>PYHW01009418.1:93606-116065 GCA_013186435.1 Turdus rufiventris
GTCTGTGTCCTGGGCTGTGTCCTGGGCTCTGTCCTGGGCTGTGCCCTGGGCTGTGTCCTGGGCTGTGTCCTGGGCTGTGTCCTGGGCTCTGTCCTGGTCTGTGGCCTGGTCTGTGTCCTGGGCTCTGTCCTGGTCTGTGTCCTGGTCTGTGTCCTGGGCTGTGTCCTGGGCTGTGTCCTGGTCTGCCAGCCCTGCCCTGCCCTGCTGGCCATCCTCATCCTCGCTCAGGGCTGTGAAGGCTCCTCCTGCTGAAAACCCCCTGACCCTTTCCATGGGCACAGAGCTGCAGGAGCAGCACCAGCCCCAAGAGACCCAGCCCTGAAAAGGGACAATGAGGGGAGGTGGAAGAGGAGCAGGAACCCTTGGGAGTTGGGATCAGGAGTCCCCTCAGCCTTTTGAGCTGGGCTTGACCACAGCTCAAGGAGTGAGCTCATGGGTTTGGTATCTGGCACCCAGCCACCCCCACCCTGTGTCCAATGCCTCAGGCTGGCAGCAGCAGCTCGTAAACCTTTCTTACCTGTATTTTCTAAGCTGTTTTTCAAAAAGGAGATTACTGGTAGAGCAAAAAAAAAAAAAAATCCATTTTCATCCATGAGTTGCCTTTAGGCTTGGTTTTAGCTTGGTCAAAGTGGTTCCTGTTTAGTTTAAAGCTGAAAAATTTAAATCTCCCTCTTCCCTCAAGAGGGAATCCAGAGATGGGGAAAATACCAGTTTGATGTGCTTTGCTAAAGAAAAAAAAGCTGACTTTGCCCCCAAATTTCCAGCCATTGTGGGGTGGTGACAACCTGTGCTGATCCAGGCAAGAAGTTCCTGTCTTGGTCTGCACTCCTGAGCTTTGCAGGCAGAACTGCACCTGCACTGAGGTGCTGCTGGTACAGGTTGGGAGGCACCAGTGCCTTTCTGGGAGTCCAGGTGCTGTGAAAATCCAAGGTCCCCTGAGGGAAAACAGCCGGAGGTATGAAAGTCCTGCTCATCAGAGAACTCACAGAATATTCTGGGCTGGAAGGGACCCACAGGAACCAGTCAGTCCAACCCCTGGCCCTGCACAGGCACCCCAAAATCCCACCCTGTGCCCAAGGGCATTGCCCAAACACTCCTGGAGCTCTGGCAGCCTCGGGGCCGTGCCCATTCCATGGGGATCCTGTTCAGTGTCTGACACTCTCTGGGGAAGAACCTTTCCCTGATCTCCATCCTGACCCTCCCCTGGCACAGCTCCAGCCCTTCCCTGGGTCCTGNCCCTGCTCCCCAGAGCAGAGATTGGAGCTGCCCCTCAGGACAAAGCTGCAGCCCCCAAGGAGTCTCCCCTCAGTCTCCTCCTCCCCAGGGTGGAGAAACCAACCCTGATCCTTGTGTGCCCCCTGCAGACCCTTCCCCATCCACGCTGCTCTGGATGGGGCTTTGCTGCTGGACAGTGCTCAAACAACAAACCAAACTCCAGCTCTGCTGCTGCCAGTGGGATGTGGACTGGAGAGGCTGGAGAAAGATGGGCAGGTCATGAAGAGGACAGACCACTTCCTTTCCAGTGCCCTGCGTGTCTTTCCCTCTCACAACCTCCTCTGGGGACATTGTTCCTCCCAAAGAGGGTTACTTTGGAGGTTTAATGGATATTTTCCATTTCTAATTATGGTAATGGCAGTGAAGGCGTTTTGTCAGTCCCTGAAGGAGATGTGTGCACAGAACAGATGAGCTGCAGCACTCCTTTTCTTGGGAAAACCAGCTTTATATCCCTCCATGGCTCATCCTATTTGATTATAGAGGTTTGGACATAAAAGGCTGAGAAGTCATAATGCAGGAGTTGAGGTAGAAGGACTTTCTCCTGTGCCCAGTAGGAAGAGCAGATATCTTCCCATTCTCATGGAAATGGAACATCCAAATGTTCTATTCCTGTTGGATATGAGGTCCGTGGAGTTGGAGAGGAAGGAGATGTCTCAACTTGCATGTGACTTTTTTACCTCCAAAGCAGCAAAGTTACTCTGCTGCACCAGCCACCCTTTGCCACAAGGTATGATAGAAGAATTGGAATTAAAAAGAGGATGCGATGTAATTAGTTCCACGTGCCTTTTATTAGACAAACATTGGGAAATGAGGAATGTTGAGGGTCAAACGAGAGCACAGCAGCTTTTATATAAATAATGACAGATGGGTTTGATTTCCAAATCTTTTAAAGAAGCTGTGAGGGAGGATTGGACCCAAGAGGAGCCTTGGTGCTGGTGGCACTGGGGCTTGGAATCAGTTCCTCAATAACATCTCCTGCTGGAAGAGCTGGTGGACGTGGACTTGAAGCTGGAGCTGCTGCCTCCAACCACACATGAGCCACCTGTGCTGTGAACACCTCCAGAGATGGAGCCTGTTCCCATTCCAGCACAGACTCCACCTCCAGCCCCACCGCTGAAGCTCAGGCAGTTCCCGCTTCCATATCCCATTCCTGAAGTGGTTCTGGTCACGGCTGCCAGGGGAAAACGCTCTTGTGAGAGGAATCCACAGGCAGTGGATGAGCGGGGTGGGCTCTGAGCAGGGGTGGGAGGTAAATCTAGAAAGTGCCAAATGTCTCCAAGAGTTACTTACAGATGTTCACTGAGCCAGCACCTTCCCCAGAGAGCCTGTCAGGGAGAAAAGGAGAACCTGTGAGGGTTCAAGGGGAACCCATCAGCAGGACCTGCTCACAAAGGCAGGGTAATTTCCTTGGAATATTTTGAAAGGTGGGAAGTTTGTGTGAAAGGCTGCAGTTTCCAAACAGTTTCTCTTCACAGGCACTCCCTGGTCTTTAAACAGTTTTAAACCTGGCCAAGGTCTGAACTCCATTGCACCTCTGAAAAGTGGGGTATAAAATCCCACCTGCACTCCTCTCCCTCCAGCAGCTTCCTGTAGGTCGCGATCTCGATGTCCAGGGCCAGCTTGACGTTCATGAGCTCCTGGTACTCGCGGAGCTGCCGGGCCAGGTCAGCCTTGGCTTTCTGCAGGGCAGCCTCCAGCTCCTCCAGCTTGGCCCTGGCGTCCTTGAGGGCGAGCTCCCCGCGCTGTTCTGCATCAGCAATGGCCGTCTGCAGTGCAGTGACCTGCAGGGGAAAATCCAGGTTTCCATTGCTTATCAAGAGCATAATCCAGCTCTTTGTATCCCGAATTCCTGATCTCATGTCTGATATTTGGGTTAACACCAATAGGTTGTGATTGTAACCATCACTGATCCATGAATCGAATTCAATCCACTGAACTGATCCATGTTCTGAGCCAGGTCACAATCTGAATTTATCTCCACAACCCTCAGAATCTCCTTGGGGTCATTGATATTACACTGAGTAACTCTTGGTGATATAACTGCTCTGATGTAAATCCTGTCATGTTCATTCCTGATCCAGCAGAACTCACTCCTTTGCATGAATTTATTTATTCCCAGAGGTGGGGTCACAGCAAGAGCTGCACTTGCTGCATTGGCAGTGTCCTTTACCTGTTTTTTCACGCTGTCGATCTCNGACCGGAGCCGCTGCACGTGGCGGTTGAGCTCCGAGATCTCCTGCTTGGTGTTC
This sequence comes from Turdus rufiventris, assembly GCA_013186435.1. Lineage (NCBI taxonomy): Eukaryota > Metazoa > Chordata > Aves > Passeriformes > Turdidae > Turdus > Turdus rufiventris. The sequence goes on from PYHW01009418.1 coordinate 97,131, forward strand.
CGGAGGTCGTCCCCATGCCTGCCAGCCGTGGCCTGCAGCTCCTCGTACTGAGAGGAACAACCAGTCCAGGGAAAATAAACTGGATTTAGAGCCCAACAGAGCGTGGGTTTGGGGGTGTCTGTGCTGCAAAATGCGCGCATGTTCCCAATCCCAAATTAACACTTCAAATTTCATAGGGTTATTAAATAAGAGGACATTCTGTGTTTCAAAATGCCTCTGGGACCCACCTCCCCAGGGGAATCTGGGGATGGGAGGGCGGTTTTCCCATTGCAGAAGCCTCCCTGGCACTCACCCTGGACTGGTACCAGGACTCGGCCTCGGCGCGGCTGCGGTTGGCGATGTCCTCGTACTGCGCCTTCACCTCGGCGATGACGCTCTCCATGTCCAGGCTCCGGTTGTTGTCCATGGTCAGGATGACAGAGGTGTCCGAGATCTGGGTCTGCATCTGGGACAGCTCCTGCAAGAGCAGCAAATATTCCTGAGAGTCACGACACAAATGTTGCCTGGAGGATGGAAAGCCCCAGGGTGAGAGGGGAGAGCTGGGTGAACAAAAGGATTTTTCCAAGATAGCTTCATGCAGAAATGTGAAATGGAAAAAGCACTGAATTATTTAGTGCAGTGAGGGGAAAATAATCAGCCCTGAGGCTCTGGAATGGGAAAGGAAGGCAGGGGCTGGGAGAAGGATCTCTGGTGCTCACAGCTTCATAGAGGGCTCTGAGGAAGTCGATCTCCTCTGTGAGGGAATCCAGCCTGGCCTGCAGCTCTGTCTTGTCCAGGTAGGCAGTGTCCACCTCCTAGGAGAGGAAACACATCCCCAGAACAAGGTGAGTTTCAGAGAAGCAGAGGAGACCCTGGAGAAGGGGTTTCTTTCAGGGCTGGGAGGCACCCACCTTCTTCAGGGTCACAAAGTCGCTCTCAACGGCCGCACGCTTGTTCAGCTCCTCTTCGTATCTGGAATGGAGGTGGAGGGGTGGTCTAGGCTTGCTTTAAATTTAAAAACTTCACGTTTTCAGGAGCAGTCTCTAGTTTTTTTGGTATGTACAGTTCTGTACCTTGGTCTTATTGCCCTGTAATTTTCTGCCTGTGACTTTCCAGCCATATCTTGTATTAAACTTTCTCAGAAGATTAAATCAGCAAAAAGTTTTTTTGTTCCTTGTTTTCTGCATCTGTTGCAGCCCACCCAAGCCCAGGCAGACCATGAACAGACTCACTTGTTCCTGAAGTCCTCAACAAGGCTCTGCATCTTGCTCAGCTCCCCTCCCAGGTTCTCCCTGTCCGTCATTAGGCTGCTCAGGTGCCTCCTGAGGTTGTTCAGGTAGGTCTCAAAGAGGGGTTCAATGTCCTTTCTCACTGTTTTGCTCCCCTGTTCTTGCAGAAGGGCCCACTTGGTCTCCAGGACCTTGTTTTGCTGTTCAAGGAATCGGACCTGGAGAGAGAAGGGGGTTTTAGGATGGTTTTCCTTGGAGATGTGAGGGACATCCTGCAAGGATTCACCTGCTGGAAGGTGGAAGGTCTCAGCCCTTGGGAACAGCTGACAATTTCAACACTCCTCCTCTCTTTCCCAACTCTGCTTCCTTACACCCTGTGCCACCACTTTGTCCCTGGTTTCTGGTCTCACCTCAGCATTCCCAAAAAATGTAAATGGTCTCCAAGCTGGAAACCCTCAGGATTAGTTCCCAGGCTGCTGAGATGTTAGAACTGGCAGTGCAGGAGCAGCAAAATTGTGGCTAAAGATATAATTCACCCTTTTTTGTGCTTCCCCACCAGAGAATCACCACAGCATAACCAGGAGTGTCAGGTCTCACCTTGTCGATGAAGGAGGCAAATTTATTGTTGAGGGTTTGAATCTGATCCTTCTCATCCTTTCGGATACTCTGGATGGTGGGGTCAATCTCCAGGTTGAGTGGCTTCAGGAGGCTCTGGTTGACCGACACTTCATGGATGCCCCCAGCTGGGACAGCAGGGAATCCAGGGCCAACCCCAAACCCAAAGGGACCAGCAACTGCCCCGCCAAACCCACAGGAGATCCCAGTGCCAGCACCAAAACCTGCAGGTCCGGAGAAGACACCACCTCTCCCAGCCACGGAGATCCTCTGGCAGCCGCCAAAACCATGGAGGCTCCTGCTTCCAAACCCTCCAGGGAACCTTCCAAAGGCAGGCGTGGCCCCACAGCGTCCAGCAAGGGGTGCAGGGCGCAGGCAGAGGCTGGAGCCGCTGGCGTTGGGGATGAAGGCAGAAGCAGCGCTGAAGTTGGCTCTGCCCTGGCTCCTCACGGTGCACTGGCGGGACATGGCAGCTGCCAGAAGTGATCCCAGGAATAAAGGAGTGAGAGGAAGTGGCTGGAGGTGAAGCTGTGCTGCCCCAGCCCGGGACTGGCCCTTTATACCCTCCTGATGGCTGTGGTGTGGGGCTCATCCTGCTGATTAACCGGACCTGGCACACCCACAGTGAGTTCACCATGAGCACCTCTGGAGCTTTCCAAAAAGTGCAGGGGTTGCATTTTTTTGGTGTTGAAATATCTGAGAAAACCTCGATAGTGGCTGCTCAGCTCCTGTTTGCAGCCACCCCTTTCCCACTCCCTCCTTCCTCTGCTGCAGGAGATGGTTCCTCGTTGGGCAAGCGCTCGCTCATCTCCAGTCCATGGATGAATCAACCAGGGTTGTGTAAGGGTAATTTGGTTGATTTTGGGACATTGGTTCCTGGTGCAGGACTTCTAAGAAGTCTCTGATCATGGGTTGTGGTTTAGAGCAAACTCCAGAGGGGCTTCAGCACCTCAGGCCCCAACCTGATTGGGAACTGGTTTTGGGCCCAAAGGAGAGTTCTTTAAAGCAGAACTGGTACAGTAAAGGAGAAGAGGTGATGGAGGAGGGCCAGGGTGGTGATGGGGGAGTCTTGGAGCACCCACCACCAAAAAACAGCTGTGGAGTGCAAAGGATGTGGAGGGAATTTTATGAATGGTGTTCCCAGACCTTTTCTTTCTGTGAGAACTGTCCACGTTCCACAAAATCATCAGGGTTGGAAGAGACCTTCAGGGTGACCCAGTCCAGCTGCCAGCCCAACACCACCATGACCACCCTAAAGCANGTCTCCAAATGTGCCAAATCACCCTGATGTGGACTGACAACAGATGGTGAAATACCAGAACCTGCCCCAGAAGGGAGTTTCCATCATCTGTGATGCCACAAACCCTGACTCGGCGATTTCTCAGGGTTTCACCTGCGCAGATTTTTGATCTGTTTGCTGACTCATGGGATGTCTTTGTCTCTACATGGTGTTAGCAGACTCCCCTCCCCATGCCTTTCCCCGCTGATATCCTTACTCACCAGGAAATTCAGCGTTTACAGCATTGCTCATGGACACCTCTCTTCACTCCCACCCCCGTGGCTTCCAGGAGAAGCCAAGCAGGGCATTGCCCTGCTGAAGGAGGCAGTGGCTCAGCTCTGGCACACAGCAAGATGCTCTCAGGTCTGTGCCAGTGCCTTGTCTGGGTGCCCAGGGGTGGGTGTACTTTTCCCAGCCCCTGGGCTTTGCCATGGTTTGTGTCTGCTGTGGGTGCCCAAGCTGAGCTCCCACTCCTTGGAGGAGGTGGCAGCGCTCCCACAGAGCATTCCTGGGAATCCACAGCTTCCCCAGCCACGGCCAGGCACCGGGATGTGCCGCAGGAGTTTGCAGGTGCATCTTTCAGGAGCTTGTCCTGGCACATGTGGCAGCTGGACAGAAAAGTGAGTATGACCAGAAGGTGACAGGAGGGAAATGGGCAGTTTCCCATCATCTCTTTTTGCTTTTCAGCCAAGCTTTTAAATTTTTATTTCTATTTTTCTCTCTGTTCTTGTAACATTTGCATTACACACCCTGGAATGACAGTAACTGTCTTGGGAATGTTTCAACTCCTGTTGGTACAACGGGCAGCCTTTTTCAGAGTGAGGAGCTCCTGTGTCTGAGCCTCAGGCTGCCCTAAAGAACTCTGTAAAATCCTTATGGGCACCAACCTGCAATCAGCTCCCTCCACACACTGCAAATCCAGGCCCCAGAGTGCCAGCACCATCCATGTCATTATGACTAAGGCTTTAATCTGGGCTGGGCTGGAATTAATGGGGATCATCTTCTCCTGCTGAAATACTGGCCCCAGGTCATGGCTGCAGTCTGAGGGGATGCAGGAGGTGACAGCCTGGAGAGCAGGGCACTGCTCTTGAGCCAGGACAGCTGTGGGTTGGTTGGGTATCCAGAAGTGTGATGCTCTGGAAGAAGAAATATTCTGGCCCTGGCATTACCTGGGCTGGATGAAAGGCTTTGTCCTCTCTGTGCTGTGACCCAGCTGTGGAAGCAGGGGGTGTCATCTTTTGATGTCCCTGTTGGACGTGGGACCAAGTGCTGGTGTCACAGATGATGGAAACTCCCTTCTGGGGCAGGTTCTGGTATTTCACCATCTGTTGTCAGTCCACATCAGGGTGATTTGGCACATTTGGAGACGTGCTTTAGGGTGGTCATGGTGGTGTTGGGCTGGCACCCTGAAGGTGACCCTGATGATTTTGTGGAACGTGGACAGTTCTCACAGAAAGAAAAGGTCTGGGAACACCATTCATAAAATTCCCTTCACGTCCTTCCCACTCCCAGCTGTTTTTTTGGTGGTGGGTGCTCCAAGAATCCTGCTAATGCCCCATGTACTGACCCCTCACAACATGAAGGGCTGGAGCGTGTCCAGAGAGGGCAGTGGAACGGGGGAAGGGCTGCAGCACCAGGGAAGGGTCTGGAGAAGTCCTGAGGGTGCTGGGGTGGCTCAGCCTGGAGTGAAGCAGGCTCAGGGGAATGCCCTGACAGGAGGGGCAGCCAGGGGAGAGTCAGGCTCTGCTTCAAGGGAACAACAGAACAGGAGGAAGCAGCCCCAGGCGGTGCCAGCAGAAGTTTAGGTTGGACATCAGGAGGAATTTCTCCATGGAAGGGGCTGGGTGGTGCCTGGGGAGGTGGTGGGGTCCCCATCCTGGAGGTGTCAAGGAAGGACTGGACGTGGTGCTTGGTGCTCTGGGCTGGGTTACAGAGTGGGAATTGTGCACAGATTGCATTCAGATCTGGGAGGGCTTTTCCAGCTTCAGGGACTCTGGATTATCCGATGCAATAACCTCGTTAGAGGGGTGTGTTTGGGCAGCAGCAGGAAGGCCACTGGCTGACCTGGCCCAGGGGAGGACATTGCTGCTTCCCTGGAGGCTGCTGAGACAGGCGGTGGAGCAGGAGTGGGGACCCACAGCAGATCCACAATCAAACCTGCAGGATTTCAGGAAGGTTTCCTCAGGGATACACATGCAGAGCACAGGGCATCCTAGAAAATTATTGGAATCTGCTGGTCCTGAAGGAAACCCTGAATCCAGTCCGTCATTCCAGCACTGCCAGTTCCCTTCTAATTCCTCAAATCTGTGAATATTTTCCTAAGAGGACCTCTCTACTCGTTATTTGAACCTATTAAAATCAGGCAGTGAGGGCTGGGATGTTTATCCAGTCACATCTGTTCATGCAAGTGACCTTCCAGCACTGAGATCTGCCACTGTAGGTGTTTCTCTGCTTTTACTTCTCCATTAATTTCTCCCAATTAGTCAAAACCACATCTGAAATCCCTATACCTCCTCTGGTTTTTCTTCCACCTTCTCAAAACAAGACCTTGTCTCCAACATATCCTAAAAACCTGAAGAAACGCTGGCTCTTGAAGACTTTCACTTTTCAGCAGTGAAATAAATCCCTTTCTTGGTTGTTTTTATAGCTACTGGATTAGCGACATTTAATTCCATGTGGGACCGTGTCTGGTTCATAATTCCCATCGACCAGAGTCAGGACCTGATGCTGCCCCTCTGTGTGGCTGGAGGGAGCCCCAGCAGCAGGACCCAGGCTGAGCACCTGAGCCAGGTGGGCTCTCAGCCCGCCCAGGCAGATGTTGGCACTGCTGGCTGCAAGGTGTGGGTGAGACCAGGGGTTTGGGGTGGATGATTCACCTGAGCAGGCCAGGGGGTTGCTCTGGCTCCCCTGGGAATTAATTCCCTCTCGTTTGAGGTTTGTGCAAGTACATCACACACCTGGCACTGGGATCCCACGCCCAGGATCCAGGCTCTTGGATGCTCCATGGGCTGGGAGCTGGAAGCAAATGAAGCTCAGACCTTTTCCCCTATGCCTGACTCCTGCCTTGGCGTGTCCTGGTGTTTGGCTTCCAGGTGTTTTCCCTGCACAGTGGGGAGGGAATGTCGAAATCAACACCAAACCTCCCTCTGAGGCTCAGCTGGGCTGGGGTGCTCTGGATGCTGACAGTGAAATTCAGTAAATCTGAGTGAGGAGCAAAAATCTGAGCCTATAACTGGTCAGGGCCTAAGGGAAAGTTCTTGTTACCTGTGTTTGCATTTGCTCTTGCACCTCTTTAATTAAAAGGACCACAAAATAGAATAAATTACATGTGCATTTTTATTAGACAAACCCCAGAAAGTGAAGAGAGACAAACAGTCATGGGACATATTTTATATACAAAATCCGGCCAAAAAATTGCTGAGCTGGAGCAAGCGAGCTGCAAATTTAACCCAGTGAGACTCAGGTTCCAGGGCTGAGCCCAGCAGGATGTGTGCGAGACAACACAGCTGAGAGAGAGTTCCTAAGGCAGGGCTCCTGTGGGACAGGACTTGGGGTGCAGGTGGCCCTGGTTGTGCTGACCCTGCCACACGTCAGGAAAGGACCGGTTTTGGTGCTTTCTGCTGCGTGGCGGTGACTGGAACAATTTTAGCTCCTGTAACTTCTTCTGGTGGAGGAGCTGGAGACAAACTTCATGCTGGAGCTGCTGCCACCTCCGAAGGTGCTGCTGCTCACCCCGGGAACGCTCGCACAGTTGAAGCTGTTCCCCAGATTGCAGATCCCCCCTCCCATGCTGAGGTTGCTCCCTCCTCCGTATCCCGTTCCCACTGTGGTTCTGGTGACGGCTGCAAGGAGGAGAAGGAAATGTTTTAGTGTCTCTGGGCATTGGCTGCAGAGACACAGGAATGTTTAAATAGGGTGATTCTTATGTTTTAGAGACTTACAGATATTCACTGGGACCCCATCTCCAGCCAGCCTGTTCAGGGATGGAACACAAGGAAGAGGATTAGGAGTCTGTTGATATTGGGGGAGTGTGGGGGGGAACAATGGGATACATTTCCCATAGGCCCTTGTGAAGAAAAATAAAATCACAGCATAATTCATGGATTTTTGTTATTTCCATTATCTGGGACAATCTCCCCAGGCTCTGTGCTGCCTGTTCAGCCAGAAATGCTGAGCTTCTCCTGTGCAGTCCCCAGGGCTGGATGTTTCCCACCCACCTGCACTCCTCTCCCTCCAGCAGCTTCCTGTAGGTCGCGATCTCRATGTCCAGGGCCAGCTTGACGTTCATGAGCTCCTGGTACTCGCGGAGCTGCCGGGCCAGGTCAGCCTTGGCCTGTTGCAGAGCATCCTCCAGCTCGGCCAGTTTGGCCCTGGCGTCCTTGAGGGTCAGCTCCCCGCGCTCCTCGGCATCGGCGATGGCAGCTTTCAGGTTTGCACACTGTGGAACACAAAGCTCTGCTCAAAGCCCCACCCCAGGCTCAGGCTGTTCTTTACCTCCCCTGCAATCACAAGGTTCTATCCCAGCATCATCAGCTCCACCAGTTTTACTGACAGTTTTCTTTTTGAATAAAAAAGGGTCAGACTGAATAGAGCTGCTCAGGTTACTCCACTCTTTTCCTTGCTCTCCCTTGCAAGTCGGGGTGTCAGTTGGTTAGGAGGGGGTTTGCTGCCCTTTACCTGTTTTTTCACGCTGTCGATCTCGGACCGGAGCCGCTGCACGTGGCGGTTGAGCTCCGAGATCTCCTGCTTGGTGTTCCGGAGGTCGTCCCCATGCCTGCCAGCCGTGGCCTGCAGCTCCTCGTACTGTCACAGAGAGAAACAACCTCTGTCAAGGGAAAATCCACTTTTTTTGGAGTTACCACAAGCCTGAGGGTCCCTTCTCAAGCCCAGACCAGCAGCTGGGAAGGATTTCTTGGAAGAGTCAATCTTTGTTCCAGACAAGATATGAAGATAAGAGCAGGGAAACCCCAGATCCTTCACCTTGGTCTGGTACCAGGACTCGGCCTCGGCGCGGCTGCGGTTGGCGATGTCCTCGTACTGTGCCTTGACCTCGGAGATGATGCTGTCCAGGTCCAGGTTCCGGTTGTTGTCCATGGTGAGAACCACAGAGGTGTCCGAGATCTGGGTCTGCATCTGGGACAACTCCTGCAAAGAGCACAGGGAATGAGGTAATTCCCTTGGGAGATGCCTTTTCACCTTTCCAGGTGAGCTGCAGACCTGGGAGAGGCTGTTGCAGATTGTTATCTGAACAGCTCAGGTGCTGGTGCAACTCTATAGAGGGGAAGGATTTAGCATTTCCTGGGGGAAGGAATTAGAGGATTTCAGACAAACAGAGGGAGAGAAGCCCCTCACTGAGGGCCGGCATGTTTTGGAGCTGGTGGTACTCACTGCTTCGTAAAGTGCTCTCAGGAAATTAATTTCTTCACTCAGTGCATCTGCCCTGGCTTGGAGTTCCACCTTGTTCATGTAGGAAGCATCTACATCCTGGGGGATGAGAGGTTTTTGGGTGGTTTACACCCTATCAGTAAATCAGGAACACGCATTGTGATAATAAGAAACCATTAAAAAAAAAGAAAAGAAAAAAGGGCTTGGAATTGTAATGCATGGATTTGTGACTGAGTAGGTGATCAGAGCTCTACAATGAGCCATGCCACAGTGCCCTGGAATTTACTCTCACCTTCTTCAGCGTCACAAATTCGTTCTCTGCGATGGTCCTCCTGTTGATCTCATCTTCATACCTAAAGGAGGAAGACACAGGGAGTTTTTGTTTGGGCAGGTAACAGAGAGATTTGAGTTTGCTGGAATGAATTTCCTTCAGAGCATTTTGCATACAATGCTCTTTTCCCTCAATGAGAGACCAGGAGCTGAACCAGTTAAAACAAGTACATCAAAACAATTTGAACGAATCCATTATTTTTCACTTATTTCTGGCCATTAGTCATCCTCCTTCTGCTGTTTTAAGCAAATGAAACGTGCTGCCCTAAAACTTTCAGACCTACTGTGTAATTTTCCCCTCTCAGTAGGTAATTTAGTTAATAAGTCTTTGATCATGCTCCAAATTATTCCCTAAATGTTGGTGTACTTGGATCTGTTACTCTCTTACTGAGAAAATTTCTCCTTGAGAAAATGTCATTGCTGGGAATTCCAGGATCCCGGACTCTCCTGGATTCCCCAGTTGGTTTGAGGATGTTGAGAGGAGGAAGGCTGCACCTGCCCAGGTGAGTAGAGCATTAGCTCAAGACTTACTTCTTCTTGAAGTCCTCGACCAAGTACTGGGTGTTGACGAGCTCTCCCTCCAGCCTGCCCTTGTCGCTCAGCAGCGAGTTCAGCTGCACCCGCAGGTTGTTGATGTAGGTCTCGAAAAGCGGCTCCAGGTTGTTCTTCACTGTTTTCATTCCCTGCTCCTGCAGCAAACTCCACTTGGTTTCCAGCACTTTGTTTTGTTGTTCAAGGAATCGGACCTGGAAGGAGAAATATCCTGAAGTGGCTTTGAAAGAACAGAAATGAGGGAGAATTTCCCTGCAAATGGGAGGGTCTGGTTGAGAGGGTGAAATGTTCTTTCCAGCTGGTTTTCAGAGCCAAATTCTCATCTGTTAAGAGATGTGGTTGCAGGGACCCTGTTCAATGTTACAAACTCTGGAACAACCCTTGTTTTCCTGGTGTCCCATTCATTCTTTAAATTGAAACCAGGTACAGGGATTTTGAGTGAAAAATGTGAGCAAAATCACATAAGGATCAAAGCAGGGCTTGCTCTTTAATTAAAATAACATTGTTAAGGTGCTGCTTCTCCTTCCCTTCAGTAGAGCTCCCCTACCCCACTAAATGTCCAAAATATTGCAGCATTTTCCTTGAAACCAAGGAGGAGCAGCTTGACCAGAGCAGGAACTGAGCAGATGTTCTTGTGCATTGGTGAAATGTGGTGGACAGACAGATTTGGATCAGATTTGGATATTTTGAACTGAAGATCCAAACATTTTGGTGACAGATTTAAATGCCTTTTAGGGAATTTAAGCATTGAGAAGCTGCTTCTCCCTTGTACCAATTTCCTGGTCATTCTAGGTGGGTTTCTGGAATTCATTTAATCACCTACAAAGCTGTTCCCAAGGCTCCTGAAATGCTCACTGTAGGAGCCTGAAGTCTCCAGAAGGGTGGGATTGTCCTCTGGAGATTTCTTTGCTCACTGCCTGTGAGGCGTGGAGCAGCAAACAAGGAAGAACTCAAACACTGATGATTAATTCATGGCAACCGCTATGGAACAGGTGCCATTCCCTGGAGCTTCCAGGGCATCTCCCAGTCTCATTCCTCACTTCTATTCCTCCTTGATCAGCTTTTGTCCTCATCAAGCAGAAAAGAAAAGTGTGCCTGTCAAAAAAATCAGATATTTAGGAAAGCTCAGATCTCACCTTGTCAATGAAGGAGGCAAATTTGTTGTTGAGGGTTTTGATTTGTTCCTTCTCCTCTTTTCGGATCCTTTGGATGTTGGGGTCAATCTCCAAGTTGAGTGGTTTCAGAAGGCTCTGATTGATGGACACTTCGTGGATGCCCCCAGCTGGGAATCCAGGGCCACCAAAGGCCCCGTATCCGTAGCCAAGGCTGCCTGGAACACCAAAGCCAGCCCCGTACACGCTCCCGGCGCCACCACCAAACCCTGCTGAGCCATAGAAGCTGCCACCCCTTCCAGCCATGGAGATCTTCTTGCAGCCACCAACATTGTAGAGGCTTTTGCTTCCAAAGCCCCCCCCGACCCTGGCAAAGCCGCTGCCTGCATTGCAGCTGCCCAGGCGGGTGACGGAGCAGGAGCTGAAGCTGGTCCGGCAGGTGTTGGGGACCACGGCTGAAGCGGCGCTGAAGCCGCTTCTCCCCCTCTGAATCCTCACGGTGGACTGGCGAGACATTGCTGGGGCTGTTTGGATTGGGGTGGATGCTGCAGCTAGAATAAAGGAGCAAAGGAGCTGGCCTGGAGCAAGAGTAGGAGGGAAAGGAGAGAGGTGAACCTGTGCTCTGCAAGGGCTGGGGAGAGCCCTTTTATGCATGTATGAGCCTGGGATGGGTTGGATGAGGTGGATCATCTTTGTGATGAATTAGGCTTGGCATGTCCAACAGCATTCTGGAGAGTGAACTCACTCTGCACACACGCCCTGCTGCAATAATACAGCCCAGGTTCTCAGCAACAGGGAATTGTTTGGGAATAACTGTCGCCGGTCTTTGTAGACAGCCAGACTCGTACCCATTTCAAAGCTGGAAAGTGCTGATGAGTCACACTGGGCACCGGCAGCAAAACACCAAGTGCCTGTCACTCAACACTTCTGTCATTGGAAAATTTCATCCCTCGGGATTGCTTTTGCCCCTTCTTTTGTTCACAAGCAGGGCTTGGGAAAGTTGAAATCCTCGTGCTTTAGGAGTGGGACTGGTGCCAGTTCCACAGCCAGCCCTGCAGTCAGCTGTTTTATCCTGGGGTTTTGGGATATCTCCGTGAGAAGATTCTTGTGAAATTTGCCCAGAGAGGCTGTGGACTCCCCATCCCTGGAAGTGTCCAAGGCCTGGCACTTGGAGCAATGCTTAACGGAAGGTGTCCCTGTCCATGGAACTAGAGGATCTTTACGGTCCCTTCCCACCATGTGGTCCCCTCTGAGCCACCACAGAAATTGGCAGATATAGTTTTGCTCCCATGCCTAAAAAATCTCAGGTCCCTCTGGAAATCCTGCTGGAAATCCTGCTTCTCCAGGCTTATTCCACTGTCTTAAAAAATATAATTACACAAATAAAAATGGAATATTTTTACAAGACCTTCTTGTTCCTGTGTGGATTTTGACAGCTGCCACTGAGCTCTGTCACAAACATGTCCTGCTACCTGAGGTTTGAGGGTTTGGAATTTATTTTAGCAAGATGAAAACAAACAAACAAACAACTCAGAAATAAACACATGGGAGGAAAGATTGTGGGCATGGGAACTGTTTTGACTTTGGCTCTGTGGAAATGGACCGCTCCGGGGCCATTCCCAATGCACACTTCATAAACACAATGTCATTTCCCAAGGATTTAATCAGCTCTTTCAGCACATCTGGAACATGTGATCCTGCCTGCTGAAATCCACTGGAAATCCACTCTATGGGCTCCCCTCTGCCCAGATCCACATGACACTCTAGGACATCCTGGGTCTTTCCCTTCCCACCACAGGTACCAGAACAGCCCTTTGCATTTAACAGATGGTCTAAACAAAAATAAAACATAAAAACGTAAAAAAATAATTCATTTTGAGCACAAAAATTGCTTGTGGTGTTTTGTGTTATTTGGGAAAATAGGATTGATATTTAATTTATTTATACCAAGGACTGAAATTGTAAGGGTATACCCCTGAGCAGCTTCCCCTCGTGCTGGCTACAGGCCAGAGCAGGTGCAGCTGCAGCACAGGAAGAATGGAATAACAAGGAATCAATGGAATAATGAAGAATCAACGGAATAATGAGGAATCAATGGAATAATGAGGAACCACCATGCTGGGGGCAGTTGAGTTTCCATCTGCTCCTGCCTGGTGACACATCCAAGTGCAGGGAACTCCCTGAAATTCTTTGTGCCCCTGTTGTTTCCCAGCTGTCTGAGGCACGATGTTTGCACTGGAGGTTTTTAATTCAATGTTGTTCTTAGACAGGGTTTGTCAGGTTGGTTTTGTGTTTTCTGCCAGGCTGAGCCTATATTGCAAGGAAGGGCTGAATCCTGCAGGTTTTGCAGTGGGGCTCTGTTGCTGGGTCTGACTCTGCACCCCAGGAGCTGGAAGCAGATTGTAAGCAAAGTCTGTGTCCAAAGGCATTTTTGAAAGGACTATCAATCAGTCTGGGGGCTTTGCCCACCAACAGACAGATATCGGGACTTGAGGTCATGAGATTCATTCCCGCATGCTGGATTCCAGTCCCAGGCAGAAAGATTTCCAACTGAAAGAGGGGAAAATTAGATTGGATATTGGGAAGAAATTCTCCCTGTGAGTGTGGCGAGGCCCTGGCACAGGTTGTTCAGGGTGTCCACGGCCAGGTTGGAGCAGCCTGGGACAGTGGAAGGTGTCCCTGCAGGGACAGGATGGGCTGTGGAGCCCATTCCCACCCAAACCAGTCCATGATTGTAAGATACTCAAAAGCAGCTGGAAGTTGCCAGTCCATGGTTCATTTGGGAATTGCTCTCTCAGCTCTCTCCTTCTCTCCTAACTTTGAGTACTTGAAACGATTTTTATTCCAATTTTTCAAGTGGAGATCAGCACCAAAGGGCAGATCCTCCCTCCCCAGGGAGATGCACAACGTGGGGAGTCTGGGTGTGCAGGGCAGAGCCCCCACAGTTCTCCCAGCAGGATGTGTCAGTGCTTTCCTTTTTCCCCTCAGGCTCCCTTTACATCTGAAATTGTCTTTTTTTGGCAAAGGAATCCACCGAGTGCGTTGGAGCCCATGGTTAATAACAGCAGTAATAATGCAGCTCCTCCAAGCAACTGAGAAGGAATTAATTTCTTTCCATTCCACGTTTTGCCAGGGTGGAGGTGATGTGGTCGTCACTCATCCGGAAGGAATTTCAGAGGTAATTACAAAAGGCAGAACTGGGAGCACAAGGAACTGTAGCTGCAGGTTTGGGGTATGGGCTGATGGAAAGGGGGGTCCCCACCCTGCTGTGTTGGTGAAACACAGGGTTTCCAGGCAGCTCCCAGGGGAGTGTCTCCCATGCTCCTGCAGCTCCTGGCAGGGATGGATTTGCTGCTCTGGCACAGGGACCTCCTGATGCAGAGGTTCCAGAGTAGGTGCTGAGCTCACCCACTGCTGGGAGCTTTTCCTCCTGCTCCCATCTCAGGAGCTGTGTCAGGGCAGGTCCCTCTGGGCCAGAGCCCCAGGTGTGAGAGGCTGGGCAGGCTCTGGAGCTCCCTTCCCTCCCTCTCCTCCTTTCTTCCCACCAGGACAAGCTGTCGCTGTCAGCTCAAAGTGAGAGGCAGAACACTTTACAAACCTGGGAGTAAAGTCGCGACTGAATTTGCGTCTGGCACCACGTGCTGTCAAGGTAAAAACTGCTCCTTTGAGAWTAGGGAGTTCTGCCTCTGTCAGACCAATAAATGCAACTCCAGCCTCTTTAGTGAGAAATCTGAGCCATTTTCCTGTGGTTTGGTGAGCAGGGATGTCTCCAACATCTTTTTATCACCTCCTCTCCATCTGTCTGCTCTGCTGCTCCTGCCCAGAAGCCACCTCAGAATCCTTCATCTGATGCAACTTCTGAATTTTTTTGGATGCTTCTCTCTGTGTTTTGTTTGCAAAAATAACCATATTTGTAAAACAAGAGCATGTCAAAGTAGTTTGCATTGGTTCACCTGTGCTACCTAATCTCAGTTTAATTATCAGCAAAGTCAAGGCTGTAATTTAGGTTAATTGCTTAAATTAAAGCCTTTGGGTTAAACTTGGGCTTCCAAGCTAAATTCAAACCCGACTCATTTCAGGCGTAATTTTCTATTTCATCCTGCGTTAATGAAGACCAGCAGGACTGAGGTTTTTCTACGGAGACCACTGAACTCTCAGCATCCCTGTGCTGTGGGGCTGGGCCCCTCTGAGCCCCCTGGGTGGGAGGCGAGCGTCCCAGAATCCCATTTCCTGGAGGGATGAATTAGGATGAGCTCCTCAGAAGTTTTCCCATAGGTGTTGCCGTGTGCTGGGCCCTTTGAGCCTGTTCCCAGCAGTATCTGCAGGCCAGTCAGCTCCAGTCCTGGGTGACTTTGAAGTGTAGGTGTGACCTGCTTTCCCCAGATAATTGTTTTCTGTGCCAGCACGGAGACTCCAGTGCAGTCCAGGCTTTGCAAAGAGCTTCAGCTCCATCTCTGCTGCCTGGCACACACCTGGGAGGGTTTGTTCTCCCCAGGCTCTGCTGCATCTTGGAGGACACTCAGATTTTGGACGGGTCTGGCACCTCCTTTGTCCTGTTCTGGTGCCTGGCTGGTGGCCCCTGAAGGAACCTGGATCCTCCACATGTCCTTGTAATGCCTTTGGAGAATCCCCTGCCCTGGGCTGGGCTGCTGGGGCTGTGACCCCACCTGAAATCATGAACTCCAAATGTTGAAGGTGATCACAGGGTATTCGTCCTATCCCATCCTTTCTCCTGCCCCTGGGGCGTGTCTTTTCTCTCAGGACAGAACAGAGCCCTGGAAATGGTGCAGCTGGTGAGAGCCACAGTTTTGGTGAGCTCTGCACATATTCCACATCCCTCAGCTCCATCCTGCTCCTGGCTTGGTTTTCCTTCTGAAGATCCATGGTGCTGGGGTGGTTTAATTTTTCCCTGTTAAAACAGCTGGATTGGCACAAGGAGCTGGGAAGATAAACAAGGACTATCCATGTGTCCTGGAAAGTGGATCCCAATCACAGGGCAGCTATTCCAGGGGCCCTGGTGTTTATTTACCACTCTGCTGTCCTGAGGGACTGGTTCCACTCCTGACCTCCAACTGCTTTGGGCAGTGGGATATTGCTCCAACCTAGCAGATGGCAGCTGGGAATATTGTTCCACTCTGGATTTGCTGCATCCTGTTGCCTTTCCTGCAGGCATTTTGTGTCGTTTCATTTGCAGCCTGTGCAAATAAACAATTTGTAAATTAAATAATATTCTTTGATGGAAATTCTGCTTTTGACTCAAAAAAGCTGCAAAGTTTTGTTTTGGAATTGTTAAGGGCAGTTGGTTCAGTGTTTTGGGATGGGATCATTCCCATAGGAAATGTTGAAATTAAATGTTTGGTTTCAGAAAAGGTTTCACCCAGTGTTTTGGTGGCAGCTAAAATCACGTGTCAAATTTGACTTGAGTGTGTCAAATTTTCCAGGTGTCTGCAAATCAGGAGGATGGAAGTTGAACACAGCTTTTTGCATCTGCTCTGCAAGATGCAAAGAAGGTGTGCCAGGATGGGCTCTTAGAGCGCTTCACTGGAAACAGAAAACCCAGAGCTGCTCAGGGCTGGTTTTGGCTGCGTGCTCACCCTCAGAGTGCAGGAGACAGACCCAGCGCTGGCTCATGGCTCCAGAGCTGTCCTGCTGCCATGGGCATGAGTAAGGATTTGGCAAAGACGTTTCACTGGCTCACAGAGGCTCAGGAGTTAGTCCTGCTGCCACGGGGATGAGTAAGGATTTGGCAAAGATGTTTCATGGAGGGTTCATTGGTGGTGATGTGCTGATGTGGCCGATGGTCCAATGTGTTGTGCAACTCGAGTTAAAAACCAAAAACCATCAGATTTGACATTTTCAATAACAAAACCCAACGAACTGTGCTGCTCTGCCTCCATCCACCACCTCAGCTCTTGGAGCTTGTCCGCATTCCCTCAAATCAGTCTAAGAAACAAGGCCAGATGCTTGAGAAGTGGGTAAAACTCTTCAATTAACGGAGCCCAACCATTCACCCACCATAAAACCTCCTGTGGTGCAAATGGGCTGCCCCAGCTTTCCCAAGATATCGTTCCCTGGCCCTTCCCAGGTGCTGGAGTGCCTCGGGATGTTCATCCCACCCTTGGGCGGGACCATCCCTTTCCCTGCTCTGGGTCCCCACCTGCTGGAGATGCTCGGCTGGCTTGGCCAGGACTCTCACACCTGCACCAGGTGATGGCTGAGGGGTCCTGTTGGTGTGGGAGTTTGGAGGCTTTTCCCTGGAAAGCTGCTCTGGAATGTTGCACAAGGGACACCGCCTCTCCTCTCCAACCCGAGCTGGAGGCTGCAGGGATTGAGGGATGGTTTGACAGGCACAACCATCTCCTTTTGGGACCAGCATTCCTAAAGGACTGTGGTCCTCCCTCCTCTGCCCCCCTTCTGCCCTGGCTCTTTCCTTGCCCGTGGTTCTTGTCCTGCCATTGGCGCTGGATTCCCACCTTGCCTGGTGCTGCCCCATTCCTGCCGGGATCCACACCTGGCAGTGCCAGGGAGCAGGATCAGGAGACACCTCTGGAGCCACAGGAGGCAGCCTGGGACTGGTGTGGAATCTCAGCTGAAATCCCCCAACCAGCCAGGTCACGAAACCTCCCGGGTGGCTGGGTGGGAATTATTGGGAGACTGAAGTGCTGTGGGCACCTTGGAAGACCTCGGGTTCACTCCAAATGAGGCCCTGAAACTGGCCCTGCAGAGGAGCAGCCAGGATGTTTCCTGGGATATTTGCACGTCCCAGGGAGATCTCCGCGTGAGAATGGTGTGTGCGCAGATTTTGGGTGCCTTGCCCTGTGCCTGCCCCTGCAGCTGCTCTTCCCACTCAGGGCAATGTCCACCTGCTCCATCCCCTTCCTGCTGTGTGCCAATCTCACTGTGTCCTCACCATGGTGCTGATGCCACAGGTATTGTACAATTTACTCCTGCTTGTACAAACTAATGGCTGAGCCATGCCCTGCATGTGCCAGCCCGTGAATCCCAAATAAACTTTGGGAATCACCTTCCTTTTCCCCACTTGCCTGCACTTCCTTCCTCCTGAAGTGACAGGCAGAAAGTGCAACTTTGCAGGTGACCACCACAGTGGGATTCATACAGCTTTTGGCTCAGCTCTGAGGCAGCTTTTCCCTCCTGTGCCTCAGTTCTCCATCCACAGAATCATGGAGTAGTTTGGTTGGAAGGAACCTTAAAGCCCATCCAGTTCCACCCATGTGCCATGGGCAGGGACACCTTCCACAGACCAGGTTGCTCATCCCACACTCCTTTCCATCCGCCCCGACTTGTCCTAGAGCCCAAGTCCCAAAACTGAGTTTTATTTCCTCAAGGAGCCCGTCCTGTCTCAGGAGCTGCCCTCAGGGTGCAGCAGGAACATGGCACACACCAACACCCATGGGAGGAGGAGGGAAAAAAAGCCAAAACCCAGCACAGTTTAAAAATGACAAATGCTTTTTTATTGGACCTTACAGTAGGTTAGGCATGGAAGTGAGGAGGCTGCAGCCATGAAGACAAGTAGTTAGAAATCTTATACACACAAAGCAAAAACCATTCCCACAAGTGCCAGAGAAAACAGAAGGGGCTGGAAGAAATCTTGAATTGCAGACAAAACCTTTGGAGGTTGTAACATGTGTTGGGGGGCAGAGGCGTTTAGAGCCTCTTGGAGGTGTTTTCACTGCTGAGGACCTGGGACTGTGGTCCCACAAGGCTGTGATTCACCCTTGGAATGGGACGAATGAAATGGTTGTTGCCGTTCCATATAGCGTTTCCATTTCCCTTTAAACACCTGACTTTGAGGAGAGACCAAGGGCTTGCTGACAGAGGAGCACCACGGGGCCCATGCCCAGCCAGTGACCTGTTACAACCTGTGCTTCAGCCAAAGGTGCTCCAGATTCTCATCGAGGGGTTCTGGTCCCCCCTGCTGCCCCAGAGGTGAAGGACGGAGGAAGGGGAGGCTCTAGCGCTGCTATTTACACCATGATCTGCAGGAGAGGAGGCCGGGATTGCCGACGGTCATACGCTTGCCAGCCTTATCTGATGGTCTTTTTACTGGTGGTGGTCTTGGAAACGATCCTGACGCTGCCTCCTGTGCTGGAGCTGACGCCCCGGCTGCTCCCAGAGCTGAAGGAGCTGCCTCCACCATAGCTGTGCCCCCCAGAGAAGCCTCCACTGCCGCCTCCGAAGCCTCCGCTGCCTCCGAAGCCTCCGCTGCCTCCGAAGCCCCCGCTGCTCATGGTGTAGCTGCTGCTGCCGCCGCCCATGCCGAGCCCCCCGCCCATGCCCAGGCAGCTCCCGCCGCCGTAGCCCATCCCGCTGGAGCTGCTGACCACGGCTGGGAATGAACCAGAAACACTCATGTGAGGACACAGCTGGGCCTCCAAGGTGGGGAGACACCCACCTTGTCACCCCCTTGGTGAGGGGGGGTGGAAGAGGTGGAAG
>PYHW01009418.1:116324-130763 GCA_013186435.1 Turdus rufiventris
GTACAAAGAGGTGGAAGGAGGGGGATTTGAAGAGGTGGAAGGGAGGTGATACTCACAGACACTGACGGCTCCGACTCCTTCTCCAGCAAGCCTGTTGGGAAAGGGGAAAGTGAGGAATAATGCCATGGCCTTGTCCATGGGACCATCTAATTAGGGCTGCATGGCCTTTGGTAGGTGGGGTGTGTCTGTGTTACACGTGGAAGGTGATACTGCTCATTTTTATCAATATCAGGTACCAAGGGCTGGAGACAAAACTCTGCCTGCAAAGCTCAAAATTTCAACCATCCCTCTGTCTGCCCTGGTGCTCCAGCCCCTTGGGAAGAGCTGTTTGACCCCCAGGAGATGGTCCCTGGTCAGCACACAGCAGGTCTACGTGTTCTCACCTGCTCTCCTCGCCCTCCAGCAGCTTCCTGTAGGTCGCGATCTCGATGTCCAGGGCCAGCTTGACGTTCATGAGCTCCTGGTACTCGCGGAGCTGCCGTGCAAGGTCAGCCTTGGCTTTCTGCAGAGCATCCTCCAACTCGGTCAGCTTGGACTTGGCGTCCTTGAGGGCCATCTCCCCGCGCTCCTCGGCCTCGGCAATGGCTGCTTGGAGGTTGGCACACTGGGAGTGGGAAGAACAGGCAGCTGTTCCATTTGGGCTCCCCAAACCACTCTCTCTGTTGCTGGGTGGTTGTGGACACTGGCAGGACAGCACTGAGGGCTCCTGATGGGAGCTGGCTCTTCGTGCTGTGCCTGACCAGCATCACCTCCCACCCACCTCCTCCTGCTCTGCAGGACAGTCCCCCTCCTACCTGTTTCTTCACACTGTCAATCTCATTCCGCAGCCTCTGCACCATCCGGTTGATCTCTGAAATCTCGATCTTGGTGTTCCTCAGGTCATCCCCGTGTCTCCCAGCGGAGACCTGGAGCTCCTCGTACTGGTGCAGGGAAAGGAGGAGAGCAGAGAGCACTGGTGAGCGCTGGGAGCTCAGGGAAGGGTGAGGGGGACTTCAGGAAACAAAGTGGAGGTCTGGATAAGGGATTACTCTGAAATCTGCCCGTGGAATAACGGCACTTGCCCTTAGCTCTCAAAATGTGCTGGGAAGGTAGTGCCTGATGGGACAGGGGACTGGGGCATTGTCACCTACAAGAACCTGGAAGGGGAAATGTTTAAGGCCAGTTCTACCAGTGACTCTGTGAGCCCAAAAGTTTTGAACATCTCATCCCTGTCCCCCCTCAGATGATGGGAAATAATTCCTGATCGTTTCTGACTACAGAAGTCAGTCTGTCACCCTGGTTACCCACCTTGTTCTGGTACCAGGCCTCGGCCTCGGCGCGGCTGCGATTGGCGATGTCCTCGTACTGCGCCTTCACTTCGGCGATGATGCTGTTGAGGTCCAGGTTCCGGTTGTTGTCCATGGACAGTACCACCGAGGTGTCGGACACTTGCTGCTGCATCTGAGACAGCTCCTGCAGATGATGCAAAAATGAAGTTAATGGTCTGGCGTCCATGGTGGAAACCACAGAGGTGAGGTGATTTGGGAGTCCTCCCTGCCAAGCTGTTTTCCTGCATTTCCCCTGCTCCATCTCCATTTTTAAACTTATTTCTGCATTATCATTTCCAAAAGGCTGGGACCACCTTGTCCTCTGGTCCCACAGAGCCCTGGTGAGGGATCCACGGGGCAGGTGCTGGGGGATGCTCTCCAGGAGCCACTCACCGCCTCGTACAGAGCTCTCAGGAAGTTGATTTCCTCTGCCAGCGCATCGGCCTTGCCCTGGAGCTCAACCTTGTTCATGTAAGCACCATCCACATCCTAAAGAGAAGATAAAATGGTTTCTGATGAATCCAGAACCCAAAGGGGCTTCAGGACACCAATGGGACCGTGTCTGCTTCCAGGTCTATTATTCATAGAATTGTGGAACCATGGAATGATTTGGGTTGGAAGGGACCTACCTGAAAGCTCATCCAATTCCCACCCCTGCCATGGGCAAAGACACCTCACATAGACCATATTGCCTTGAACTCTTCCATGGACTGGGCAGCCACAGCTTCCCTGGGCAACCTGTGCCACTGCCAGCGGTTCCTTAGGCTCATTTTCATGTCCTCATGATCAGGGTATTTCTTTAGCATAACGTTGGACATTGACTGTGAGCCAGAACCACGTTCTCAGGCAGAAGGCAAAGCTCTGACTCACAAGGCTGTGACCAGAGACTGAGTTGAGCTGAGCCACAAGAGATCAGAAAGCAGGGCAGCTCTATGGGCACGGAGAAGGCTGTGCCCATTCCTGGGCTCAGGAGGAGCCAGCCCAGTGCTGATCTCACAGCTTCACCCAGCCATGAGGACCACAACTCCCACCAAGTCTTGCTTGAACTCTGCAAGGTGAATTAATTCCATTTCCTGGCTTGAAATTCCCAAACCACTCACCTTCTTGAGGACCACAAACTCGTTCTCGGCACCTGTGCGCCGGTTGATCTCATCTTCATATCTGCCAGGATAAAAGAGGGAGGGGGTTGGATGGAATGAAGAGGTGGGAGCACCCCATTCCCAAATCATCAGTTGTGGCTCATGGATATATTTCCTACTCCCACATGTTTATCCAGAGCAGACGCAGAGCAAATATTACTGTCTTTGAACTGTGGGACTCCATGGTGTGAGTAGTCCTGGTTAAATTAATATATTTTAATCACTGCCCATAAAGTCAAGCTCATACATAAATGTGCAGATTCAGAGCCCATTTTGGCAGGAAGCAGGAGCAGCCATTCCCTGTGACCTTCGCTCCAAGCAAAGTTATGCAAAAGACTTTCAACAAAGCTGCACTGCAATGCCTACAAATGCATAATATAGCAATAATTTGATATTTGGTATTATAATAATGCTAATGGCTCTGAAGAACCCATTGCAGCATTTAATTAAAACAAAAAACTCCATGGTTGTGCAAGAGAGGATCATTACAGCTGCTCTGACAGTGGTTCTGTGGAACTTTTTATGGCTCTGAGCAACATCCTCTCATCAGATAATCAGGGCAGGGCTTAGCTAGAAAGTAGACAAAACATGCAGGCTCTTGAGACAAAGCCCTGGCTTTCAAAGGCAGGTTTGTGCCAGTCCTCTCACCAATATTGGCAGAGTTTTCCCTGCAGCCTGATCTCTGCGTGGACAAGGGAAGAGGTGGGAATTAGCCAGTGAACTAGGAACAAGCTCTAGACTTGAAATAAAATGTTTTCTCTTTCCCAGGAGGTAGCTCTGAAATCCAGAGTGTAGAACTCATCATTTGGGGCCTGACCAATATTTCTAAAAGCCTAGAACACATTTCAAGACCTCAAATGCACCCAAAACCACACCAGAAGCTCTGCCAGTCCCTCCTGTTGGATCTAAGTGTCATCTTCCCAGCCCCTCTCCCAAAAATCTGTCTCTTCCCATGCTTAACTAGCTCATATTAACATATTCTAGCCCTGCAGGGTGATTCTCAAATTTGCAGTCGGACGGAGCTGGTTGAAGAAGGGACATACTGTTCTCAGCCAAATAAAAGTCGATGGCCCTGCCTAAAAATCCTCCCTAAAATCCCCTCCAGGCAGCAGGTGCTGACTGGTGTGTCCTGAGAACGATCCATCCCCCCTTTCACTGGATCCCGTGTCTCAGCACAGGGTTAATTCCCTCCCCTGGGAAATTTTTGGCAAAAGGCAGCTCATCTTCCAGGCGATGGGAGATGAGTGAGCCCAAGAATTCCCAGGTCACCTGGGCCTTCTAGAAAGG
Source organism: Turdus rufiventris (assembly GCA_013186435.1). Classification (NCBI taxonomy): domain Eukaryota; kingdom Metazoa; phylum Chordata; class Aves; order Passeriformes; family Turdidae; genus Turdus; species Turdus rufiventris. Next base: position 120,058 of record PYHW01009418.1, read on the forward strand.
CTGGAATTTCCCTCACAGAATGGGAAATGGGGATTTTGGAGCTGGAAGTTTATTGGCTACATTTCATTCTGGTTTTGCCTGTCTATTATCCTCACAATTTACTAATTTTTCTGTCTTCTGGTATATTATTTCAGGAGGCTCCAGGGATCAGACCATGACCTCTGTTACGCTGGAGCAGTTCCCCATGAACTCTGTGCTAAACACTGACCTTGCTCACAATAAATGTAAAATAACAAGGGGTAATTCTGGGAATACGTTTTATGCCTGGAAGAGGAACCTGGACCAAACACTATGTGTGCAGCAGCAGGAATGAGCACTTGGCTGGATTTTCCTGGCTGGGATGACTTATGCTGCAGAATGCAATTCCTTACTTGTTCTTGAAGTCCTCCACCATGTCCTGCATGCTCCGGAGCTCGGTGTCCAGCCGGCCCCTCTCTCCCATCAGGCTGTCAAGCTGCCGCCGCAGGTTGTTGATGTAGGCTTCGAAAAGGGGCTCCAGGGATTTCCTGGTGACAGTGTGACCCTGCTCTTGGAGGAGGCTCCACTTGGTCTCCAGCACCTTGTTCTGCTGCTCCAAAAAGCGCACCTGGGGAGGAACAGAACCAGAGATGAGTGAAGACCACCCAATAAAACCTCACAACTGCCAGGAAAAGGTGGGATCACCACCAGAAAAGGTCCAGATTCCAGAGGAGAATTGTTAAGAGTATCCCAGTTTAGGGTATTGGATTCTTAAAAGTATTAGAAGCTTCTGGAGATGTTTAGCAAGATTTTTTCAGGAGTTTTAATCAGGCCAAACACCCGTACTTGCAACTTTAATGTTTCTCCCCCAGAAGATTCTCAGCCCACCTTACTGGTTTAAACTGGTTCTATCCCATTACAGAGGAGAAGATGCTCGCACCCTGGGATGGTTTTTACAGGGAAGAGAGACAATTACTTTGTCAATAATATAAAGGCACTAAAAAACTCATCCTTGCTAAGAGGAAACATAAAACAGTTCTTAGTTTTCAGCCAAGCCCACGTTGTTTGTTGGCTGGATCGGTTCAGGCAAGTCCCTAAATCGAAATGAAGTTTTATCCTGAAGTTTTTTCCCCAAGGCAACTGATAGCATGCGTGGCTTAATGGTTCAGACCAAACTCTCACCTTGTCGATGAAGGAGGCAAATTTGTTGTTGAGGGTCTTGATCTGCTCCCTCTCCTGTGTTCGCACCTTCTGGATTTCCGGATCGATATCCAGCTTGAGGGGTGCCAGGAGGCTCTGGTTGACAGTGACTTCATGGATGCCACCAGGTGGGCAAGCAGGGAACCCGGGGCCACCTCGGCCACCAAATCCAGGCCCTCCCAGCCCAAATCCACTTCCCAGCCCGTAGCCACCACCGCCACCGGCTCCTCCTAAGCCAAAGCCAGTGCCTGCTCCACCACCATAGCCAAGACCGAAGCCGTATCCGCCCCCGGCTCCGCTGCGTAGACCTCCACCAACCGAGCTGTAGGAAATTCTTTTGCTTCCACCTAAGTTATAGAGACTTCTGCTGCCGAAGCCACCGCCAGCTCCAAAGCCTCCTCCACCTCCAGCTCTTCCTCCTCCAACTCTGGAGACAGAGACGGAGCTAAAACTGCTCCTGGTCCCAGAGCCACTACCTCCTACGATAGCAGAGCCTGAGCTAAAGCCCCTCATGCCCCCTCCAGTAGATGATCTGAAAGAGATCCGGCTCATGGCTGGTTCAGTTGGGAAGGCAAAGAGTAGGAGAGAGAAAAACTAAAAAAGGCTGTGCAGCAGGGAAAGAGCAGAGGGCAATGGAGGCAGAAACCCCTGTAATGGGAGAGCTTGGGAGCCTCCTCTTTTATCTGCTTGGAAAACTTGGCACGGGAATTCAGAACTTGACGTGCCTTGCAGCAACTTGCCTTGTCAAACACACCTCGGCTATGGTGAGGCACTGAAAAATGCATTGTTTGCAGGCAGGAAAGTAACGGCGAGAGGGAGCTCCCCCCTCCACCAAAGCCGCCGCTCTGAGTCATGGAATTAGAATTGAATGGGACGAGGTCTGCACTCAGGGGCAGGATGCAACATGATTCCCGAGACCCTGGGAGCAGCTTTCCCTCAGGCGAGACAAGGACTCGCTCGCTTGAGCAAAGCGAAGATTTTGCAAGTTGAGTTGTAAGGTTTAACATGTTGCATTAGGCAAGAAAAACAGGGGCTTTTCCAAGGTTTCCAGCTCTGCAGCTGGCCATGCGTGTCCTGCTGTTGGCTTGGGAGTGTTGGGTCTGAGGGTGATTTTAACGATCAGTTCTGATATTATCCTTTTTTTTAATATTCAAGTTTTGATTTTTTTTTTTTTTTTTTTTCGGATCATGGGCTTGAAGAGATGAGCTGAGTGGAAGTTGTGTCATGGCAGTGTTTTCTGGGATCTTACCAAAAATCATCTCCCCTTGTTCCAGGGGAAACTGAGGAATTAGTTACCATGACTTTGAAAGATAGCAAGTGAATGAATGCCTTTTCCAAAATCACGTCAAAACAGCTTAAATAGTACTTTCCTTAATATAGACTTATAAAAATACTATTAAAAAGCTGCTTGAAATGATTGTGGTTTTGTAGTACGTCCTTGTCAGGCTCACGGTTCAAAAGCTCCCTGTGAAGTGGTATTTCTATCACTTTTTCTGCCCTCCTGCCTAATATTTATCCAACAGTTTCCACGTCATTGCTGGCTGTCCAAGATGATCTGTGGAGGGGAATTCGCCCACTTTCCTTCCCACCCCCTCCTTCGCTGACTGAGATCACACAGTTGGAAAAACTTTCTAAAATAGCTTTTGCCTCTTGATGTTGCTCCTGGGTGAACCCTCATGCAGGAGTTTCAACCCCCACAGTGAGTCTGGGTTGTGTAAAGGCCTGAGAGCTGGGGATCCTTCTCTTGTGTCCATGAAGAGCTGGACGGGAGATACAGGAAAAGAAATCCCCTCATTACCACTCAAAATACCTCCCCAAATGCTTTTGTGAGCTGGATTCTGCCCACTGCCCAGGGCTGCCCACCTTGGCCAGGTGAAGTAATAATGAAAGAGAGAGATGAGACCCTGAGCAGCTAAACAAAAAAAAAAAAAAATCCCCAAATTCATCTACGTGAGCAAAAATTGCAGGAGCTCAATCCAAAAGGAGGCGCTTAAGGGGATCGGCTGCGTCTCAGAGATTGTTTGTGTTGATGTGTTTCCAACCACTGCTTTTTTTCTGTCTGGGAACTTAAAAGAACCTGAGCAGGAGGGGCTTGGTTGGGTTTGGTTTGATTTGGTTGGGTTTTGTCTCCTTGCAATCAGAAAACAGCAGCGCTCCAACTCCCATCTCCCAATTCCAGCCGTGAGTCACCACGGGCGCCATCGGAGCCGATCCCCAATGGGCTGATCCAAGATCCAAAATCCCTCATGTGGGCTGTAGCAAGGGGGTGCTCTCGCCCCGGGAGTAGAGATGTGGGAATATCCTGCAGGCTGGAAATGCAGAGTCTTGCTGGGAAAACTTCACCCCTTGCTCCATCCAAACCCAGCGGCTCCTGATTTCACAGCAGCCTGAACCTCAGCCATGGGACCTCCAGGTGCTGAACATAAACACAGTGATACTGAAAATAAATAACCCCTGTTCCAAGCATGGCAGATCCACGGAGATTCGCTTTCCTATGCCTGCCCATGTGAACTGGTACAACTGTGCCAAGAGCCTGTGGACAGGGGCCAGGCAGGGAACTTGCCTTTGACTCCCAAATCACTTATGCAAAGTCACACCTGGGAACAGCAGCACAGGTTTTAATTAAAGCAGAGAGAAAGGATTCATGTGGAAGGGAGTCATTACTTCCTCAACTTTTCTAGGAAAGCCTGTTGCTGCAGACAATGGCAATTAAGTAAAATATTACAAAGGATTTGAAAGAGCAAAGCAAATGATGGTTTAGGCACCAAAACAAGAAAAACTCCTGCAGAATCTCTCAGTCCTTCACACTTTCCTTTTTTGGTTTGTGTGACTTACACTCAGTGTCCCACGGAAGGTGCTCAGGGCTGCAGGGGCTGTGCTGGCCCTTCATGTGGGACAGTTCCCTGTGGGAAGTCAGGACTTGTCATGGGGATTGCCTGGGGGGTGAGGGCACTGCAGAGAAAGGGGAGGAAGAACAGGGCTCCTGTCTGCTGGGGCTCAGCTGCCTCTGAACTCCAGTTTGCTCTTTCTTTTAGAAGGGACTGGAAAAAAGATGCTAAAAACTCTCCAGGTTGGTTAAGGTTTGGTTTTCATGAGCTGTGTTAAATCCTTGCACTCGACCTGTGCCATTCGGCACGGTCAGAAATTGAGGTGACTCAGAGTTTATTTTTTTTTTTGGCCTCTTCAACATCCTCTGGACAGCAGGGACCGAGGAGTCTTGGTGATGACAGGTTGATAATGAGCCAGCAGTGCGTCCCTGCAGTCAGGAGGAATGGAATTCCCAATGGAATCCTGGCATGCCTGGGGAAGAGCGTGGCCAGCAGGTCAGTGAGGGGATCCTGCTCCTCTGCTGGCCCTGGTGGGGCCACATCTGGAGTGTTGTGTTCTATTCTGGACAGGTCCAGAAGGACAAGGAGCTCCTGGAGAGAGTCCAGTGGAAGCCACAAAGGTGACGAGAGCTCTGGAGCATCTCTCTGATGAGGAGAAATAGCAGGGGCTGGGCATGGTCAGTCTGGAGAAGAGGGGACTGAGAGGGGATCCCAACAATCACAGGAATATCCAAATATCTGTTTGAGAGGGTCTCCATGTGAACATCTCCAAAGGTGGCAAGAGGATGGTGTCAGACTGTTCAGTGGTCCCAGCGACAGGACAAGGATCTCAGAATCCCTGAGGTGGGAAAAGCCCTCCAGGATCATCGAGTCCAAGCTGTGCCTGATCCCCACCTTGTCACCAGCCCAGAGCGCTGAGTGCCACATCCAGTCCTTCCCTGGACACCTTTAGGGATGGTGATTCCACCACCTCCCTGGGCAGGGAGCAGTCATGGCCATAAGCCAGAACACAAGAAATCCCACCCCAACATGAGGAAGAACTTCTTTCCATGGAGGTGGCAGAGTCCTGGCAGAGCTGCCCTGGGAGGGCGTGGATTGTCCCTTTCTGGAGACATTCCAAGCCCACCTGGAAGCCCTCCAGTGTCACCTGCTCCAGGTGTCTGTGCCGTGGCCGGGGGTTGGACTGTATGAGCTCCAGAGGGCCCCTCCAGCCCCAGCTATCCTGGGATTCTGAGTCCGGTTTTGTCCCTGGGTTTGGTGTCTCACTGAGGCTCCTTTGATTTCCTGGGCAAAGGGGATGAGATGCTGCTGTGTTTTGGTGCACCTGGGTTTGAGCGAGGTTTTGCTGAAGTGTCTCCTTTGAACTTGCCAGGACACGCTGGCATGTTCGTTCCTGCTCCTTCCCGTGTTCCTGCTCCTTCCCAAGTTCTGCCCAGAGTTATGCAGGGCCAGGATGCTGCAAGGTCAGGGCAGAGCAAACCATCTGAGCCTTTGAAATTCAATAAGGGCTTTGCAATAACATTTGGCTGAGGGTTTTTTCTCCAATTTTTCTCGGTTTTACTCTCCTTTTGCAATGACTGACTGAAATATCTGCATCAGAGCTGTTGTTGTGCTCCAGCACCCATCCCCAACCCAGATCTTCCAGATAAAGCCTCCTCAAGAGCCCTGCAGACACTTGGGTTTGCTCTGGCTTCTTAAGAAAGCAAAAATTAAATCCTGAGGTTTTGCTTGGCTGCCCCAAACCCTCCCTTCCACGGAAGAAAATCTTTTGGATTAACCCCAATAAGTTAAGAAATGAATGGTGATTAATTATCTTGTCACTTATGGATAAACCTCCACCCTCCTTCTCTTCTTCCTCTTCCTCCTCCAGTTTTCTCAAATTCTTCAATTTATTTTGGGACAACTGATTTCAAGATTTTCATTATAATTTAATCAGAATTTCAAAGCTTTTCCCTGGAAGTAAAGAGAATATGCCTCAGCTCATTCTGATGAAGGTTGGGAATATTTTGTATTGTTGGTTCTGGTTAAAATTAAAAAATAAATAAAAAGAACAAATAAATTACAATCTGGTTTTATTGGACACATTTCAAATAGAGAGAGGAAGGGAAACATGGAGGTGCATCACTACTATGGAAGTATAAAAAGCTGCAATTTTCTTTTTTAATGGTGCTTTCCAAAAATAAAAAAAGACACAGTGGAAGTCTAGAGGGTTAAATTCCACCAGAAAAGGGGAAAATAGAATTGGGACGCTGGAGTTCCTTTGGGATTCTGCTTTTGACTGCCTTCTTTCCCACACACTGGGCCGGAACCTGCTGCCCTTCCCAGTTTCCCAAAGATATTTCTTTTGGCAGAAGAACCCACTCAGAGAGGAGATGCTGGGATTCCCCAGGAGCTCTGGACATGGCCCTTCGGGCAGCTTTTCCAGCGTGATTTGCAGTCTCAGACTTTCCCCAACTGCTGCTACCATGGCTGTGGGCAACGACAGCAAGACTTGGACTGCTGGAGGATTTGGGAATTTTTGAAGATATTCCAGCAAAACCTTACACGGCCAGGACAGAAATCCCATTTAACAGCAAGCACTGGTCTTGCTTTTGAAGGATTCATTGTGTCAGACATTATTTAGAATTTTAAAATCTGATAATTTAGAAAAGAAGCCCTTTTTCATAGCTTTTGGATCAATCACTGGTGAATCCTCTGACAAAAACCAACCCTGAGGTTACGTGTAAGAGCTCCTGTGGCCAAACTCATTTAAGAAGAGAAAGGATTGGAATGGGAGAGTGATTTGGGAAAAGTTTTTTGATAAGCTCGTGGCACACTGAATTCTCATGTGTGGGTGGAGGGATCTCAGGTTGCTGCTTGAGCATTAGCACTCCAAACCCCTGGTCAGGCTCACGTGCCTGAGGTGACTCAGCAGCAAAACTTGGCAATATCTGGAAAAATCATCTCTTTCAAAACTTGGCTGACAATAGAGGAAAGAGGGATTTTCCATCTCACCAGAGTGACTCAGAATGAAGGATATTTAAAGAGGGACATTACAAGCCACTGCCTAGGATCTCTGAGTATCCACCAGAGGTATTACTAGACAGCAGAAAAATAACCCAGACCTCTGATCCAGACAAGCTTATTTTGTGAAGAGCAGGTTGGGCTCATTCCAGCAGTGAAGACAAAGCAGGGTGAGCTAAACACACATTCCCAGCCCATCCCTGGGCTTCTGGGGGCCAGAACTGAGCTAAAACTTTTCTGCTATTTGCTCTGTTTTAGCTGATGGCTGTTTGGCCTTATTTAAAACAAACAAATGGAAAAACAAACCAATTCCACATTCGGTACAATCACTTAGGCTCATGTTTTCCTTTAACTCCTCTTCCAGGGAGTTGGAGATCTCTGTTTTCTGTGTGTTGCACTGCCTTTCTTGACCTGAGATCCAATTGTGTGAGAACTACAGAGCAGGAGCAGGGCAGGAGCAGCTGGAGGGGCGGAGGTGGGGGAGAACGATGGGCAGGAGGAGCAGAGGAACCACGGGAGTGTCTGGGCTTTGCTTTACTCGGGCTCTGTGGCATTCTTCAGGCTTTGGCTTTTTATGCTCTTTTTGCTGGAGGAGGTTTTGGAGACGATTTTCACACCTGGGTTGGTGCCTTTTGCGCTTCCAGAGCTGAAATTCCCTCCGCTGGTGCTCAGGGTGCTGCTGCCGCCTCCAGCGTGGTTGTAGCTGCTACCAGTGCCCAGACCACTCCCTCCTCCAAATCCACCTCCAAGACCACCTCCAGCCCCGAGTCCAAGTCCTCCTCCGCTTCCGAAGCTGTAGCCTCCTCCTCCTCCTCCTCCTCCTCCTCCTCCACTGCCAGCTCCAAGACCGAAACTGCTCCCGCCGCCTCCTCCAAAGCCAAAACCACTTCCAACACCTCCTCCGAGACCAAAGCTGCTTCCACCACCTCCTCCAAGGCCAAAACCACTTCCGCCGCCTCCTCCACTCAGGCTCAGTCCACCAAATCCTCCTCCTAAGCCAGCTCCACCAGCCATGCCGGAGCTGGAGCTGATGACCGCTGCAAGGAAAAGCAACCAGAGGGTTGGACATCTGCTTGGCAGTCATGGCACCAGGGGATGGGCTGGGCTGGAAGGGGTGAAAAAAGTCATCCCATCCCTGCCCCTTCCATGGGCAGCGACTCCTCCCACTACCCCAGGTTGCTCCAAGCCCTGTCCAAATGTCCAAACCTTGGACATTTCCAGGGAAGGGGCAGCCACAGCTGCTCTGGGGAGTCACCCAGTTCAGGAAGCACCATCATCAGGACCTTGACCCACAGGACTTGAACCCAAATTCCATTCCCTGTGCAAGCCCCTAATGAGTGGAGGACTATGGGGTAAAACTCCCCATTTCCCAAGGTTTCTCCCAGGCCTTGCTCCCAAAGCCAGACTTTGGGATTCAGAACTGTGATACTTACAGTAGCCAATGGGGTTCAGTCCCTGCCCGCTGAGCCTGTTGAGAGATTAAAGGAGATCAGAGCAAAACTATGGAGACAGGCAGAGGACCCAACCTCTGATGGGAAAAGTGACAGTCACTATTATCCCCACAAGGGTTTTGCTCCCACCTGCTCTCCTCGCCCTCCAGCAGCTTCCTGTAGGTCGCGATCTCNATGTCCAGGGCCAGCTTGACGTTCATGAGCTCCTGGTACTCGCGGAGCTGCCGGGCCATGTCAGCCTTGGCTTTCTGCAGAGCGTCTTCCAGGTCAATCATCTTTGCCTTGGCATCCTTGAGGGCCAGCTCCCCGCGCTCCTCAGAGTCCCCGATGGCCGTCTGCAGGGTGGCACACTGCAAGGGATGGGGGGCTTGGAGAGCTGCTCCTCCCTTTGGGCGAGACTCACCCAGGGAAGAAACCCATTCTGGCTAGGACATTCATGGAAAACGTTCCAGCTGAGCAAACACAGCTGGAGTTGAGATGCCAGGCTGGCAAGAATGACTTAGCTAAATTTTATAGTGTGAATGCCTTTCCAGGAGGCAATTCAACACCTTCAATGAGGCTGGAAAAGTTCCCAGCCAGCAAAGCTGAGCTGTGGTGCTGAGGGACAACAGACTGGGGCTCTGTCGTCCCCTTCTGCGATTCCTACCTGGTTCCTCGTGTTCTCTATCTCGGAGCGGATCCTCTGAATGAGCCGGTTGAGCTCTGAAATCTCCCCCTTCGTGTTGCGCAGGTCATCACCGTGTTTCCCAGCTGTGGCCTGCAGCTCCTCAAACTGCGGTGACAAGGAAGGTGTAACCTGAACCATCTGAGGTGTCTGGCTGGACAAGACATGGCTCAAACAGCTCCTCTTTGGGACCACAGGGATTGCCTGGGGCAAGGATGGGTCAGCTCACCTTGGTCTGGTACCAAGCCTCAGCCTCGGCACGGCTCCGGTTGGCGATGTCCTCGTACTGAGCTTTGACCTCGGAGATGATGCTGCTCAGGTCCAGGTCCCGGTTGTTGTCCATGGACAGGATGACAGCAGTGTCGGACACTTGGGCACTGAGCTGGGCCAGCTCCTGTGGGGAGCACACGGGAGCTGCACTTACCTCTCCCTTCAGAGTGGTGGCAGTCCCCAGCCAAGGACAATGCAGGGCAGGAATCGGGGATTGTCTGTACCGCCTCGTAGAGGGCTCGAAGGAAGTTGAGTTCATCACTCAGGGCATCCACCTTGGCCTCCAGTTCCACTTTGTTCATGTAAGCAGCATCCACATCCTGGAAAAGAGCAGCTGTGGGAACATGTGTGGCACCTGGATCCTCTTCTCAGCCAGGGAGAAGTTCCTTGGCACAAAGCCTGGAGATGAGGCTGCCCCTTTCCCCGCTGCCTGGTGGAGAAGCTGTGCTTGCACATCCCTCTGGAAAAGCACCAAGAGGGTATCTCCTGCCCTGAAGAAGGGCTGTGTGTAATTTGGGAGTGGATATGATGGAGGTCCTGGCTCTTTGGCCTTGGTACCCGGCATTCCCAGCAGCACAGATCCCCTTTGCCTCTACATGATCTGCTTTGCACCTGTGTGTGTTGTGGCAGTGGACTGGGAGGAGATTTTGCTGCCTTCCTACAAGTCACTCCATTCCTTTCCCACAATCAAATGCTGATTTAAAACCCCTCTAAAGGATGAGGATTCAGCTCCATGAGATCTCCCATCCCTCAGGATATTCCCAGTCCATGCCATGGTTGGGGCTGGCTCAGCATCTGCAGCACCTCCTGCCTCACCCACCTTCTTGAGCACCACAAATTCGTTCTCTGCTGCCGTGCGCCGGTTGATCTCCTCTTCGTATCTGCAGGGATGAAGGGAAAGAGTGCTGGGTCAGACCTTGGGAGGCAGAACAGGCGTCCAGGTAGGACTGGGGGTCCAGATCATTTGGACGCATCTCCAAATCAGCCTCCTGGGAACTAGCTCAAATGTGTGAGATTCCCCTTTCTCAAAAGGCTGAAAGGACATTTTTGACTTAACGCAGACAGAATAAGGGAGTTAAAGCTGGTTTAGAGGATTTTCCTTTGCAAAAGCCATCACAAGGTGCTGTGTCCTGGCTGAGTCTCTATTTTTTAATGGAAAAAAATATTGATGGACCCTTTTTGGTGCTGTTGAGAAAAATAAGTCCTGCAGGGAAAGATACCTCTGAGAAGGGGGTATTGGAGGTGATTAGTGATTTTCTGTGTTATGGGTTGGAGCACAAACTGGAGACTCTTTTTCCCCTTTCCTAGAGAAATTTCCATTAATACTTCAGT
>PYHW01009418.1:130842-178375 GCA_013186435.1 Turdus rufiventris
GAATAATAGAATTACAGAATAATAGAATAATAGAATTACAGAATAATAGAATAATAGAATTACAGAATCACAAATTCAGCTGAGTTGGAAGGGACCTATGAGGGTCATTGAATCCAACTCCTGGCCTTGCACAGGACACCCCACCAATCCCACCCTGTGCCTAAGAGTGTTGTCCAAACACTCCTGGAGCTCTGGTAGCCACAGGGCCATGACCATCCCTGGGGAGCCTGGGCAGTGCCTGACCTCACTCTCTCTGTGAAAACTCCTGCTCAATGTTCAGCTGGAGAATTTGCACCCCATTTCACACTCACTTGTTCTTGAAGTCCTCCACGAGGTCCTGCATGTTCTTCAGCTCCCCGTCCATGCGGCCCCGCTCGTTGAGCAGGTTGGCCAGCTGCCGCCGCAGGTTGTTGATGTAGGCCTCGAACAGCGGGTCAAGGTTGCTCTTGCCAGAGCTGTTTTTTTGGCCCTGCTCCTGCAGAAGGGTCCATTTGGTCTCCAGCACCTTGTTCTGCTGCTCCAAGAAGCGAACCTGAGCATTGGGAAGCAGAGGAGGCTTAGGCAGAAGATACCTGAGAGCTGACGGCCAATATTCAGTACTGGAATGATGCATGGCAGGAGCCAAGGGATTCCTGAACTAAGAGTTTCCAAACTGGGAATATCCTCTGGATTATCCAGGGCTGTGTCAGCTCAACCTGAGCAAGGCCATCCTCAGTGGACACTTCTCTTCAGAGGCAATTTAATTTCAGAAGCCAACAAGTGATGGTAAGAAAACAAGTGATGGGTTCAGCTTTCCTCACCAGACAGTGAAGTTCTTCTTTTGCACCCTCTGGGGTTTCTTTCTTTGCAAGATATTTATCTTTCTTCGTTAAAGCCAAGGTCTGAGTACTAATGCTAAAAGGCTTAATTGTCTTTCTTTTTGCTCACACATATTTATCCAATTAAAAGCCAAGGAAGGACTAGAGTGGTTGAGTCAATTGGGTCAATATAAAAAGGATTTTATCTTGCAGGCAATAAACAACAAAGATCAAGACATCTGCTGTGATTGCCCAGAGAGAGAGTTGGGTTGAGCCACTAGACCTGGACCCAAAAGTTTCTTACTCCATTTCAACTCATCTGTGTTATTTCTCTGGCACAAAACCTGGATCTAATCCCATTATTACAATTTTCTTGTCTTGTTTTCTCCCCTGTAAATGTCCAGAAGAACATTACTGTTTGAGGGAGTTAACAGAGATATGCAGGGAGGGAATGAAGGGCTGGAGATCTCTGAAGTTGTATTTTTGTACCTACTACATCCTCACTCCCCCTGTACCCCAGACGCACAGCACCCAACAAAGTCTCACCTTGTCAATGAAAGAAGCAAATTTGTTGTTGAGGGTCTTGATTTGCTCCTTCTCATCTTTCCGCACCTGTTGGATGTTTGGATCTATCTCCAGGTTCAGTGGTGCCAGGAGACTCTGGTTCACAGTCACTTCTTGGATTGTACCCACTCCAGATGGGCCACCAGAAAATCCCCCGGGGCTCCTGCCCCCACCCAGCCCTGGAGGGAACCCTCCCAGCCCCCCCAGTCCACCAAAGCCAAGGCCCCCGCCACCTCCATGCCCACCACTGTAGCCAAGCCCCCCAGCACCCCCACCAAAGCCAAATCCACCCCCAAGCCCCAGCCCAAGACCACCACCAGCTCCACCACCACCAAATCCGCCTCCTCCNCCCCCAAGCCCCAGCCCAAGGCCGCCACCAGCTCCACCACCGCCACCTCCCAGCCCAAAGCCGCCACCAGCTCCACCACCACCACCTCCCAGGCCAGAGCCACCAGCCCCTCCACCTCCAAAAGCAGCTCGGAAGCTGCTTCCAACCCCGATGGAAATCCTCTTGCTACCACCAAGGTTGTAGAGGCTCCTGCTGCCAAAACCTGCGCCGCCACCAGCACCGCCACCTCCTCCAACGAGCCTCCCAAAGCCACCTCCTCCTGCTCCCGACCGTGCCACGGACACAGAGCTGAAGCCAGCCCTGGCGCTGCTCGGAACGATGGCCGAGGCAGTGCTGTAGGATCGGCCGCCGCCTCCTGCCCTCATGCTGAGCGTGCGGTTCATGGCAGCAGCAGAGAACGGCCCTGCACAGCCAGAGAGTCCACAGCTCTCTGGGGAAAGGGAACCCGGCAGCCCCTTTTATCCCCCGGGGATCTGGGCTTGGTTACATGGAAGTCCAGTGATCAATTTAGTGCCTTCATGGTTTTGACGTGCCAGGAGGCAGCTGTCTCCCTGAGACTTGTTAAACCCTGACTGCACCCAAACACTCCTGGGGCTGGATCCACTCAGCTGGAAGAGTTATCTAACACCCAGATTTCTGGCAGGAAGATCTCAGCCTGATTCACAACCTCTGCCTCCTCAAAGAGATGGGTTATTTTATTTTGTGTTATTTTTGCCTAACCCTGAAAGCGTCCAAGGCCAGGCTGGGAGGGGCTTGGAGCCACCTGAGTTAATCCAAGGTGTCCCTGCCCATGGGACGGGGTAGAATGAGATGGTCTTTGAGATTCCTTTCAACCCAAACCATTATGGGATTTCATGATTCTATAATTTACTCACTGTGAAATAAAATAATTTTAAAATATTATAAAACCAGAAATAATGTCTTGGATTCACAATTCTACTTAAAAGACGCAGCACATCTACACAGAGATCAGTGAAGAGTCCTCTAACTAACTCAAGTGAAAGACAGTGAGAACAAAATAGTTAAATCTGAATAAAAATAATTCATGGGGTTTCCTCACCTGAAGGCAGAAGGCAACTTGATGTTCATGAAACCTGACATCCCTTTTGGGGCTCTGTTTTATCCAGTCTGCTGTTCCCTGTTCTGCAGGGACCATCTCTTTAGGATGACTTGACAAAGAGGTCCTGATCAAGTTTTCCTCTTTCCCCTTTCCAGATGTAAGTATCAACTCAAATTTTGCCCATTTATACTCATTACTTAGCCTATGCAGGTTTTCTAGGCTTTTCCTCTGGATATTTTTAGAGGACAGCTCCACTCCATGCAGAGGATGTGTTTTGATTTGTCCAGCTGGCTGATGATGTGATTGATGCATTTTCATCTTGACCTTAAAGCCATTTCAAAAATAGAGGCAGATTTTCTGAAAATCTCTCTGCCCAGCTCTGTGGAACAATGTCATTTGCCCACTTTAGGATGTAATCAGTGCTGAGTTTCTGGTTCTCTCTAGCTCTGATTTCTTTCAAACACCTTTGAACCTTCCAACCAAAATGCTGCCAAAAGCAGATTTAACCACCATGAAAAATACTCCCACAAATTCTCCTTATTTTACTTCCTGGCATCCTTGGGAAAAAAAAAGATCAAATTCAACAGGTTTTGGTGGCATTTTCTGACATCTCAGACTTTGTGGAACTGCAGTGTTGAGAGTATTTTATTCCTCACATGTCAGAGCTCAGCTAGTTTTTGGCATGGGGCTGCCCTGGTGGCTTTGCCTGAACTCTGCAGGACTGCAGCTTAAAATAAATATATTAAAATAAATATATTTACAGGACAGGACTCTACTTGCTCTTCAAAACACATCCCTGTGCCCCAGTGCTACAAAACCATAAAGGAGCTAAAATCCCACTGGCATCTCTAGAAGAACAATTAAACAGGTGCTACTGAGTACAGAAGACAAAATATCTGATTATCCCTGGAGAAATGCTGCCAGGCAGGCTCGAATGGGAGAGCTGGGGCACTGAAAGAGAATTTCCCTTTGCAGTGAGAAATGATTCCCAGATGGTGCAGGTCAGCTCGTTTCTTTTTGGAAAATGTGGGTCTGAATCTGGAATGTCACTTGAAATTCATGAGCATCCATTGCCTCGACGATTTGCATAAAATTCAAAGCCAGGGTGCGATGGGAAAATGAGATTTTGTCTTCATGGTTCCTTGACCCCAGTAAAGGCAGCTTGTCCTGAAGCTGAAGAACGGGTTCAGATCAGATGTTAGAGCTAAATGAATGTAATGGGATTAAAGGTGGGGCTACCAAGAAGAAAGAGGGAATTGTCGCTTCAGGCTCCCACACTCTTCTCCCCTCGGCTCGTTATCCACAGGGTATGTGAGCGACACAAAGGCCACCTCAAAAACGCTCCCTTTCCTTCCTGGGCTGACTGGGGATGTGGAGGAGCCCAGGGCTGGGGCTCCAAACCCAGAGGCAGATGTGGAATTTTCATCTGTCTGTCTGGATCAACTCTGCCAGGCTCTGGGCTCAAGCTGGAAGAGGGAAAGTCAAAGTTAAATATATGGAAGAAATTCCTCTTTGTGAGGGTGGGGAGGTCCTGCAATGCATTTCCCAGAGAAGGAGAAATCCCTCAAAGTGTCCAAGGCCAGTTGGATGGGGCTTGGAGTGACCTGGGATAGTGGAAGGTGTCCCTGGCCATGGCAGGGTGTGGAATGAGACAGTTTATAAGATCCCTTCTAATCATTCCATGAATCCATAGTTTTAGACTCTATCCATTTATAAAAGAGTCTGTCCAGACCGATACTGTGCAGGACTTGACCTCCATCCACCCCAAACCCACATTCCTGGCTTTTTTCTCTCCAAAATACCCTGATCTACATGAACATCTTCAAGTAGGCAGCAGCAAATGTGGGTTTTGCAATAGCTGGGAGTTGAGGACAGGGATGATTAAAGGTTTTCTCCCAGAAATGCAAGAGCTGCCAGACTGCTTTTGTCCCCTGGGGAGCTGGCTGGCGTTTAGTGTTCAGGTATTGCTCTGCAGGGAAATGATCAACATAAATTATGAGCCGTTGGGGCACTGGAAGCTTCTTGTTTTGGGTGTTTCTGCTTGCTATTTACATAGAAATGAGATGGAGCCTGAGTTGTGTTCATGCAGCAGAAAAGATGAAGACAATGTTTCCAAAACCATCTTTAGCGGGGTGAGTTTTGCTTTCTCACCAAGGGCTGACCCACTTGGCCTTCCCCACCCCTCAGCCGCTGTGGCATTTATTAAAACAGAATTAGTTCTGCTCCCTGTTGATCACATCCAATATTCCATGAGGGGAGCCAGAATGCCCGAAGCCTGCAGAGCAGCAGAGGCTGAACTCATCCCATGGTGGGTTCATCCCTGTCCGAGTCTGGGACTGGGGGTTGAGACCATCCTCCAGCCCTGGAGAGGCCGAGGGGCAGAAGCTGTGAGTCAGCAGGGAAGGCTTGGAAGCAGTGGGACATGGGGGAGTAAATTACAGCCCCTGGTTCTTGGTGAGCCGTTCATGGGCAGACAAACCTGCCCACACCCTGTGCTGTTCCAGACTGGATGAGTTCACGGGGATTTCTCCAAGGGTGATTGCAGAGCTGGCTCGGGGGTCGTTGGCTGTGCCGTGGGGAGATGTGGGGAGGGAGAAGCTGCAGGGCTGGTTGGTGTTGCTGTGATTCCAGCTGTGCATCCAGCTGGGTTGAGTCACCACCATGGCAAGATCCCCCAGCCGAGTTACTGGGACCCATCAGTGGGTCACTGTCCAGGAGAACTGGGAGCCCTGCAGAACTCCACGAGCACTGAGACAACACTCAAACATCTGGTGGGATTTTTGGGGTATCCTGTGCAGGGCCAGGACTGGATTCCAGGATCCTTGTGAGTCCATTCCCACCCAGGATATTCCACAATTCCATGACCCTCACAGAGAAAAAGGAGAGGGCAATGTGATTTCTGCTAAATCCCAGTTTCCTAAAATTGTGAGAGAGGATTTGGAAGGGGTGATGGAGGGGCATGTCCAGCCTTATCTCCAGACCCTGCTGTTTGTGTGAGTTCACACATGTTAAAGGAAGATGGGGATTGAGGAAGAAGCCCCTGGTGCTGCATTTTGGGAAACTGCACTTTTCTCTTCCTTTTTTATAAAATCAACCCACTCTGGTGAGAGTTTAGCAGGTGTGGTGTGGGATTATTTTCCTGTGACTGCCTGAGCTGGTTCTCACTGATTTCTTTAAACAAGGGCCTGGCTGCCTTTTTTTTCCATCTCCAGACATCCCAGACACTGTGAGGGATCCCAAGCAAACTGCATATCCCACAGATGGTTAAAGAGCCTCCTTTCCAGACTTCCTTGTGGCCACACTAATCAGCGGATGGAATAAAGGTATGCAAAGGTGCTTCAGGAAGGAGAGCAGACAAAAACTTCTTGAAGCTCCAAACTCCACCCATTTGGAGACTCAGGTTTGAGGAAATTTCTATGATTTGCAATATCAGGGAGGGAAATAAAGCCCAGGCAGTGCAGCATGAATTATGCATGGAGTTTATTGAAGGTACAGCTGAAAGTCTGGAGTAAGCGAAGGGTAATAACTCTGTTCACTTACACATGAAAAGCTTTAACTCCGTCTATTGCACACAGGAAAAACAACGCATGCATTTAACTACAGAAATATAAGGTGCTCGTTGGGGTGTAATTAAAATATGCTCTACCAAACATGGTGTAGCAACCTGGACCAATTTACATAAGCATTCCTAACCCTCTTGTAAACAGGAAAAATTGGATTTTCTGCTGTCATTAAAGAAGTTAAATTACAGCTGCAGCTTCGTCTCGGACAATTAAATTGTGGCTTCTCTTTCTGAAGTTGGGATGACCAAATTTTTCATCCTTTTGCAATAGCTGCATTAGGCAAAGAAAGTCTCTGCTGGAAAGGGGCCAAGCAGGGAAGGGTGATTGAAAAGCCAAGGTGGTGTGTGGAGACAGGAATGCTCTCTGAAATGAAAATCTCACCTGGCTGAGGGGGGCACGGGGGAGTTTCCCCCAAGAAAAACACCAGCAGAGGGTGGGTTTTGTCAGGCTAAGGGTTTAGGCAGAGCGATGTCCTAGCGCATAGTTGTGTGATCCCTGTGGCTGTCAGAGGGAGGGGGAATACTGTTTTATTGCAGAAATGCTGATTGTTCTCCACCGTGCGGTCTCTACCGGCTCGTCCTGACCACGCGCACGGCTGTGCTGAACCTGTTCCCGCACACCCCCGGGGCCGCGGGGATCAGCACGGGCGCGGCCCCGCACTGCTCCGCGCACACCACACTGCCCAGCGTGCCCAGATTGCCCAGGGTGCCCATGCCGCCCATGCCGGGGGCACACTGCACCCCGTCCACCCCGCTCAGCACCTCCCTGCCCACGCAGCTGACGGCGCTCCTGGCCCCGAAGCCCGCCCCGACCTTGGGGACACAATCCACGCTGCGGGCGCTGAAGCCGGCGCTGCCGAAGGACGAGACCATGCCCAGCCCCGCGCCGGCCCCTCCGCTCTTGACGCTGCATTTGCCTCCGATGCCGGACAGGGAGCGGCACTCCCCGACCGTGCCCCCGCCGCTGACCACGGCTGCGGGAGGGAAATGCGCTCGGACACGCCCGGAGCAGCCAAAACCCGGCTGCACAGGAGCGGTACAAGCGTAAAAGGCTTGTAAGGAAATTAAGAGGGGGGGTTCATTAACTCACCCACGCTGACGGGGTTGCCGGTGCATATCCTGTCAAGGAAAGAAATGTCTCAGAGATGTATTTAGGGACAAATTCCTCAAATTCACAGGCAAGTAGAACCCAGCCACTGCCTCCTTAGAAACCTGGCTTGTCCTTCAGCTCTTTAGGTGCCCTGCTGAGAGGAGCTTGTTCAAACTGCCCACAAAAGCACTGCAGGGTTGGATCCCTAATTCCATGGTCATACTAATATCCCAGACTCTTTTTGGATGAGAGTGTGATCCCCTCTGCACCAGTGGGAGGGAAAAGGGACCCTGCTCCCCTCTGCAGCTCTGGCTGCAGCATTCCTGTCTCCTCCTGTTGTCTTTTGCTGACCATCCTTAGGAGGTGCATCCGGGGTTGCTCCTACCTGCTCTCCTCTCCCTCCAGCAGCGTCCTGTAAGTGGCAATCTCAATGTCCAGGGCCAGCTTGACGTTGAGCAGCTCCTGGTAGTCCCTGAGCAGACAGGCCATCTTGTCCTTGGCCTGCTGCAGAGCTGTCTGCAGGTCAACCAGCTTCTGCCGGGCGTCCTTGAGGGCACAGTCTCCCCGCTGCTCGGCGTCACAGATGGCTGTCTGCAGGGCTGAGATCTGGGGACAGCAGGACATGCCCACAAAGCTTCAGGAAAGTAAAAAGTAAAGCCCATCCATCCCATCCATCTCCTGCCATGGGCAGGGACACCTTCCACTAGTCTAGCTTGCTCCAAACCACATCCAACCTGGCCTTGGACACTTCCAGGCACAATTTCTCAGGGCAAGAGGGAAGCCAAGGGTGATATTAAGGGGTATCTCTACAGTGTTGCTTATATGAACCCTTATTTCTCATCCAGGAAGTGCCAGAGAGTCAAGATTAAAGCTGGATTTGTGGTGGCCAAGCTATATGGGATGGAGGGGATGGGATCTGTTGGCTGCAACCTGCTGAGGCCCTAGAGCAGACATTTATTTTGGTACCACCAAACGAACGCATTTCTTATTTGCCAAGTCAGAAATACATCTGCTTTTTTCTGTGCATGAACAGCAGGTGAGAAGTTAAAATAGCTCTAATCTGGGGCAGGGGGTTCTTTGCAGCTCCACAGGGTGGGAGCCGGTAGGACAATGCCCTTTGATGGAGGAGCTGCACTCTCAGGTGGATCCATCCCTTGGTCCTACCTGTTTCTTCACATTGTCTGATTCACACTGCAGCTTCTGGATCATCCTGTTGAGCTCAGCAATCTCGCTCTGGTTGTTCCTTAGGTCATCACAGAACTTGCCCCGGCTGCTGTGGAGTTCCTCCAGCTGTTGCACAGGAGGAGGATGATGTCAATGCACCCAAATCTCCCCTTCCCAGGGCCCCCTGCCTTCCTGGGGAGATGGAAATCTCTGGAGCTGCACATCTCTGGTGTCCCCAGGGCACCACCCAGACATGGCCTCAGCCTGGACAAGGTGAAAGTCTCAGGTGCGTCCTGGACTTGTGATCTTGGAGGTCTTTTCCAGCCTTAGGGTTCTATGATTTGCCCTTTGGGAAGTAATGATGCTCCTCAGGGTGCACAAAGAGGACATCTCTGAACACTCTGATCTGCTCTGCTTGTGCCAGAATGTCTCAAACCACATTTTTAAGGCTGGTTTGGGTTTGGGGCTTTTTTGATATGACTTTCTTAAGCAAACTGAAGCTAATACACAGTGTGAGGGGGGTTAAAGTTGCATCAGGGAGGACAGGAAAGGTCTCAGGAAAGGTCTCAGGAATGGTCTCAGGAAAGGTCTCAGGAATGGTCTCAGGAATGGTCTCAGGAATGGTCTCAGGAAAGGTCTCAGGAATGGTCTCAAGAATGGTCTCGGGAATGGTCTCAGGAATGGACTCTCCCAGAAATTCATGGACTACTCACCCTGGTTTGGTAGAATGCCTCCACCTCAGCCTTGCTCTTCTGGGCAATCTCCTCGTAGCAGCACTCCACACTTTTGATGATGCCCTCCATGTCCAGGTCCCGGCTGTTGTCCATTTGCACGATGACCGAGGTGTCACACAGCTGACAGTCCAGCTGAGCCCTCTCCTGCAGGACCAGAGCATCAGTTCCATTCCCTCAACCAGCCCCAGCCAGCAACCCCAGCAAGGGGGGTCTGGGGGGAGGAGGTTCTGCCCTGAGCTCCCAGCTGGGATTCTCCAGTTGTGTCCAGCAAGACCTGGCAGCTGGGACCTGTTTTGGTGGCACAGTGTGGGATGGCTGCATGCACTTCCCTAAGGAAGGGCAGGGAATCCTGGTGGAGCAGCCCACTCCTGCATTCCTGGCCAAAAAGGACTGGGAATCCTTCAGGCGTGAGTTCTTTGGGCCCCACGGATCCCCACTGAAGGGGTCTAGCCCAAAAAGGTGTCAATGCAAAGTGTTCCCTGTGTGTTTTGTTAAAAACTTGTGGAATTTTGGACAGAAGTTTTATTTTCATAAAAATATTGTTACTAATGTAAAAAAAAAAAAAAAAAAAAAAAACAAACACCAAAAAAACCAAAAAAAACCCCAACAAAAACCCAAGTTCTAGAAATATTGGGCCAACCCAGGGATGGTTTGGATTAGAATTTGAGAGGTTTTCAGGCAAAACATCCCTCCCCTTGTGGGCAGCAATGTAGGACACAATCACAACCGCCTCTGCCTTCCCAAAGTGGGTGTGACAGAGTTGTTATCAAATACATCTAAAAGACATATGCTTCTGGGCTGCACCTCTAGGATTTTCAGAAAAGATCTTTCCCAGTCTCTTGGTGTAAGGGTGGGTGGGGAGGGCAGGAGATGATGCCCACCCCAGGGAGCAGATGGCAGCAGGAGCTCTTACCTCGGCATAGATGCACTTCAGGAACTCCAGCTGCTGCCGCAGGAGACCCACCCTCACCTCCAGCTCCTCCTTGGTCAGATAGAGACAATCCACATCCTGGAGAGGTACCAGGAATTTGGTGAAAAGAGGTGAAGGAACTATTATGGCAAATCCCAGGTTTTCTTTAGACTGGAAGGAAACCCCACTATTTCCAGCCCTTAGCACTCTGTGGGTTTGGGCTGCATGTGCTGAAAACCTCAGAGAATCCCCAGATTCCTTGGGTTGCCTCATTTTTGGTGCATCAGGCTGTGCCATGGTGCCAGGACCCTCCACTTCTCCCACTGACCCCACTCCCAGGGCTTGCCCACTCTCAGCTGCTCCTGACTCACCTTCTTGAGCACCACAAACTCATTCTCTGCTGCCGTGCGCTTGTTGATCTCATCTTCGTACCTGCAGGAAAGCAGAGTGGGGAATGCTGAGCCCTGGGGGTCCCATCTCTATCCCCCAACGATCTAGTGCAGACCATGGGAAATGAGATTTCACTTTGCACCTCATTTTTTATTATTATTTTTGCTTTGTTCCTGTTTTTTACCTCCTCACTGGACTCTACTCAGCAGTTTTAGCCATGCCAGTGGTTTGGGTGGCTGGAGTCAGAAGACAGAAAATCCAGCCAAACCACCAGAAATGCGAAGTTGTAGGCTTGGATTGCTGCTTCCAGCCCTTCTGCTTTGTGAGATGTTTTCCAGAGCAGCCAGGACTCTGCTCAAAGTGGCCAAAATGCCTCAGGGGAAGGTCAGGAGCTTGAGCAACCTGTGAAACTCCAGGGTGAGTGGGGAGCACAGTCAGGGCATAATGAACCAGTAATTGGGACCTGCAAGAACTTTCACAAGATGATGATTCTGTGAGTTGGACCTGCTCAGTGGTGGCTCAGCAAGAAA
Organism: Turdus rufiventris; assembly: GCA_013186435.1. NCBI lineage: Eukaryota > Metazoa > Chordata > Aves > Passeriformes > Turdidae > Turdus > Turdus rufiventris. The sequence continues at coordinate 141,993 of PYHW01009418.1, forward strand.
AAATACCTGAGATGATGAACTCTGGGGGAAAGTTGATCCAGTGACCTGGTTTGTGGCTTAGCAGAGCACACGGGGAGATATTAAGGAGTATCTATGGCTTAGATTAAAAAAAAAAACCAAACAATTCCTACATTCTCTCTGAGAAGAGAGAATGAATCCCAACATGATGTGGGTAAGAGTGGGGTGGAGAAAACTGGCTGACTTTTTTTTTGTTTTGTGGGAATGGATGTCACTGGGGAAGACACAGGCACAGGTGATGGGGGAGATTTGATATGGCAAATCACAGGGGTGTGCAGGAGGCAGAGGAAAAGTGGTTTCCTATCCTGCCCCCTAAGGAAACTGGGCTTGAAAACATCTCCCAGTGCAGCCCCAGCATCTCCAGTGCAGCACTGGATGCCCAGTGTAGGAAATTCACCCACTACTGAGGCAACTTGCCTTGTGCCCCAGTTTGTTGGTCCATCCAGTGCAATTTCCTTAGATTCACACTCAGGAACACCACCCAAGCCAGCAGCGTCCGGCTCTGCAGCTTCCCTGTGTGTCACTTACTTGCACTTGAACTCCTGAACCAGGTCCCGCAGGCACCGCTCCTCGTTCTCCAGCCGCTCACGCTCCCCCATCACACACTCCAGCTGCTTCCTCAGGTTGCAGATGAAGTTCTCAAACACAGGCTCCAGGTTTCTCCGGGATGCTGGGAGCACATACTGCTGCAGCAGCTCCCACTTGGTGGTCAGCACCTTGTTCTGCTGCTCCAGCAGCCGCACCTGGGCAAGGAAGAGATGGGAGAGTCAGGCTCCTGTCCCAGGGTTTCTGCACCTCCCAAAGGGAGAAGTGAAAATCAAATCAGAATTGCAAATGGTCAGGTGCTGCTGTCTCAGGGGGTTGAGTGGGACCAGCATCTTCTCTGAGCTAAACTAGTCCCACCCAGGACTTGAATCTCAGGCTGAGCAACATCAGTGCCTTCAGTCTGAGGCCAAGCCTGGGTTGAACATACGCTGGCTCAGCCAGACACTTCCCCTCCTCTCCCAAAACTGGATCCTCGGCCTCCTGGTGGGCCCAGGGCAGTAACAAGTCTTTCTCAGCACTAAAAGCTCCATCCAGGACCTCATTTGGATGTATCTGATTTAAACTGCAATAGTGGATACTTATCATGCCTTTCTGCTTCTAGATTAAAGGGCTCTCTAGGAGCTTGATGGGTCATGAATAAGTCATTTCACAAATGGGAAGAAGCAGGAGTTGCTGCTCCTGGGTGGATTCAGTTTTTCCAGTTGCAGAACAACTCTCCAGGAAAATCAAGATCAAATGAGACAGAGCAGATTTTCTTTGCTGTTTGAAAAATTATTTCCCATAACAGCTGTCTAAACAGCCATGAAAACCCTTGAATGTAGCCAAGAAAACAATGATAAATTACATCTTTTTAGGAAATCACCAAATCATTTCATTCACTGGAGGGACAGAGAAGTTAAAATAGTTCCTCCCATTTTAATTAAATTCATCCTTCCAAATCACCTTAATGAAACACAAGCTATTTTAAGAATGCAGAAGTCCTTTGGAGTTTATAGATTTGTGAAAGCAACATCAGATTTTACACTTGAATTAAAATTTCCTATCCTTCCGTGTCTTCATCTCATCACTCACAGGTTTGGATTTACCTGGAGCTCTCCAGACTGAGCTCTTTAGCAGCTTGGTGACCATCCAAAGGTACAACACTGATGGTGTTGCCTTGGTGCAAGGCTCAAATCCAAAGGGTCTGCAGGCCAGGAGCACCATGGCTCATCTCAAATGTTTGAATAGCAGGGCACCAGGAGAAACAGCCCCCCGTGTTGTCTCTGGGACACGCACCCTTCGGAGCCGAGGGACACGGGGCAGGGAAAGCAGGGTCTCACCTTGTCGATGAAACAGGCAAACTGGTTGTTGAGGTTCTTGATCTGCTCCTTCTCGTGGGTCCGCACCTGGCACTCCTCGGGGTCCACGCCCACGCACAGGGGCTTGAGGAGCTCTGGGTGGATGCTGACGCCGCGGATCCCCTCGGACCTCCCTCCGCCGAGGCCGATGCCACCGCCGTAGCCCCCCATGGCCACGCCATCGCCCAGGCCTCTGTAGCTGCCCAGGCCCCCGAAGCTCGCACAGTTCCCAAAGCCCACCACGGTGCCAAAGCGGCCCCCGCCGTAAGCGACACCGCAGCGCCCGACGCCGGCACCGCCATAGACCCCGCTGCGGCAGCTCCCGCCGAAGGAAATCCTTTGGCCTCGGCCCAGGTCACAGACACTGCGGCTGCTGAAGCCACCGATCCCGCACCTCCGTCCCACGGGCTGGCACACCGAGGCCGAGCTGCTGTTGGCCCTGCCCAGGCCGCAGACAGCAGAGGCCGAGGAGAAGCCTCGTCTTCCCAGGATGGAGCCAGAGGTGTAGCACTGTCGGCTCATGGTGCTGGGGTGGGTGGGCAGTGACAGCGATGCGGAGCAGCGAGACAGGAGCAGGGACTGGAAGAAGGAGATCTCCTTTAGCTCCTCTGAGGCACAGCCCTTCTCCTTATATACATTTCAGGAGGTGCCTCAGATGCAAAAATTTAATTTATCCACTGGGTTTGGTCTGCCTGGCAGCAAGGAATGGCTTCCAACATTTTAAACCCACAGCAAACACTTCTATCTCATATGAAATAATGTGGAAATTAAAATAAACTGCTTTGCTTGCAAGCTTCAGTTTCAGGACTTATATTTTACTTAATTAATCTGCTTCCTTATTGTGTAATTATAGTTTAGCAAAATAATTCAAGGGGTTTTTATTCATGGCTTGTTTACGGTTTGGTTTCACCACAGCGTTTAATTACGTTTCAGGACCTCCTGCAAAATGTCATGGGGATGCCGCCCCTTTCAGGGTCCGTGGCCAGCTCCGGGCGGGCTCTTGAGCAACGACCGCGGGTGACAGCGAGAGGGAAGGCGGATCCAGCCCGGCTCAGCACTGACGTTGTTGGGAGCGTTCTCGTAAGCATTTATTCCTTCCTCTTGTGGGGATGGCTGTGGCTCCTGGGGAGAATTCAGGTGCTGACCAGAAGGATGGGGTTGGTGGTTTCCGTATTGATGGAGCAGGAACCGCGTGAGGTGGTGCTGAAGATGAGTTTGGTCATGGGGAGGACGCGCTGGGAATCTGGAGGGTCACAGAATCATGGAGTCATTGGGCTCAGAAGGGACCCTAAAGCTCGTCTGGTTCCACCCTCTGCCATGAGCAGGGACACCTTCCACTATCCCAGGTGCTTCCAAGCCTCATCCAACCTGGCCTTGGTCACTTCCAGGGAAAGGGCAGCCACAGCTGCTCTGGACAACCTGTTCCAGGGCCCAAGGGGGCTTCCACTGCCCCTTAAAATAGCTGAAATTGAAAATAAGGCAATTCAGGGAAATGACAGTGATTTATCACGGAGTTATGTGCTCAGGGAAGGTGCTAAATTTCAAACATGGGCATGATGGGACCAGGTCAAACAGCAGGTACACGTGAACAGGACAAGTAACAAAGAAGGAAAGTGTTACAAGCAGGTTGAGAAATGTCAGCTGGAGTAAAAGTTTTGTCTGGTTGTGCCCTGACACACTTTTTTGACATTAAATCTCTCCAGTAGTATCTGGCTATGAGTAGGCATCATCCCATCTTAATTAATATTCTTAGAAAGATTTTTGAATTTGCTTGGAAACAAATAAAGTTCCTTTTTGGCCTTAGAAAAGGGATCTAATCACAAAAACACAAGGGATTGCAGAGCTTGCCCTGAGAAATCTTTACATCTTTGCTCGGGCAAAATTAACTGGTTCTGGGAGGACTCAGTGCTATTGTCAATGTGAAATGCAGTGTCTTGAATTAAAAGTTGGGAAAAAGAATCAGGATATTTAGAATATTTGTGGAGTATTTCCTGGAAGAGTCTTGGAGTCTTGGCTTTTTTTTTTTTTTTTAACAGGTCTTATAATGGGATGAAATGAAAAAAATACTATATTTAATTATAATCATGTAGTAGTTCCATTATAGTTATGCTGGTCTGAGAATACACAGATGCACATCTTGCAATGAGATTTCATAGAATCATGGAATCATGGAATGGTTTGGGTTGGAAGGGACCATAAAACATTCCAACCCCCTGTTGTGGCCAGGAATAGCTTTCACTATCTCAAATTACTCTCATTCACAGATAGTTGAAGAAATGAAATGAGCTTTTGGGCACCACATCGTTTTGTGTCACTTCGAGGTAACCCAAGCACTGGGACCTCTTGCATGCAAGTGAAAAGAGAAGAAATATTTTGGAAATGAGTTTTATTTTGAACCAAAGCATTGGTGCAATTCCTGGAGAAGACACTGGGTGTGTGGTCTGAAGCCAAACGTGGAGCACTGCCTGGGGACAAGGCGTTCACAGACAGGACAAAGCATCACTGAGCCCTTAGGGAGGTCCAGACATGACCTCCATGAACTTATTTAGGTTGGCACAACCACGGGCAAGCCGAAAACAGGAGAAGCCAGGCTCTAGTTCTGCTTTCCATGTGCTCAGCCCTGCACAGCTGCAGGATTGGAGCAGCCACTGCCCAGCAGGACCACGGAGAGACTGCATCTCCTCTTCATGGCAAGAAAGACAAGATCCTTTCTCCCTGAGGACAGCAACTTTCCAGTTTTTCCAGCTGTGAGAAGCCTGTATCTGGCTGGGTCAGGTCCCAGTTATCCCCTGTATCTCTGCTCAGCACCGTGTGCCGTGTGCCACAGGGGTGACACACATTTCAGGGCTGTAGACTCTCCACACCCCTGGTTTTGTTGGAAAACAGGAAAAATGCTACTCATGGGACAATCACCTTCCACCAGCTGCAAGCTCTGAGATCCCTCCTTGTGTATGAAGAGTTGTCAGGCTGTTCCTCTACAACAAACCTGATCTTCAGCCTCTGGCTCCTGCTCCTGTCCCTAAGAAGTGGCTTTTCCAGGTGCCCAACCTTGCACATCAGAGGAAATCAGTCCAGGGCAGTGCCTGTGGTTTGCAGCTGCTGAGCTTTCACAAAGCCGGTTCAGACTCACATGGTGGAGGTTCCACCAGCTTCAAAGCAGGGAGGACTCTGATGGGATTTGGGCTTCCCAGGAGAAGGTTTGCAATGGCTTTCATGCACAGATCATCTTCCTTGAGCCCTTTTCACGTGTCCCCACTTTGTCCTGGCTGGCTGTGGGTGAGATGGTGTTGGCAGAGAGGGACCAGCCTTCCTCTTTCCAAGGAGGACATGAAACCGCTTCTCTCAGGGATTCATCTTTGATTTAAACCTACAGCTTCCACCCAGGTTTACAGGGGAAACCCCTGAGCTGCTTGGCCCTAAACATTCCTTGAGCTGTGGTGGCTTTCATGAGACTCTAACACCTTTGAGATTTACATGTGCCCAGATAAATTCATTCTGCTTAAGCACCTACTAAACTGGGACCTGCTAAGCCACCCCTTCAGACCGAGAGAGCCTGGGGGCGTTTCCAACCTCATGGATTCTGGCTGGAAAAACCATCCAACAGCCTCCTGGCTCTGCTTTGTCCCAGTGAGAAAAGCACTTTTTAAGACCCTCTCCTCAAAAAGCAGGGCTGTCAGAGCCTGATGGTGGTGCTGGCTGTGCGCTCCCTCCCTCCCTGCAGGCTGGGCAGTTTTTGTGGCTCGCTGCAGAAGGGACACAAAGTCACCATTAAAAGGGTTAATGAGGCCCCCGGGACACCTCCCCCTGGTTTTACTGGTCCTGCTCTCCAAAGGTGGCTGTTCCCCATCTCTTAAGGGCTGTTTGATTCAGCTCCCACATCAAAGCACGCAGGGATTTAGTGGGGACTGGGGTAGAGATGATGGTCTGAAACTGGGAACCAGAAACCTTGCTCCACAGCCACTCCTCACCCTCAGCCTGGATCGTCCCCATCCATTTATGCTGCTTTGGGGCAAAGAGATGGAAAAGATAATTCCTGAGGTTCCTTCCAGGTTGTTCCATGATTCCTGCCCATATGTACCGCTTGCATTTGAGGAGTTTCCAGGTACAACCTTCCCAAAACTTCTCCCTTCCTTCTGCTGGGCTGTGGGTGACCTGTGTGGTCCCATCACCATTGTTGGGGTGTTGTTGCAGTCTGCTCAGAGAACAAAATGAGTTTAGGATCCATTGTGTGCCCTGGCAGCCAGGAGGGACAATCCCTCCTGGGGCACCAGGCCTGGCCAGGGAGGGGCATTGCCCTGCCTTGCTCTGGGCTGAGGGAGCCTCACCTCCACTCAGGGGGCAAATTGGAGTGCCACAATATAAGGAAGACCTAAAGATGTTGGAGAGGGTCTGAGGGAGGGACATGGGGATGGGGAAGGGTCTGGAGGGGCCACACAAAGTCAGCCTGGAGGAGACTGAGGGGAGATTCGTCAGTGGCTGCATCTTCATCTTGAGGGGCAGCTCCAATCTCTGCTCTCTGTGAGCAGGGACAGAACCCAGGGAACAGCTGGGGCTGTGTCAGGAGGGCTAGGTTGGATATTTGGGAAAAGGTTCTGCCTGAAGAGTGGGGTCAGGTACTAAGCAAGTCCCCTAGGGAATGGTCATGGTCCCAAGGCTGCCAGAGCTCCAGCAGCCTTTGGACAGCACTCTCAGGCAGGTGATTTTTGAAATTTTTGGCATGTCTTGTACAGGGTCAGGAGCTGGACTAATGATTTGGGTGTGTCCTTTCAAACTCAGGGTGTTCCATGGTTCTATACAATGCCCTCCTCAAGGTGATGTCTCACATGAGGAACACACGGAGCCACCTTTTGCAAGACACTGAGGTTTTGTACCAACCACCACAAGTGTCCACCCCTTCCTTTGTAATATTCCTACTTTGCATAGGAATTTGTGAGGCATTTTGACATCATCCAGACAACTTTGTGCCAGCACTTGGGGCTGAGGGACCACAGAGGCTCAGAATAATGGGGTGGGATCAGAGAGGTGGTGTCAGGGGAAAGCAGAGCACTGAAGGGAGTCAGCCTGTGGAGAAAGAGCCCCCCGAGGGCACAAAGTGTCCACTGGAAGAGGTTTTTGGGGAACAGTTTTTGGGCAACAAATCTCCCATGGGGAGGGCATCAGATCTGGAGGTGGGAAATAGGGCTGTGCTGTTTCACAGGATAGTTGTCTTATCTCTTGTATGGTTTAAATCAGAAAACATGTTCTTTCATGCACAGAGCCAGCTGGGGACTCTGGAGATGCCTTCCAGCAGCTGAGTGAAAGGGGAGAGTGTGGGAGGAGGGAAATTCTGCCTCAGAATTTCAACTAGTTCCCATTGATATGTCTGGAAATCTGTCTGTGCATCACACCAGCATCTGCAGTACCACAGGGAGGAGCTGCTCAGTGAGCAGGTGCTTGATGTAGCAAACTTTTGTTTTAGAGTTTTCTTTAAAGCAAAGTGGAGACAATGCACAAACATTTCATGCTGTTTGCTGGCAGCAGAGCAGAGAGTGCTGAGATTTTATCAGCAAAACCATCTCTGTGCTGAATTTAAAAGTGAAGAAGGACAAGGAGAGAACAAAGCCTCTCACAGGCCATGGAAAACAACTCAGCAGGTGAGATCACCAATAAATAAAAACACTTCCAGCGTGAGAGTCCTTTACCTAAATTCAGGTGAGACTGAGAGAGACTGTGAATAGCCAATGAAAGAGTTTGGGATCATCAAGGAAAATATTGTTTTCTAAAGCCACCATTGCAGGAGAAGCTGGAGACAGGAGTTAGCAGGGCCCATGGAGGGTGATCCCAGAGCAGAAATTCTTATCTGTCCACAGCTGCCTCAGCAAAATAAAGGAACAAATTCGAAGCAGGAGAAATAACAATGGTGTGGTGGGCACCTACTCATTAAACTTCCCAGATGGACACTCAGATTAAGGAGATGAGAGAAGGCTGAGCTTCTGGAGGATGTACCTATTACCTTAATGAATGGTTGGAGTCACTTTTGTGATTCATTTTGTCACCAACACGCAGAAAGCCTTGGTGTGTCACCCCAGCTCAGCGTGTGTGCTGTGTGTGATGGTTTCTCCACTGAAATAACTGGAGATAAAGGCAGGATTTGTCCTGGAGGAGCTGGCAACCACCTCCACTGCAGCCCTAATACTCAGGAACACCTGCTGCAATGTTCCCTAAAGCCCCAGTGCCCTGGAGCAGCCAGATGGAACACTGGGCTCCACACTCTTTATTTCCCTGGCTCAGAAAAGCCTGCAGGGTTGGAACCTCCATTGCCAGAGATGAACAGCTGAATTGCCACAAAACCACACGTTCCTGGAGATAAAGCAGAGCAGCAGTCACGGCACCTGTGGGGTGATGGTCGCTCCCCACACTGAGCAGGGGCATGGAACCACAGAAGAGGGGATGGTTTGGGCTGGAAGGGACCTTAAAGCTCATCTCATTCTGCTCCCTGCCATGGCAGGGACACCGTCCACTGCCACAGGTTCCTCCAAGCCTCGTCCAGCCTGGCCTTGGACACTTCCAGGGAAGGGCAGCCACCGCTTCCTGCAGAGGTGCAAAGTCACGCTTTGATTTCATTGTTTCTGATAGGGATTTCTTCACTGTTCAACCTAATTCTCCTGTTTTGAGAAACTCTTCCTTCCATGGCCAGAGATGTGCAGATTTGAGATCCAGGCTTGGGAACCTGGGCTGCAAGAACACACAGCACGCAGTGACTGGAAAAGAAAGACAAGAACCAGCACAGAGAAAGAATGGAAAATCCTCCAGTGAATTCTGTGCTGGGCTGAGACCCCAGCGTGGGCAGCAGGCAAGGTGGGGGGTTCTGCCACTGTGCCCTGCTCAGGTGAGACCCCTCCAGCACAGGAGGATGAGGAGCTGCTGGAAAGAGTCCAGGGCAGGCCATGGAGATGATTAAAGGGATGGAGCAGCTGCTGTGAGTTAAGGCTGAGAGAATTGGGATTGTTCAGCCTGGAGAAGAGAAGGCTCTGGGGTGACCTAATTGTGGCCTTTCAGTGCCTGAAGGAGACCACAAGAAACACAGAGAGATTGTTTCTAAGGGCCTGGAGTGCCAGGACAAGGGGGAATGTCTTCCCATCAAAAGAAAATAGGTTTAGATTAGTTATCAGGAAAAAATTCTTCCCTGTGAGGGTGGGGAGGTCCTGGCACAGGTTGCCCAGAGAAATTGTGGCTGCCCCATCCCTGGAAGTGTCCAAGGCCAGGCTGGACAGGGCTTGGAGCAGTCTGGGACAGTGGGAAGTGTCCCTGCCACGGCAGAGGTAGCACAGGATGAGTGCGTGGGTCAGACTGGAGAAGAGAAGGATCCAGGGAGACCTTGGAGTCCCTTCCAGTGCCTAAAGGGGCTCCAAGAGAGCAGAGAGGGACTTTGGACAAGGGCCTGGAGTGCCAGGACAAGGGGGAATGGCTTCCCACTGGCAGAAGGCAGGGTTTGAGAAGAAATTCCTCCCTGTGAGGGTCCAAGGCCAGGTTGGATGGGACCTGGAGCAGCCTGGGCTAGTGGGAAGTGTCCCTGGCCATGACAGGGGTGGCATTAGATGGTCTTTTCAGGCTCCTTCCAACCCAACCCATTCCATGAATCTGTGTTTCCTGCCAACAGGCCTCTGTGGCCATGCTCTGTTGGAGGATCAAAGAAAGCACATGAGGTAAACCTAAACTCTTCTGGGCTAAGTGTGCTGAATGGGATCTTAGAAATTCACATTTTCATTTCCAGCTCATCACCTGGGTGATCCCAAGTGATTCAAGCTCCCTCTTCCCCCTCAGCTTGGCAGGATAGACACACTGGGGACACTCACTGGGGGAGCTGCAGGGCAATTTCTCAGAGCAGCAAACACACATCGATGTTTGGCCTTGTTATTCCCTTTGTTCTTGTTATTATGTGGTTGAATTTTCTCCCTTAATATCCCATGGGGAAATCCACCTGCTGGGCACTGCATGTGATCTCAGGGAGTGTGAAGCACCTGCGTCTCTTGCTCCCCAGGCAGAATGGTTTGCATGTGGAAATCTCAATGATCCAATGCCAGCTTGGTGTTCAAGGCATCCCAATAATTGCACCCCTGGTATTCCAAGCTCCTCCTTGGCTTCACCTGGGGATCATTTAATGGTTTTTTTTTCCTCCTGGGCGTTTTTGCAATGCTGTCGCTGCTCAGCTCAGCCTTCCCGATCCCGTCTGCAGCCAGGCTGCTCCTAAAGCACAGACAGGAGGCTTAACTTTCCCTTTAATTACTGAGCACGACAGCTGTGGCTTCCTCAGCCTCATTTCATTAAGGGCTGACAAACACCCTGGGCTGTCCCCAAAACGTCACTGCCCCTTTGAGCAACTCCTTTCAAGTTACTCCAAGAGTTCATGATAAAGGGGTCTGGCTGCTTCTGAGATTGCTCCTGGGTTTGGCAGAAGTGTCTGTCACCCTGCAGGGTTTAGCACCTCCTTCCCACCCAAACCCACATCCCTGTCACACACAGAGCTCTGCAGGGCAGGCTGCTGGCCCCCACTCTCATCCAGAGGTCTTGGATGCAGAGTTCACTCCTTTACTCTGAATCCTCATTCTTTGACCCCAAAACTGAACAAGCACCTTAAAATTTGAAAGGTTTTTATCCTTTCCCATTTTTCCCTTTACTTTATTCACATAGTAACTGCTAATTTAATTTTTGTTGTATGAAACAGCCCATTTCAAGGTAGCTGGCAGAGGTCCTGTTTAATTCCTTATCCCAGGTCAACATCTGGGCTCCTCCAGAGCTGGAAGTGCTCTTGTGCAATAATATTCAGTAGCTGATTCCTCCTTCCTTTATGGTTCAAAGCTTGAAGCCTGCTCTGGGCTGTGCCCTGGGATTTCTGTCAGGGCCTGTATCCCAAAAATTGTCCATTTTCACAGCAATGGAGGCGTTACAAACTTTGTGCCTAAAGGTTGTAGAAAAGCTGTCGTCCAGAGTGAATCCCCTTCATTTGCATCACTTTTGGGGAAATGCAGAACTAATTATCTAATGGGAGTCTCCATCCTGCAGCTACCGCCCAGATTGGGGTGATTCAGCACAGAAGAAAACACCGAAGCCTCTTTAATCCTGGAAGTGAATAAATCCCCCTGCTGAGCTGGGCCGTGGCCAGCGAGCACTGGGTGGAGAGAGGGGATTCTCCACCTGAACCCTGAACAATATTCGTGGTGGTTTTGTTCCTATATGGAACCAGCCCTTAAACCCCGGTGGGGAGCACAGTTCAGCTGTCCTGAACACAAGGGAAAAAAAAGCAAATCCAACTTGCATTTCCCTATGGACAGAAAGGGAGGGATTTCTGCTCTTCAAACACATCTCAGCACTCCCAGCTCTGGCCTGCCCAGCCCACCCTGCCCCACAGCTCTTGTGGCACCATCCAGCTCCCAGAGCCAGCACAGGACCAGTGACACTGGTTCACACTTGGCTGCTTTGCATGGCTGGTTGGGGCTTGGGCTCCTTTCTTTTCTTCTGAGCAGATTTGTGGAGGGTGTTGTCTGTGGTTAGGAGCTTCCTCGAGCCATGTCAATGACACAGACCTGGAAAAAGTAGAGAGGAGCAATCACAGAATCACAGAATATTCTCAGTTGGGAGGTACTCAAAAGGATCACCAACTCCAGCTTTTACAGAGATGTCTGCTTGTCTGTGCTCTGGGAAGAGCAAATCTCCTGAGAAGATTTCATGGTTGTAGAAAAGAAACCTTGAACCCCTTAAAATTAGGTCACAATTTACCCAGAGGTTTGGTTTGGCACCAAAAAAATAGGTCCAATGTTCCCCATGTTCCAGGGCTGAAGAACCAAAAAAAAAAAAAAAAAAAGGCATTTCCACTAACACCACTTTAAAAGAGGATCTGTGTTAAGCAGAGGGGAAAAAAACCTGCGTGATCCCACTTTGCTTTACCCAAGGAGAATCCACATGCTAAGCCTGGACCACAGGCCTGGAATATCTTTGTCCTGCCCTGATGCACCCCTTCACAACTCAGATCTCTGACCAAACCCTTTCCCCTCCTCCCATTAATAACACTGACCACATCACAGGGAGCAGCTTGCTTTGGAATAAAGCATGGATTGTCGAGCTGTCTTACTGCAAGGAATGAGTGTTGGCAGAAGGAACTAATTAGGGACTAATGTCTTACCTATCTATCCACAATCTGCTCTGTTGCAGGTTCTTTGGGTCTTGTTTGCTCCCACCTTCCTGGGACTGCAGGGCTGACAATCCAGCCTTGGATTTCCCATGAGTGCAGCTCCAGTCCCCACTTGGCTCCAGCTTTGTGTGCTGGAACTGGTAGTACATGGTGTGTTTGGTAATGAATAGAAAGCAATGTCTCGGGAGATGAGCCATCTCGTTTGGGGTCAGAATGGGGAAATAAAACCATTGGACTTCCCAGGAGCTGGAAACAGACTGATAATTGGGTAGTCAAAACCAAATAAATCCAGATTATCCCTGATAATCATTCCCTGGGTATAAGATGCCATAAATCTGCATCTGCTTCACAGAATGCCAGAATCACTGAGGCTGGAAAAACCTTCCAGGATAATCGAGTCCAACCTGTGACCGATCCCCACCTTGTCACCCACACCAGAGCTATGAATGCTATGTCCAGTCATCCCTTGGATGCCTCCAGGGATGGGGACTCATCACTCACCTTCTGTCCTCCAGGAACTTCTGAGAACCTTCTTAAACCTTTCTGTTAACACCTAAAATTAAAAGCTGAAATGGCACATGTTGACTTGGTTTAAAGTGGGACATTCCAAACCGAATCATTGCGGTGTGACTGGGGACTTCCCAGTTTGACTCTGTAATGAATTCACCATGGAGTGAAGCAAAAATCTCACTCCTACCTTGTCAGCAAAGGAGGCAGACTTTCTCCTGAGATTTCTTTATCTCTCTCACAGTCCCAGGTGATTCATCCCCAGTTCTCTGCTCATTCTCCGGGTATTTCATTATTTGCAGAGTGAGAGCAACTGGGATCACCAGGACCATGATTCATCCTCCAACTCCTCTGCTGCCAGACCCCCAAATCTCTGCACTCCCCAGATTTTAAGATTGTTAAAGCCAAACCTAAGGCATAAACGTCCTCCCCTCGTGTTCCTCTCACCTCCTCCTGACATTCTCCACCACCACCATCTCCACAGGGGCCAAAGAGGGTTCTTGTTCCAGTAAATCTGATCCGAATTTTGCTGTTGCTGTTGATTTAAAGGCTGGATGAGTTTGGTTTTCCCTTTACTGCTGATCCTGAGCTTAAAGGCTTCAAAACTCCTCATTTATAAAGTGCAGAGATTCAGCATTTTTATCTTATTCTAGGTCAGGAGAGAAGGAAGGGGCAGAGAGGCCAGGGAAAGAGCCTGTCTAGTGGCAGACTTAAGAAAATATTCCTTATCTTGGACTCCTTATCCAGGCTGGAGGAAGAAATGTCTCTTGAGCCTGCCTGGTTTTGTTTGGCTTGTGGTGGTTGGTGTCAGCTTTTGACATAAAAAAAACATCTTGGTAACTCTTACACACAGAGAATAATGAGCAAGTGGAAAAGTTTAAATGACAGCCTTGGCTGGAGAACATTTCCTTGTTCCATTCATTCTGCTGGAGTTAATTACCAGCTCCACTATTTACTGGGATGGGAGTTCTCCCCGCTGTGGCTGTGGTTGTGCTGCTGCTCCTGCCTTGTGCTGCGGGGACACGCTGTGGCCAGGGCCTTTGAGAGGTGATTTTCTGGGAGATGACTTTGGGAGATGATTTTCTGGGAACTGACTTTGGGAGATGATTTTCTGGGAGATGACTTTCTCTCTGTTCCTGTCAGAGTCCCACCTCTTCCTCCTCTTCCTCCATTCCGGTTTTGATGCTTTCAGTGCAGAGAGATGATGTAGGAGAGGAAGAATCCCATTGTCCATCCCATTCCAGGCTGCTCCAGGTTCCAACCTGGCCTTGGAACCTCCAGGATGGGGCAGCCACAGCTTCTCTCAGCAGCCTGTGCCAGGCCTGACCCTCACCTTTCTAATCTACAAATTAAGTTCAGTTTGGATGGGTTGGTGCCATGGATCTCTCCTATTTTAAAGATGAATTTATGGCAGAATGGTCCCACCCCGCTCAGGATGAACTGGAAGGTGCTTGTTGGGGATGGTGGGGAGTTGTCTGGTGCAGGAGCAGTCTCCAGTCTCCTCATGCTGCTCTTCTGGCAGCACACATTTGGTTTTTGGAGGGAGAACCCCTCCATGTGTCTCCTGAAAAATGGAAGAGACCTGGACTGTGCCACTCAGCCTGGATGGCTTTGCTGCTTCCCATTCTCCATCTCCTCAACCATGATAGGCTTTGGTTTGGTGTCCTGAGTTTGGTTGGGATGATGTTAATTTTATTCAGTTAGTCAACCCAACCCAAGATATTTAATAGAATAAAATCCCTGGAATAGTATTTCTGATTTTTTTTTCCTAGAAGAACTTCATGGAGACATTGCTCCAGTATCAAAATGTTTTATTTGATTATTTTTAATTGACAGAAATTTCAGTTCCCCAACTTATAATGAATGTTTGTACTTGTTGCTATTGGAAAGAGTAGGAAAAATAGTCAAAACACTCCTTAAGACTAAAAAGGAAATAAAAATAATAAGGGCAAAACAATCTCCAAGATAAAAATACAAAATAAATATTGGGAAGACAGGCAGAAATCCCTTGCCAGGAGAGGATTTTGAGATTGTTTTACAGCTTTAATGAATGGTTTGAAAACCATTTGAGATTAACCTTTTCCCTTTGCTCCTGCGGTAAATTTTTTTAAGACCTGTAGTCAGAGAGAGAAAAATAAATGCATTTCCCTCATTTCCCTCTTTGGTTTGTTAATATTATAGCTCAAAATATTTGGGTGTTGGCTCCAGGAGGAGGAGGAAAGGAGCTGCCCTTGTTTGGGTGAGGCAGGATCATCTCCCTTTCTTCTCTCTGTTATTCAGGCCAGTAAAAGTTCATTATTCCTCTGAAATTAGGCACTCACCTCCTGCTTCCTCAGTCAGGAATGGGAAGAGTCACCCTTGGTAATGCTCAGAATATTTCAGGCTGCTGTCTGAGCTCAGCCCAAGGCCCCTCAGGGACAGCCCAGGCTCGAGTCCTCTCTCAGCTGGGGCTGCCTCGGTGTCTGACTTTAATGGTTGGGGGGAAAGTTCTGGAAATGCTGGTGCTTGCCAGGCCCCCACCCCGCTGAGCTGGGAATGCCATGCAAAGCCAGTTCCTGTTTTTCCAGGCTGTAAAGGCAGAGAAGGTGGGGGAAGAGCAATGGGTCAGGTCAGCCAGGTGAGGACCAAAGCCCAGCTCCAAAGCAGGGCTTCCTCCCCCTCCTCTTCCTCCAAAAACCATCTTTTGAGCAAAACCCAAGAGAAAGTGACCTCGGCACAAAGCCAGGCTGAGTCATGCTGGGCAGGGATTGTGAAGGGATGGCCAGGCCTCCTCAGACACAAAACCCACATTTGGAGCTGCAGTGTTTCCTGGACACTTGGCCAAGACTGAGTGACATCCCGACACCACACCAGGAATCCCTGGTGGTCACACAACGAACAGAAGCTGCCTGATGTGAGGGACTCCTATTCTCAAATTCCATTTGCAAGGGGTGAATGAAGCAAGCTCAGATGCAGAATTCTCTGATGAGGGGGCTCCAATCCAGCCAATTAAAAATTAAACTTCTCAACTGGGATTCCTCCTTGGGCACAGGTGGAGGACAAGTGTCCACCTCACCCCACCAGGGTCTGACACACAGCTGGTCAGAGCTGGATGAGGCATTTTCCACTCTCAGCATAGAAAGGACATCCCCTGCCCTTCCCCAAAGGTGCTGATCTTCCCTGCCTCGCCCTTTAATTGTCCCCTTTTTTCAGGTTGCAATTAGAATTTTGCCCTGTGAGAGTGGGGAGATTACTGGGGCTGCGTGACCTGTAATTCTTCCTGGGCTGGAGACAGGAAGAAATTCCCTGTGATAATAACGTCTGCAAGCCTGGCGGGGAGAGGCAGGGAGGATTCCTGAGAGCTTGCAGGCGCCTGGCATGGGCCACCCATGTTTGAGCTAATCCCCCTGCCCGGGGCTGCCTCCAGAGCCAGGACAGACCCAATGGTCCAGACGGCCTCAAGCTCAGTGCATTCCATACTAAATTAGGCACCTGTGTTTGGCCAGATGAATCACCCTGTGGAAATATCTTTTTTTTTTCCATTAAATAAACCCCCAGCAACCCTGGTAAGCTCAACATGGGAGCTCCAAAACCGGGACAAAGTCAATCCCACCCCATTATGGCCAAGAGATCGCATTGCCTTTTAAGTCACAGTGTTCAAGCAACACTTTGTTGTCATCACCAAAGCCACTAAAGCCAAGGTTTTGTGTCTGAAGCAGGACTCTGATCCCACAGCCCTGATCACCAGAGCTATGAGCCCAGAAGGGCAGTGCTGGATTCATCTTCATTCAACTGCTCTGACATGAAAGGATCAAACAAATGCATTGTTTGGAGGTTGCAGCGGGCTGAAAACAGCACCGTGTGGTGCTCAGGATTATTTTGGAGGTTTCTGAAAACCTTTGACATCAATTGTTAATTGGTCTATGAAATATGTTGCATGATATGCTATGAGGAGATAAATAAACCAGAGTAACCCCCAGTAACACCTGAGCCCACCGTGTCCCAAACTGCCTACAGAGAATCCAAAGGGCTCTTTGGCTCTTACTTCTCCCCAGAGTATCTGTGGAAAAATTGAGAGGCAAAAGATGTCCTTTCAAAGCAGTTTATTGAGGACACAGTGAGAAGCTGGGAAGTTTGAACAGTCAATGGGAACAGCTCCATTCGTGCTGTCCAAGGTGTCAACATGGACATTTTATGAACCAGTAACTTCCCTTGGCATTTTGGGGGGATGGAAAAGGAAAGGGGGTGATCTCTTCTAAAACTCAGCACGCCTTGAGCCAGCCACCCCAACATGCAGAAGCAAACAAAAGTGCTACGTGTTCATCCATAAGCAAATTCCACACGCAAAAAAAAAAAAAAAAAGCTGATGGCTGTGGAGTAACCAGCAGATGCTTTGAAAATTGCCTTGTTTCAGATTTAAGCATAAATTTGCAGCGCAGGGTTTTCTTGGAGCAAAAAAAAAGACAGGATAAAAATAAAGGGAATCTGCTCTTTGCAGCATCTCCTGGGAAAGGTAAGCAGTTAAATCCTCACTCTCTTTTCTGAAATGCTTTGGGAGGAGCTGGAACAAAAAAGAGGGATCTTGGAGTGGGGAATATTGTTAATTAATCTTCTCATTATGGGAAAAGACAGAGGGGGAAGCCGCGCAACAAACAAACCCTTAAAGCTGTGATAACGTTAAGTGAGGATTCAGAAATCACACTGTGCTGAGCACCTGCATGAGAAGTTTCTAGGGGGGTATTTAGGCTTGGGCACTCTGAAAACACAGTTTGGGGGGATAAATCTGGGGCTAACAAATGTGGGAATGGCTTTGGTGACAAATGTTGCTACTAACGGGCAGGGGAATCACCCTGCATCCTCTCAGCACGGGCTGGCGCGTCCGAGCGCCACTGTCCGGGAGCTCCGCGGCCCTACGGGACCACACAGGGGTCTCTGACCACCCCAAAATTCCCCACCACGCCATTGTTGCATCCCACGACCTCAGGGCTGCTGGACACAACGACGGGGGGCCCAGCCAGCTGCCGGATGACGCAGCCCTGGTTCCCAAAGCTGAGCACTCCGCCGGGCTGGCAGGGCCCCATCCTGGCATTGATGGTGCCGCTGCCAGCGCTGACCACGGTGCGCGCCGGGTACCCCCCGCTGCGGGAGCTGAACCCCCCAGCTTTGCAGCTGACCCCTGCAGCCTGGCAGAACACCTCTGGGATGCACTGCTTGGCCACGGAGCTCAGCACTCTCTTGGGGTGGATGCCGGCGCTGCGGGAGCTGAATCCGCCACTCTGGGAGCTGTGTCGCCCGGCCCGTCTGCCCAGCGAGCCGTAACCACACGCGGCCCCGTTGACCATCATCCCGCACTCGTCGGGGATGTTGTAGCCACTGCTGACCACAGCTGCAACAGAGCCCGTGGGAGTCAGAGATTAGAGAGGAAAACTGGAAAACTTTCACAGGGCAGGTTGTTTCTTGAGTGACAGAACCAACCAAACCTGATTTCCTCCAGATTTGTCCAACATGTCTGAGCCCCTGCTCCTTCCTGCTCCTCCCCAGTTCCAACACATCCCCTCATGGATCTTCCCCCTTCCCAGGTTGCCGGCACCTCCCAGGTTCAGCACATATCCCATGTCCCCGGGACACTCCCTGTTGTCTCCAAGGGTGGAGTCCTGAGTTTGACCTCTCCACTCACTTCAAAGGCTGATTTTTTCAAAATTCTAACGTATTTGAGATTTCTGAGGCTAAACTTTCCAGAACTGGAAAATGGAAGCAGAGGGACCTGGGACAGACAGATAATGCCTTTCCCAAAGGAATCTTTTCTAAAACAAAAAGTCTTCATGACTGAAAATGTGCAGTTACTTACACACGCTCACAGGGTTCCCCACACATATCCTGTGGGGAGAAAAGAGAAATGCACGTTACTTACAACTTCCAGCCACAATCCAGACCACTTAGTCCCTCACTATCCCTAGGACAGGAGCTGCTTTTGCCAGCACCCATGGGGCCTCCATGGCCTCCAAGCACCTCTCCAGGCCCAGTTCCTGTGAGCCTGGGGAGATCTTGGAGCTGTAGAATTCACTTGGGAGCAGGAGCTGCCATGGCCTCAGATACACAGGAGGGAAATGTGTCACCCACCTGCTCTCTTCACCCTCCAGCAGAGTCTTGTAGGTGGCAATCTCGATGTCCAGGGCCAGTTTGACATTGAGCAGCTCCTGGTAGTCCCGCAGCATGCAGGCCAGCTCGTCCTTGGCCTTTTGCAGGGCGTTCTGCAGCTCAACGTGCTTTTCCCGGGCGTCCTTGAGGGCACAATCCCCTCGCTGCTCAACGTCACAAATGGAGGTTTGCAGGCAGGAGACCTGTCAGGGGACAACAACAGTGCAGGTGTCTGCAAAGCTTCTTATCCTAATTCTTGGACACTCTGGGTTTGCATAAATCTGCTCTTCCACCATCCCATCCCTCTCCACCCACTTTTCACTTTCCAGCCAGGGCCTAGAGCAGATCTCAAGTCTTCTCAAGATCAATGCATCACCTTGCCCTTTATCTGAGCTGTCCTACAGCTCTGGAAACATCTCCTACCTGCTTCTTGACACTCTCCAGCTCACACTGCAGCTTCTGGATCATCCGGGTCAGCTCTGAAATCTCACACTTGTTGCTCTGCAGGTCATGGCAATATTTTCCTCTCTTATCCTGCAGCTCCTGAAACTGGAACCAAGAAACGGGACAATCATCACTTTTGGCCTGTGACTTTGCCAGGCACAGACCCAGCTGGCCTCTTGCTCACCCTGGTCTGGTAGAAAGCATCAACTTCTTCTTTGCTCTTCTGGGCGATCTCCTGGTACCAGCACTCAACGTTCTTGATGATGCTTTCCATGTCCAGGTCTCGGTTGTTGTCCATCTTGACGATGACAGAGGTGTCGCAGAGCTGGCGATCGACCTGGGCCCTTTCCTGTGGGTTGGGAAGGGATTAGTCAGCTCTTTTCACCTCTCAGGCTCTGCAGGGAGGGAAAGGCTGGGACTCGGATTCGCTGAGGGACAGAACAAGTCAAGAAATGCCCCTCGGGATGGCTCAGCAGAAAATCCTGCGGCGGCATGACTTGCCACCTGTAACTGCTGACCTACGTGCTGACCTGCAGCAATTCTGTCCACATCAAGGGCAAGGAATTGGAGTGACTTAACCCTTGGTATCCTCTCATCTCCTGCTGCCTGAGTGGCTTAATGACAGGACTGAGCTGGGAGTTGCTTCAGCTCTAATCAGGCAGCTGCAATCCGGAGGAACAAGACGGACGCATCTTCTCTCCAGGGTAGAGTTAGGACTCAGCCAATTCCTACCTGGAGCTGCATGAATATAGGGGGAACCACCCTATCTCCAGCATAATCATGTTAATTTTATATCAACCTTGTACTTCCACGCTTTTAATTATTCAGGGCTTTGTATGAGACACATCCCAGAGGAGTTTCAAGCAGTAGAAATTTGGAGCACCTGAAGGATAAGACAGGATCACCAAAATCCAGGGATATGCCAGAGGAACTCACCTCCTCAAACACACATTTCAGCAGCTCCAGCTGCCTCCTTAACAGATCTACCTTCACCTCCAGCTCTTCCTTGTTCAGGAAGATGCAGTCTGCATCCTGCAAGAGGAGAGACACACACGTTCTAGCCCAAACCTGGCTGTAAATGTTGGAGAAACACACAGAGACAACACCAACAAGACAGAAATGTGTCTCAACAAGATTTCGAGAGAAAAAAGGTGTGAGAGGGTGAGTCAGGATATCCTGCTGCCTCCTGAAGGAAAACAAAACCATTCCAACACGACTTACAGGAATTAGTTGATTTATCACTTAGGACGCAGCTACAAACCCACAATTGACTAATGAGTATTTAAACTCAATTTTTTAATATTCTTCAAATGATTCCTGCTTTTCTGATGTCCAAGAATAAAGGATGTGGAGAGACAGCCAGAAATAACCTGGTGTTCTGGTGTGACCTGTCCTGCTCTGTCCCCCTCCCACACTTCAGGAATGTTTTTGAGGCAACAAAACTGGCGCTGTAGTGCTGATGATGCAAACTTTGAGGAGACATTATTTTTACTTTCTACTTGCCTCTTTTCCCAACCCTGTGCCTCTTTCAAAGTCTCCCTCCAATTCGTCTTGACACTTTTGTGGGTTTTTTTAAATAATTAACTATTTCAGCCAAGTTTTGCCCCAAATAGATCTACGACAGGTATAAGGGTTCATGTCATTTGAGTTCTCACCTTTTTGAGCGCCACAAACTCATTCTCCACAGTCGTGCGCCTGTTGATTTCCTCTTCATACCTGTTGGAAAATGAGGAGAAAAGGGCTGAGGAAAGAAAAATGCTCAGATACTCAGACATCAACCATCAGGTATAAATGACAGTAACCTCAATTATAAGTGACAGTAACCTCAGGTATAAATGACAGTAACCACCAGGTATAAATGACAACTCTGTCTTGCTGGGACTGCCATCAGGCACTGCCAGATCAGTGTCTGGAGACCAACATTAAACCATCCCAAGATCAGAAGCTTCTTCATGAGCAACAACAACATTACCAATGCAAAGAGCTTGCCAGTGAGACAGAAGAATGTGGCCCTCCCAGAGGGGACATGCCACAAGTCTGGAAGAAGTTGCCCGAGATGAACCAGAAAAGCAAAACGCCACCAACTAGAGGGGCCCAGAAGGTCCTTACTTGCACTTGAACTCCTCCACCAGCTGGCTTGTGGCACATTCTTCACTGCCCAGTTTCTGCTTTTCACACAACAAACAGTCCAGGCGCTTCCTCAGGTCACAGATGTAATTCTCAAAGTAGAGTTCCAGGTTTTTCCCTTTTTTTGGCAGCACATATTGCTGCAGGAGGCCCCACTTGGTCTCCAGCACTTTGTTCTGCTGTTCCAGGAATCGGACCTGAAGGCAAAAGATAGTAATTCTTCAAGTAAAGAGGTGAAGGCAAGGATTCAACACCTGCTTAGCTCTCTCTCTTAACCACAGGTACAGGAATGGGATTTTCAGGAAGTGAGAGATGACACGGCACCGTGATCTGAAAGTTATCTGCCCTTGTTAAGAAATCTTTATGCCATGAGTCTGAATCTTTTCAAAATCTAGAATTCAGGCATCTAAATTATTTAGAAATCTAAATGTCATGTCTACATTATTTAGAAAGAGTCCCATGTCTACATTATTTAGAAATTCAGGAGCCTGGTTTCTAAATCTGCATTTCTTAACACGCATTAGGAACAAAACTCCTCCATATGGTGCCTCTGATGTATTTTAGGATAAAATTGAGTCCTCAGATAATGAAACTGCTTTGTCTCTGGTTTTTTGGGTTTTTTTACAAAGAGGTCAGATTTGATCTCAGACCTTTACATGTCTGGATCAAGATTAACCACTTTTGCCTTCAGGAAGGTTTTTGGAACTGTCACTATATTTGAAGTCAGAGAGGAGGGAGTTATTGGAATTATTTAACACAGGACAGAAAGATGAACCTGTCAGGGCTGTAACTTTCACCTGAGCTGCAGCAAGAAATCCAATTTGAGCTGAGACTGTCCAAGAAGAGACACCTGCAAGAAAGTCCAGTGCAACCATGGCAATGATTCAAAGGCCATGGAATGACAGAACAGGGACAGGGCTAAAATGACCCCATTAAAAAGATCTCAGTCTGGACCAACATGCTCTTAAAATTATTAGTAGTTGTTAAAAATTATTAGAATTATCTTAAAATTCTCCGCGGAAAGCTGGACCCCTGTGTGGAGCCAGCTCAGGGATTCATGGCAGAGCTGGACTGGGGCTTTGAAGGAGGTTGATGGTCTCCTGGGACAAGATGGGCTTGGGAGGGGGTTTGTTTTGTTTTCCTTGAGGAAGAGCAGTTCTGGAGCAGGTCTGGACTCACCTTGTCGATGAAACAGGCAAACTGCGTGTTGAGGGTCTTGATCTGCTCCTTCTCCTGGCAGCGTATCTCGTGTTCCAGCGGGTCCACCCCGACGCAGAGGGGCTTCAGCAGCCGCTCGTCGATGCAGATCCCCTGGATGCCGTCGGCCTTGCGCTCAGGGTACCCGCGCACGATGCTGTATCCCCGGGGGCCACACAGCCCAATCCTTCCTCCTGCAACGTTCCCGTAGCCCATGGCTCCGAAGCCCATCTCCCCAAAGCAGCCGGTGCCGCAGCCCCCGTTGACATAGGAGATCCTCCTGCTGCCGCCCAGGTTGCAGACGCTCCTGCTGCTGTAGGCGCCGCAGCGCACCGGCTGGCTGGCAGACGCGGCGTAGCTGCGACCACAGATCTCCGAGGCTGAACTGAAACCTCTTCGTCCCAGGACAGATCTCACCGTCGGTGCCTGCCTGCTCATCGTGGCTTATTTGAAGGTGGAATAGCAAAGTTATGGGGCTGCTCTGGTGCAGGATAGGAGCAGAGATCCCACTGCAGCGACGCGGGGATGCTGTCCCTTATATATATTTTGGGAAGCTGGCCTTGATAGGATCAGGACGTTAATTTAAGTACTTAAGGGTTTGGTTTGCCTGGCAGCAATAAATGCTCCTCAAAATGCAAACCAGCCCGGCAAATAGCAACTACTGAGGAAATAAAAAGGAATCTAAAAGTGCTCTGTTTGCAAGTTGCCTTCGAATACATTACGGTTTGAAGTACTCCCCTAACTTAGTGCTAATTATAGTTTAGGAACATTTTTGAAGGAACTCTTTGTGATTTGTTTGCAGTGTGTCGTTTGGGGTTTTGTGTCTCATAGGGCTGTGTATGATGGGATGTTTTGCGGACTTGCACTTTGTGGGGGTAATTTCACAATTTTGGGTGCGGAAAAGTAACTCAAAGGAAAAATAAAAGAAGAAAGTCTACTGTAAAACAACAAACACTGTGGAAGTTGCGTCATAATGGATCATTTCTGTATCAAAACACCAGTAAATTCGCTGAGTTTAAGGTCTGGATTTGTATGCAAGGATCCAAAATATCTCCCAGTTACATGCATAGAATCACAGAACTCTGGAAATTCTGGGGATGTGCAGAATCCCGGTAATGTACAGAATTTCATTATGACCTTCCCTGAACCACCAGTGAAGCAGATCAGGTTTCATCCAGGATCTGTGATATATTTCTGTTTGCTCACATATTCTGTGCCGTCAGTGTCAGTTTTTTCCTAGAATTATTGCAAGTTCATATTTGTAACAGTTACTTCTTTGGCTTTCACTGTTCTGGAGCTTCTCCCAAGACAGGGTGTCAGAGCGCTTTCAGATTCACCTTCTGGAAGTCTCTACGGGGAACAAAAAAGGAACAATAGTCTGTTCCAGCCTGGTGAGATCCTCTGCACTCACCAAGTGACGGCTGAATTTGGGTGACTTTGCCAGACCTGTCCTTCAGACTCCACGGGGAGACAGCTCCAAGGCAAGGAGTCCCCGGGGCCACGCTCAGGGCCGTGGGGCAATTTGCTCTCCGCAGGGGCTGGGCTTTCTGCACCAACAGAGGAAGTCTTAATCAGGGGATTAGGTTGGACACCAGGGAAGGCTCTGACTCACACCAGGGACATGAATCCCTCTCTTTCCTAATCACCAGCCCAAGGAGGTGAGGCAGGAAACCTCTCAAGGCCTTCTCCAAACTGGCACTTGCAAAGTCAAAACAAAAGGGCTCTTTCAGCTCTTTGCAGGTGAAGTGTTTGGGAGAAGAAAAGAACATTATAGTTCAAACAACTGAACACACTTGGGCCTTCCTTTCGAAGGGAGCACTGCTTGGAGGAATATCCATATTACACAATGGGATGGCAGCTGGAGATATCCAGGTTCTATGTTCCCTCATTAACCTCCTCCAAAAACATTTTCCAAGAGTCAGGGTCATAAAACTATGCCAAACCTCCTCCAAACACACAACTTTCCAATATCAAGAGGTTAAAAAGAAGATGCAGATGGAAACCGCAGGATGTGACTGCAACTCCAGGATCCCCAAAGCCATTAATTGAACCTGTAATTGCAACTTCTGTGAGTTTGAGGGGCTGGTGGTACAAATTAGCTGTGTAAACTGCTATTTTTGCTGTATCCAAAAGGGATAATTCCAGATATTTACAATGTTCAGATTACACCTTTGTTTGTAGTAGTTCTGGCTTACAGTGTAAACTGGGCTGCCAACTGGAAATATCAGATTAAACAAATACGAGAGGCTTCAAGCTGCAGTTTGAAACTTCCACAGTCCTTAAAGTTCTAAACAGATTTATCAGAAGCAAAATGCAGATCTGACTTCAAAGAAGAGCAGTTTGTTCGGAACCCTGTGGAGGAAACCAGGCTCATGGGTCAGACTGAAGATGTGCCTCGCTCCTGCTCTGCACCCCATTATCCCAGTCGGATGTGTGGGAGACACTTGGAATGCAGCATAGGCTGCAATTAAACATCTGTGAAACAGCTGTGCTGGTTCCCAAACTCACCAGAACCTCTGGGCTCCTGAGAGGGAAGACATTTGGGGTAAAGTTGCTCAGCATTGGGTAAAATTTGTGTGTTGGCCAAATTCCTGTTGTTTCTCCTGGATCCCGGTGGGAAGGCAGTTTCATTTCATGTGTTTTAGGTATTTCCAAGGAATAATAAGTGGTGCATAAGACTTCAAGAATAACCAATTTGTTTTTGTGAATATGGACATGGGAAAGGGGACAGAACTCTGAAGCAAAACGTGCAGTTTATGACTCAAAAGAAAAAAAAATAAGAAAAGAGGGGAAGGAGCAAGGAAAAAGCAAAATATTTTGATGAGGGGTTGGATGAGTCATTTTGACAACTTGCAATCGCTTCCTTTGTCAGCATTTCACTCCCTGGATGCTTTGCCGAAAAGGGAATTCATTAGAGGAGCAGTGGCGTTCACTAATTTCCTTGCTGCCTCTGGAGATGAATCCGGACGAGCTCCCAGAAGGTGTTTTATGCGATAGTCTCAAAGGGCTCTGTTATTATCCTGAGCCATCGAGAGCTCCTCAGTCAGGTTGGGCAGTGGCAGGAGCCTGCCTGTGCCACCACCATGCGATCGATGTAAGATTGGGTCGGAACACGGACTTTTACAGTTTCTTGGACTGTGCAGACCCTTATCCAAGTCATTCATGATTTGATTAGTGCAGCCTCTTGTATCCTAAAGCCAAAGTTATCCAAGGCAATTCAGTCTGGTCATGTGTTTTTGCCTCTCATTAACAATCCACGTGGAAGTCAAAGCTGGGATTTTCAAGGGATATTCCTCATAAAATTCATCAAACACTGGGCCTGGGTGCACTTTCCTCTCCTTCAGCCATCAAACTGGCTACAGATTCTAATTTCCTCTTTGAGACTCCCTCTCTGGCTCATGGAAAGAGATCTGGCATCTCCAGACGTTGATTCATCACCTCCCAAAATAGGCAGTGGAGGCAGGTGGGAGGAATCCACCTCTGCAGCTCCTTCCCTCTGTTCTTCCTGGAGACCAGAGGCCGTCTAGACAACCAGACACCGGCCCCGGCGCCCGCTTGGGGAGGTTGAGGGAGGTGAAATGAGTCCCAACCTTTGGGCACTAAATTTCTTCAGCACCTTTGAAGTCCTAATGAGAGCCCAACCATCCCACGCTCCAGGATCTGCTCGGCTCCTGGTGCTGCATCGCCCCATCCTGCAATTGGAGGCATCAGAGCTGAGGCTCCCAACAAAGCAAAGGCTTGGTTTGATCTTCCTCCTGTTGTGATCTTCCTCCTGTTGTGATCTTCCTCTTGCTGAGTTCTTCCTCCTGTTGTTTTCTTCCTCCCGCAGTGGAAATGAACACGGGATGTATGGGAATCCTGGGTCAGGATGGTATCCCACTGCCCGGCACAGCAAAGTTGATAGAAAAGGTGAGAAAAGTCACTCAGTTGTTAAAAGGTTACAGAAATATCTCTGTAAATCCATGAGATTGCTGATCCCTTTCACTGGAAATGGTTTCCAGTTGAAGAAATTCCCTGAGTCATACCAAGGAAGGAGCTGCCTGTGGAAAGTGGGAGGTGTATTCAGCCAGAAGGAGAAAAGCTCTTCCTTTTGTTATGCCAAAAGTCCAGGGTCCAAATAAAGGATTGGATTGGATTGGATTGGATTGGGTTGGATTGGATTGGATTGGGTTGGGTTGGGTTGGATTGGATTGGATTGGATTGGATTGGATTGGATTGGATTGGATTGGGTTGGATTGGGTTGGGTTGGGTTGGATTGGGTTGGGTTGGGTTGGATTGGATTGGGTTGGGTTGGATTGGATTGGGTTGGGTTGGATTGGGTTGGGTTGGGTTGGGTTGGGTTGGATTGGATTAGATTGGGTTGGGTTGGATTGGATTGGATTGGATTTGTGCAGCTTTGGGAGGTGCTGCAGAATGTCTGATGTTCAGAGAGGCCAGGTTGAAGTTCAACACTTGCCAAATTAGCTTATCACATCTTGAAATGGTGATAGGGGACTTTGGAGGCAAGGAAATAACCCTAATTCAATGCCATTGCCCTGATTTATTCCCCTCTTGCATAAAAAGTGAGAGGATGGTCTGTTTCCAATGGGAAACCTTTGGAGATCAGAGCCCTCCTAATGAATATTTATACCTATTTGATTGCTCTTTTCTTGTCAAATCTTTCTTGTGGTTTCCTTCATTAAAGACTGAGCCTGACTTATTTTGTGCTTCTCATATTTGATTGGAAAATAACTTCTTATCACATGAGAGTGTGGGGGGAGAGGAAGCTCTTCCAGTTCTGAATCTTGGTCATTTTGGCGAGGTAAGACCTTTACTCTGGATTTTGCCTTTGGTAAAATGTATCTGCCCAACCTCAGGTTCATTTCTTTGTTGTGCCCTTTCATCAGTTTAATCACAAAACACTTTAGTACTTTTTTTTTTATTATAGATTGTGTGTTGATTTATGTTACTCATTTCTGGTTTCTTTTTTAATCTGCTCAAATGAACAATGAAACAAAAAGATCTCACTTTCATCTTTCTGAAAGCCTAAATCATTCTCATAGGACCTTGAAAACTGTATTGAAAAACAACCAAGCACATTATGGGGCTTTCCCTCCAATAATACCCTCTTCCAGCAGATTTTGAAGAGATGTTAAAAAATGCGTTTTGTCATCACATGTCTGTGGCAGACACGACATAAAAATGCAAAGACTGAGATGGTTTTATTCTGAATTTTAAAACACCCGTTGAATTCAGGCAGGAGTCAAATTTCCTGCAAATAATTTTAAAAGAGCTTAAATTTACACCAACCAAAGACTGTATCTCTGTCATTGGATCCACATTGCCGCACCCCTGGACGTGTCCAAGGCCAGGCTGGAAGGGGCTTGGAGCCGCCTGGTCCAGTGGAAGCTGTCCCTGCCCATGGCAGTGTGTGGAGCTGGAACGGCTTTGAGGTTCCTCCCATCCCAAACCATTCCACGAGTCCATTACTCTCTCCAGACCACTCTGCCTCCTCTGTTTTCATTAAGACTTCTAATCACTAGATATTCTTGTGCAAATAAAGAATGGACATTTCTGTACCTTTGATAAACACCTAAAAGCAAATAGTAACATTTTAGTTCTCCATTAATTTTACTGGAAAAGGAGTAAAAGGTTTAAAGCCATTGAGTCATCCCAGGAGAAGTGAGGGTGGTGTAATTTATGTGTGTCCAAGGAGCATGAGTGGAGTAATTAATCTTTGCTGACTCCAGCAGGTGGAATTCTGAATCAAGATTTCCTTTATGGCTCCCCTGCCTGCACATGAATGACCAGCCATTCCCAAGACATCACTGAAATCCTTCCTTCCTCGCCGTGACCCCTTGTGTCCCACCACACACCTCCACTGTCTTCTAAAGCTACATCAGAGAGACTTTTATGAGCTCCTTTCCAGAAACACTTCCCGGAACACTTTAGGGAAAAGATTCTGCATTAAATCTCACAGTTTGGCACAGAGATAGCAAAGGTTTAATGAGGAAAAATAAAAGGGAAACAGGAATTGAGTGATAAGAGGATAAGTGCCCCAACACAACCAACAACCCTTTAAAGAAAAAGCGGAAATCAAAAGGATTTGAGGGTTTTAAATGTTTCAAGTGTCCCTTTTTGATGTGATCCCAGTGGTGGAGCTTCTCTGATGTGGTTTCCTGATGCTCCAGTGTTCTCACACCCAATCTGCCTCTCTCTCATGTTGAGGTGGAGTTGAGGTTATTTTTAGCCCTGAAAGTGGGGCAGGACTTTAATATTTCTACTTTAGCCCTTAAATCCTGCTTGCTGCAGCGCTCACAGCTGAAGCTCAGATCTGGCAGTTCCTGGGACAAGAGGCCCAGTTGAAATCCTCTCCCCTGGCCCACACATCGCTCACAGGTGACAGAGCTCCCCATGCTCATGGCATCCTGCAGCTCTTCCCACACCCCCCAAGTGCCCCAGTGTCTGGAAACGCTGAGCCCCAGCCCTATCCCTAAATTCCTCTCTCCTGGGGATGCAGCCAGGAGCACCAGGGATAAATTCCGTCACTGCAGAGCCATGCTTCGGAGGTGAATCCTCGTGAGAGACACAAATGTCATGGGGTGAGGATGCAGCACTGCAGGAGGACTTAAATCTTCTGGGCTGTCCATACCCACATCCCAGGTCAGTCCCAGAGCTGACGGAAATCACTGTTGTGGGAAACATAACAGGAGTCACTCATGGGGAGGACACAGCTCCCCTTCATCTTCTCTTCCTTCTTCCCCTCCCCCTCCAAGCCACAGTGATATGGTTTAATTTTGTAAGGAAAATTGAAAACCTTTATCTTATATACTCCAACAGGGCTCCTGAGGCACATCGTGGAGGAGAAGGAGGTCACAAGATTATCCACGATGGAATGAGCATTTCTAGCACTTTCCACCCTCCTGGGGCGCTGCCCACACACAGCTGTGAAGGTACCCAGCTGCTCTCCTCAGCCTCCAGCACAGTCTTGTAGGTTGTATTCTCAATATCCAGGGACATCTTGCCATTCCACAGCTGCTGGGGATCCTGCAGCACCCATGCCAGCTCATCCTTGGCCTTCTGGAGCTCTTCTTGCAGCTCGTTGTGCCTCCCCCAGGCACCTCTGAGAGCACAACCCCCGTGCTGGTCATGATATTTACAAAGATGGCACCTTCTGGGGGGACATGAGACATCCTGCCTTTTCCTGTCTTCTGTCTCATCATTCCCACCTCTAAAAGAGAAAATCCTGCCTATTCTGAGCGTCCTAATTTGAGGCGTACTGGGGCTTTATTTAGGAAAACCAAATGTTTCCAAAATCAATAATCAGTTATAAAATACTCCAGGAAGTCTGAACATGTCCCTGTGCTGCCAGACTGGGTTTGAGTTTTGTTTGGAGGATACCAATACTCTGCCCTAACAAGAACTAATAATTAAGGTTTCCCAATGCTTCCCGTTATAAACTATATAATGAATTAGATGGTCTGGAAATTATACCAGTTTCTACTGGTGCTGAATTACTGGTGAGTCATAATTCTACCCATTCATTGGATGCTTTGAACCCATGTCAGAAGCCAGAATTCCTGCTGAAGCAATTTCAGCAATTTTCTGAGAGTTGTAGCTAATCCCATGCTCTAATTTGGTGCAATTAGTTCTTTGTAATAATCAAAAGGATCCAAAAGAAAATAGATTGGGAGATAATGCTTCTTTCCTGCTCAGCTCTGGGAAGAGTTTCCCTAGATCATGGAATGGTTTGGGTGGCAAAGGGCAGTAAAGCCCATCCAGTGCCATCCCTGCCATGGCAGGGACACCTCCCACTGTCCCAGGCTGCTCCAAGCCCTGTCCAGCCTGGCCTTGGACATTTCCAGGGGTGGGGCAGCCACAGCTGCTCTGGGAAATCCATTCCAGGGCCCCATCAACCTCACAGAGAAAAACTTTTTCCTCATATCTAATTGAAATTCACCTTCCTCCAGTTTGAAACGATCACCCCTTGTCCTACTGCCACAGGACCTGCTAAAAAATTTAACTTCATTTTTTTTATAGGTGCCACAAAGGTATAGAAAACACAGCTTGGGGTGTGACACATAGGATCCAGATAGTAAATCCTATCCATCCCACTTGTTCCTTCATGTTTTCCAGGTCACATTGCCTTCTCTGGGTCACAAAACTCAGCTCTTTCATCTCTCACTGGTGGGACTTCAGCTTCTTGAAGTGCCTCCACTTTTCCTCCTCAAGCTCTTGGAGCTCTGAGTAAGGAAGGAGAGAGCTGGGAGTTGATACTTGTGGTTTACACAGGAGCCTCGAGTCTCTTTCCAGAGTGAATTAAACCCAGTTTAGAAAAAAATATTTGTGGATCCTGAGACTGCCAGCAAAAAATGGAACTTCCCTCCACAGGTCAACTCACCTGCAACTCCCCATTGCCAGCACATCCCACCACCTCTCTTCCAGGGGTGTTCTCCCAGTTTTGAGACTCACAGAGTTTATCGGAATGGAAAATTATGTCCAGAAATCACTTATTGAAGACAGGAACCAAACCCCACCACTTTTGCACTGTCATTTCCGACAGTGAGAGGCTTAAGAGGCTGTCACCAGACTTACCCTGGCTCAGTACAATGATTCCAACTGGGATTTGCTTTTCCAAGCTGTACCCTCACACCAGTGCTCCATGCCCCTGAGGATGTCCCCCATGTCCGGGGCTCAGCTGTTGTCCATTTTCACAGTGATAGGCATCACAGGGACTTCTCTCCAGCTCAGTCTTTTCCTAGAAGCCGTGGTAAGTGGCCCTAAGTCACTGGTGTGTTCCTGGATTTCTCATCTCACATCCCAGTGGATGTAACACCCCCACATGGAGAATCTGACTGAGCCACAGCCCAGGAGCTGAAGCTGGGTTTGGCTTCTTTTTTTTCAGATCTCAAAATCTTCCTGATCTGGGATTCCTAAAAGGAGCCTGATGGGTTAATCTCACCCAAATTCATATAGACAATGAGAGGAAGAGCTGCCATGAGGAACAGTAGGGACAGGAGCATCCCTACCTGGGCACAAATACATTTCAGGAGCTCCATCTCCTGCCTTAGGGTTTCCACATTTGCTTCCAGCTCTGCCTTGCTCAGATGGACATACTCCATGTCCTAAAAGAGTTTCCAGACATTTAGAAGTCAAAATTATACCTTCACAAGGATCTAAGGCAATTCCATTATATTTTTGGAGTAAGAAATTTTGTTTGAGAAACTCAGTTATCTTCTGACCAGAAGCAGCTGAGAGGTTCCCAAGAATATATCCAGTATTGAAGAGATCTTGCTGAAAAACCATCACAGTTCAAACACAAGGAGCAGAAAAACAGCAGTTTAGAACGAAGTATTCACTCAGTGGTGTCTTTTTCCACACCCCACACGTGTCCAAGGACTTGTAAGATTCTCTAGACCTACTCCTTGCTTTGGAAACCCCTTGGATCTCTGCACCCAAACCTTCCATTCATCCCAATTCCTTGCCTTCTTCAGCAACATGAAGTCACTCTCAGTGGCAGTGCATCTGTTCTCTTCCTGCTCATATCTGGTGAGGAAAAGAGGAGACCAGAGGGCTCATTCCAAGACTGGAGACTTGTTTGAGTGGATATTTAGGGGACAGAGTGCTTTGGATCTCATCCTTGTGGATCTCAGCCTTTTGATCTCAACTTTTTGGATCTCAGCTTTTTAATCTGAAACTTTTGGATCTCAGGCTCTCGGATCTCAATGTTTTGGGTCTCAGATTTTTGGAATCTCAGCTTTTTGGGTCTCATCTTTTGTATCTCAGCTTTTTGGATCCCAGATATTTGCACATTACCCTTTTGGATCTCAGCTCCTTAAGTCTTAGCGCTTTGAATCGCAGCCTTCATTATCTCAGTTTTTTGGGAGTCTACGGCCCAAGTCAAGAGTCCCATTAGTGCAGCAGTCGGAGCTCCTACCCTGAGGGTAGTTTCTTCTCACTCACTGGCACCTGAACTCCTGCACAAACTTCTCAGAGTGGTTCAGCTCGGGCTCCACCTGGTCCTGTTCCCACCACAGTGAGTCCATCCACTGCCACCAGCCAGGCAAAGCTGCCCAAGACATTCCTGGTGTCCCCCTGGGCTGGCAGCGCCTGCCTCCACAGGACATCCCATTAGGCAGCCAAAACCCTGTTCTGCTGCACCTGCGCTCAGAGAGCAAAGCCACCTGTTCAGGTGTGTGTTGGGATGACACAAGGGGGGACACAAGGAATTTGCTCTTCTGGGTCAGCAGCCCCCAGGCTTGTTGAACTGGATGAGAGGAAAAAAGGGGGTCATTGTGACCTTCCTAAGCCAACAATCAAGTGGGAGGTGTCCCTGCCATGGAAAGGGGTTGGACCTGGATGATCCTTGGGATCCATCCCAACCCAAGCCATACATGGTGGGCTTGTTGGCGTGTCCTGCATGGGGCCAGGAGCTGGACTCAGCGATCCTGGTGGGTCCCTTCCAACTTAGCATATTCTGTAATTCCATGAATCCTGGAGCAAAGTGAGCTTGCTGCTCATCCCTTCTCGGAGGGAGCCCTGGACAGCACAGCCTTTGTGGCAGCTACAGAAACACCAAACATTTAAATAAATCTGCATCGATGGCTGAAAGTGAAAACCCTCACTCACGGATAAGAGACCATGGAAAAAAGTCTGGTTTCAGAACAAAGCCAACAGTGCCAAAGCCCTGCTGGACATTTTGGAGGAACAGCTCCCTCCTTCTATTAAAATAAAACCAGATGCAGTTCGTTTAAGTATTTAAGAGCATAAATCAGATTAAAAAACATAATGAGCTCAACCTGTGCTCATGGCACCAGGGTCACACACACCAAAACCACCTCAAGGCTCATGAACTGCAGTGGAGAAGAAGATATATCAAAGTCTGGAACACCAAAATCTCCTCTCAACTCTCAGCTTGTCAGTCAAAGAGAAAAATTGGCTGTGGAGGCTGTTCAGCTGCTCCCTCTCCTGCTTTGGGATCTGCTGGATTTCAGGGTTGACCTTCACATCCAGGGCTTGCAGGAGGTCCCTGTTGACCTGCACCAGCTGAGCACCTCCACGTCTGCTGACCAAGAAGGATCTTCTCCCATGGGCAGCTCACCCAGTTGACAGCTGCTGGCTCGTGCTGGAAGACACAATGGAGGAGAGGACACAGCCCAGAAGGACCCTCTGACACCTCAGTGCTCCTCCTTTATACACATCCCACACGTGGGGCTTGGTTCATCAAAAGGAGTAACTTGGGCCATTCCTGGGGTTTGCCATACCTGGCAGAAATTGGGAGGTTTAAATATGCAATACAAGTGAACTTTTGTGAAATCCAATGGAATTTCTCTAGGTGTAAATCATACATTCAGCTCAGATTCTTCTATTGAGTTAGTTTGTCCTTCCCTACAGTAAATGCAGCTTAGGAAATGGCCTGGAGAGTGTTTCCTTCTTTCAAGGACAATTTCCTCTGCCATGGAGACAAAGTGGGAGAGTTGAGGGTGTTAGTCTGGAGAAGGCTCCAGGGAGATCTCAGAGCCCCTTCCAGTTCCCAAAGGGGCTCCAGGAGGGCTGGAGAGGGTCTTGGGACAAGGGATGGAGGGGCAAGACAAGGGGGAATGGCTTCCCAGAGAGTAGGGTTGGATGGGATATTGGGCAGGAATTCCTCGCTGTGGGGGTGATGGGGCCCTGGAATGGATTTCCCAGAGTAGCTGTGGCTGTTCCATTGCTGGAAGTGTCCCAGGCCAGGCTGGACAGGGCTTGGAGCAGCCTGGAAGTAAAAGATGTCCCTGCCCATGGTGGAGGTGGAACTGGACAAGTTTTAAGTTCCCTTCCAACCCAATACATGACTCTGTGATTCTTGTTAAGTCTTTGGCTTTGATTGTGTAGAACACCTGGAAAACAAAACTCACACGGAAAAGACAATAAAGAAATTTGAAACTAGGAGGTTCTGTCCCAAGGCTGTTGATTGGACACTGGTTAATCATTTAACTGAGAGCAGCAGTAAGTTGGCTGTGGTGGGCAGACCATTAAGGAACGAGCAACCTGTACCCTGCAAAATTCCTTATTAATCCATCTGCAGCTCCTTGTCTCTATCCTTTGTGTGGGAACTGGTAATTAAAATCCTGGGGATAGCTCAAGGCAAACAAAAAGGGATTTATTGGAGTGTCTTGACAGATGGAGAAGAAAAGGCTGAGAAGTGTCACAGAGCTGCTGAGAGCCTGAGAGGTGGAGCCAAGATTCCATTTCTCTGCTCATGGCTATCTGCCAAAGTCTCTTTCAAAACAAAAAATGGTGAAGGTTTCATTCAGATCACTCAGAAGAAATAATTTTCCTCTGCTACTCCACCGGATTAATCCTGAGTTTTTTCAATAGTCTCAAACCTCAGACAGTGTTTTTACGGACATTAAATATTTAAGCATTTCAAATCATCAAGAAATGGGATAATATTTCCCCTGCTCATTTCTCTCCTTGGAATTTTTAGGGATTTTAATTTTATTTTTTTTAATTCCTGGGCTGGTCAAAGCAATTTTCACCATCTTTCACAAGAAAGCTGAAGAAAAACAAATCTGGTTACCAGGAGCCTTGCTGGAAATCTGTTTCCAAGAGCGGCTGATGCCGATGGTTTCCCTGTACCTCATCATTTGCAAATATTCTGCTCTGGAACATTTTGCCCTCGGCCCAGCAAGGGAGATAATTGATAGGAAGAGGCAGCTGGAAAGACAAGAAGCTTAATTAGGGGTTCTTGACAGCGCTATCAATTACACCCACACAGGGCAGTGATTGAAGTCTGGATGTTTCATTTAAACAGAGGCAGCGTCCATGGCATTCCCAGCTGGAAGAGCAGGATTGGAGCCCAGGGGAGGACACTTGGCCTGGAGCTGCTCTGACTCAGCTTCATTTTGTGCCTCCAGTTTGTCTCTCCCTGGACTCTGCTGAATCCCCCTCCTGGTACTCCTGAGGAACCCCAAGGACCCTGAGCAGGGTTCTCACAGCCTTGCCTTGAAAATTTTGAGCTTTTCAAGCAAATAAAGAGTTCACATAGAGTCTTTATTTCCTTCCTGTGGCCAGAGCCAACAGGGTCATGGCTGGGTCCAGCTCGTCCTCCAGAATAAATTGCAAAAGGTTGTGGTTTAATTGAGTTTTCTTCCACTTTTCTACACCAAACTTCTGAATTTGGGTTTTCACAGCCCTGAATATCACAGAAGGTTCATCCATTGGGCCTCTCTTCTTGCTCCCAGCCCACCTGACCCCTGATGTCCCCAAAAGGTACCTGAGGCCACCTGATGCCACCCTTGGGCTGTAGCTTACAAGCCCACAGCATCAGCTCTGCCTCCCTCTCCCAGTTCCACCCCATCCCACACAAATTGCTGTAGGAGACCAAATATTTATGCCTCACTTGACAGCAGAAGGTCCCCAAATTTGAAGCACACCAGGTTCTTCTCCAGCTCTCCCACCCAGCTGGTGGGACTCGGTGTATCTGTGTCAGAGCAGTCACCTTCCTGCAGCTCCCTCCCAGGACAGGGAGGGCTGGATGCAGCCTGTATACCAGGGTAATCGCAGCTCACTAACGCTCCTCTAATCACCAGGAATTTTGGAAAGAGGCCCAGCAATGAGCCCCACAATTTTCATGGTGCTACAATACAGCCATGACTAATTTCACGGCTTTTTGCCAAAATAAATCAGGAGGGAACATCTTGTTCTGGTCACATCTGCACAGCAAAGATGTAAAAAACTCCACCAGTCAGACTGGGAGAACTGG
The DNA here is from genome assembly GCA_013186435.1 of Turdus rufiventris. Classification (NCBI taxonomy): domain Eukaryota; kingdom Metazoa; phylum Chordata; class Aves; order Passeriformes; family Turdidae; genus Turdus; species Turdus rufiventris. The sequence continues at coordinate 178,177 of PYHW01009418.1, forward strand.
GGCAAAGACCAGCTCCCCACTAGCACAGCACAACCTTTTCCTCCACTAGATGGTGGCATCTAGTGCATCTGGGCCCCGACTGGGTTCCTGGGGGTGCCAGGAGCGTCCTGGAGAATCCTGGAGCACCCAAGGAGGGCTGCGAGGATGGGGAAGGGTCTGGAGGATGAGGAGCAGCTCAGGGTTGGTTTGTCCAGCTGGG
>PYHW01009418.1:229180-244521 GCA_013186435.1 Turdus rufiventris
TCCTGGGCCCCGATGGCCCTTGCTGCTGGAGCAGCTCCCACTTGGTGGAGAGCACCTTGTTCTGCTGCTCCAGGAATCGGACCTGCAGGCAAGACACAGAGAAGCCACCGTCACACAGGAACAGTTCCCACCAAAACATCTCTTGCATCACTCAGAAAGATTTGCATGGTGATTAGAGAACCAATTAGATATGTTTTTTTAAATTTCTGTTGGTGCCTAAGCTTCAAAATCAGGAAAAGAAGGAAATTTCTAGTAATTTTCTACTTGAAGGATCTTTTACACGTTGCTCTCACTCCACGTCCATCCCCACTGCAGGCAGTGTGGAAATCTGATCTCCAGCCTAGATTTAAAAGCCTGGAGATTTGAAAACAAAGAGAAAAATGTATAAATTAATATTTAAATGGGAGGTTATTTGGGCAGAGAGTGGTGGAGGAGGGAGAATCTGTGCCCGAAACCTGCGGAGGTTGGAGGTGTTAAACCTGCTTGCAAGAGTAACCTCAGAGTAGAGCTTGGTGCAACAGGGCAGATGAAAGCCCTGGAGACATTGCTTTGATCTTGTGTGGAGGAGAGATTCCCATCTCTTCCCTTAATGAAAAGGCTCTGCTCAAGCTTCTCTGCCTGCTGGGATTTAGCTCCAGAAGGACATTTCTGTGCTACTGGGAGGTTCCTCCTAATTTTGACCTTAATCAGGTACAATCCCACCCTCTCACCTTGTCAATGAAGGAGGCAAACTGGTTGTTCAGGGTCTTGATCTGCTCCTTCTCCTGGTTCTTAACTTGCTGGATCTGGGGATCAATCTCGACGTGGACCGGACGCAGGAGGGTCGTGTCAATCTGCACTGGCTGGATCCCAGGGCCAGCTCTCCCAGGGCCACCCATGCCAAAGCCTGGGCCACCAAAGCCACCCATCCCTCCACCACCCATCCCGCTACCAAAGCCACCCATTCCTCCACCGAAGCCACCCATTCCTCCTCCACCACCCATTCCTCCTCCACCCATTCCTCCAAAGCCACACATTCCTCCTCCTCCGCCTCCCATTCCACCCCCAAAGCTGCCGAGCCCGCCGTAGCTCCCGCCGAAGCCGCCCATCCTGCCGCCGTACCCGCCACCGTAGCAGCCGCCCATGGACATCCTGGCGCTGCCCCCCATGTTGTGCAGGCTCCGGCTGCCGAAGCCCCCGCACCGTCCTCCACCTCCGAATCCCCTGGACACCGAGTACGAGCTGTAGCTGCTCCTGCTCCGGCTGCCACCTCCAAAGCCGCCACCGATGGCAGAGCAGGAGCTAAAGCCCCTTCTGCTCCCCCCTCCAAAGCTCCTGCAGACAGACTGACGAGACATGGCTGGTTATCCTCAAAGGAGCCAAGAATGGAGAAGCTGAGGAGCTCAACGGGGTTGTGGGTGAGGAGGTGGGTGGAAGAAGGGAAGTCAGTCCCTCTGGCTGGAGGGCAGCGGATGCTCCCTTTTATGTGTTTTTGGAGGTGGGCTGGGTCTGCATGGGCGTGAAGGAGGAGACAGGTCCTGTCTTCATCAGCGTGGCGTGGCTAAAGATTTCCATCTCCAATTTGCCAAACATTGACCCTACCCAGAAACACACCCTCTAATGCAGGAGAAAAGGCAAAAAAGATCCAACTGGGGCTCCCAGCATGCCATGAGTAAGGAATCTTACACCTTGTGAGGCAGCAAGAGCCTCCCTGGGATACACCAGGCATTTGTTTTCCACCTTTCATCCACTGGGGTTGTTTCCCTGCTTGTGTTTATCTTTAAATCTCTCACTCCAAAGCCCCATTGCAGGCAGGCACTGCGGCTCATGCCAAGTTGTAGCCTGGCTTTCACAATTCCCAAAACACACCTAAGTTACACCCTCAGCCTTCTTTTTACTTGGAAAATTGCCTTTGGCTCAGAGAATTGAGTTTCTCAATCTACAGCCAGAGCTCAGCAAATTGCATTTTGATGAGGTTCTGCACCTTTTTGATAAATAAAACCTCACTGGTGACGAGACGCTGGTGCTGGCACTGGAAATTCATTTATTGTTGGACTGAAGCTTGTCCCACTGTCTTCATGCCGAGACAATCTCAGCACGGGTGAGGAAATACCCTATCTGAGAAACCCACATAGGATTTTCTGAAAGCTTTCAGGACCATGAGGAGACACCAGGCACTGCCTGCCGTGGTTGGACATGCAGGAAGATGGAGGAACAGCCCCAGGAGGGATCCTAAACCTTGCTGCACACCCTGGAACAATTAAAATGCGATTAATAGAGCTCGACTCACTTATAGAGATGTGGAAATGAGGAGAGCATAGGGCTTGGAGGAATCACCGTTCTTTTCAGCTGTTTCACTTATTTTGGTGTTTATATTTGGTGTTTATGCCAATATATCTTTGGCAGATGTAGATTTTAGAAAGGTAGGAGTTTGTTGGAATCCTCCAGTTCCAATTCCCAGCTGAGGATGGATTCAGACTATGATCCATCACAGAGTTCCAGAATGGCTTGGGTTGGAAAGGACCTTAAATCCCATCTTTTTCCACCCCCTGCCATGGCCAGGGACACCTTCCTCTATCCCAGGTGCCTCCAAGCACATCCAACCTGGCCTTGGACACCTCCAGGGATTGGCCATGCACCACCCTTCACAGAATCATGGAATGATTCAGGCTGACTCTGTAAGTCATTCAATCCAAAAATCCATCACAGATCCACCCTTCTGCCTTGCTTATCAAATAACAATTACTCTCATTTTATTTTTTTTATAGAGAAAATATTTTTCTTTAATTACTTTTTAGTGTTTTAAAGCCACCTAGGACATACTGAAGTTCAAACCCACAGCTCTGCAGGCATCTAGCTGTGCTGCAGCCATCTGGTGCAGGTCTCAGAACTCTCACACAACACATGTTAATTAAGAGCTTCAGGAAAATCCACACCAGCAACTTCTGGTATCATTAGATGTTTAAATACCTCTAAAAATATCGCCCAGACACCCATTTCCAAAAGTGCCTTGGGACCCGGACATGCAGCTAAACTGGCATTTCCACTGGAAAACATCACATTCCCTGTGTTTATCCCACCTCCAGGACCTGTGTGGGTCTGGGAGGACTCAAGGAGGTGGATTGGGAAGGCAGATAAGCCTAAGAAAAATCATGGAATCATAGGATTAAAACTGGAAAAGACCTTCAAGATGAACAAGTCCTACTTTTGAAAAAATAAATGTATGTAATATCCAATCTTCACTGTGGGAGTGAAGGAATGGGGGCTTGGATAGAGGGTTTTATAGGCAAAAAAATCAATAAACAGACAAGAAATCAATAAACAGACAGTAAAAATGGGAGCTGAAGCACTGTCCCCCAATAGCCCAGGCAAGACCCACCTCCCTCAGCATTATCAAACCCCTGGTTACACTTTCCTGGGGGATTTTTGTTGGGATTTTTTTTTCTCCTTCTGTGGGCGGGATGACACGATCTGAAAGTTCTCTCGTTCCCAGGGGAGGAGAGTTCCCGAGTCAGCAAACGGCAGAGCCCCGAGCGCACGTGGAAAGATAACGCAGAGCGTTGAGTCACGGCCACAGCTCCAGCCAAGCTTAGGAAATCAAACTGGGATTTGGGTATCAACATCACCTCCTGCTTCAAACATGAACACTGGCACAGGTGGAATGGCTTGGGTGGGAAAGGAGTGCAAAGATTGTCCCATCCCACCCCTGCCACTGGACATGGGCAGGGACACCTTCCACCAGACCACACTGCTCCAAGCCCCATCCACCCTGGACTTGGGCACTTCCAGGGATGTGGCAGCCACAGTTTTTCCAGAAAATCCATTCCAGGACCTCACCACCCTCACAGGGAGGAGTTCCTTCCTGATATCCCATCTAATCCAGCCCTCTTCCAGCTGGAAGCCATCACCCCCTATCCCATTATTTCAGTCCCTCTACAGCTGTCCTGGAGCCCCCAGTGAAGGAAAATTACCTTCAGAGGTCACTTCCCACCCAGACTGTTCCATGATGTGGTGAAAATAAACAGGCCTTGATTAACTGAGAGGAAACCATGAAATCACAGGATCAGGGGATGGTTTGGGCTGGGAAGGACCTTAAAATTCATCTTGGTCCATCCCCTGCCATGGGCAGGGACAAACCCTAATAAATCCAATCCTATTTTCAAACCATGGAAAACATTTTCTCTCCTCCAACCAGAGGCAGGAATTATATCACACTGTGTTTGGCCTGGGAGAATTTTTCCCTAATTGCTGATGCGATCCCAGGAACAAAAGGGGAGGGATTTGTAAGCGTGTTTGTTTTAGCGACGGCGTTTGTGCTCCTGGAGAAGCTCTTTGTCACTTCTCAGGCAGGAGCCACTGCTGGAAGTGAGTTTGGATTGGGGTGGCTCCAAGGGATTGGGGTGACTCCAAGGGAAGTCAATGCCTTTTCATTCAACACCACTTTAGGTCACTTTTACAACTCCCCAAGTGTTTAACCATGGCTCAAACCATGTCCCCACCCAAGCAGTGACAAGCCCGTGCTGGCAGCATTGTGACATTCCATTGAGACATTCCGCCTGTCACTGCTGGTACTGGATGTCTTCAGCCTTTACCAGCTCAGAACTGAACATGGGAGAAAGGGGATGAGTCACCCCAAGCGCAGTCTGTGGCTGGCCAGGGATGTGAGTCAAGGTCTCCTGAGCAAGAGGTCAAACCACAGCAGGAGTTTGGGGATCAAAATTTATCCAAATACTCGGCTTTTGGGCAGGGGTGGGGGTTGATGGAGCAGGGGGGAAAGTCTTGCTCTTCCCGTGGTTTCAGCTGCCTTTGGGGATGCCTTAAGAGCAATCCATGGACCCCTGGTGAGTCCAGACAGTAGGAAGACCTGCAGGGCTGGCTCCAAAATCATTAATTCCAAGGAATTAGCTGCAAATTATTTGGAGGGGTGATGACCACTGTTCCTTCTCTCACACCAACCATGGTGGGATGCTGCTAAAGCACAGAGATTTGTGCAAAGAGTGTCCCGGGAGCTCCAGCTGTGGCACCACAGTCCTGGGGCCAGCTTGGAGGGCAGGATGGGCAGTTGTGTGGTCAGGCAGTGGCCAGGGGGAGGTGGGATAGCTGGAGAACATCCCAACTCCAGCATGGAAAGGGCTTAGGAAGAGAAGAAGCAAGGGAAGAGTCTCCTAAAAATCCACAGAGTCTGAAAGTCTGCTCAGATCTGGTGGGAACAGTGGTGGGACAACAATCTCTGCCATGTCCAGACATCCCGCAGGACAGAGAGGAGGATCCAGGGGCTGCCTCTTTCTCTCTGCCAGGAGTGGGCTCATTCCCAGGGCTGTCACCAAAGACACCTCGACTGTGTCACTGTCACTCTGCACCCAACGTCCCTTCAGCCTCCCCAGTGAGACCCTCCCACAAAACTCCCCACATTTTTGGAGACAGAGAGGGGTGAGAGGAGACCCGGTTGCACCTTCACCTGAGTTCCTTTAAATTCCGACTTCAAAGGGCAGGAGAAAGTCAGGAAACATTTTCAGATCTCGTCAGAAGACAAGGCTTGTTACAACATGAAACTCTTTGGTCGGAGAGAAAACCACACCAGGTTTCTGCCTCTCATGTTTATTGGGGGATGGCACAAGCCAAGGAGAAAGACTTAAGCAAACACACACGATTGTTCCCATGATCCCAAGGAAAAGGTGAACCCTGAGTAAAAATAAACATTTTACAACAGCCCAAATGAAACTTGGGTGGGGAGCAAACTAAAAGTCAGTTGGGAGAGAAACATCTTCTGCTGGGCCAAGGCACCAGAAGGAAATTCCTGTTTTAGAGCTTGAGCTGGGGCTGATGAGTGGCACTGATTAAAGCTGCACCACGGCTGGATCCAGCACAAGAGGTTGAGAGAAGCTGAGGCTCCTGCCGGTGGTTGGACTCCTCTTGCTTGGAGGGTGCTGCTGCACAGGCTCATCCCAGCCAGGCTTGGGGCTCCCCATGAATGGGTGGGTCCTGCTCCCGAAGGAGACCTGGGCATGTCCAGCAGCTGGAGGGGAGCACAGGGATTGAGCTGTTCTCGGCTGCCATTGGGAATCTCAGTCCTTAGCAGGTGGATTTGGCCGTGTTTGTCTCCCAGCCACAGTCTGAGCGGTGTTTAAGGTGCCATCAGTGCTCACCACTCAGTGGTGACTGGGGGGTCATCGTGCAATTCGCTCCCTTTCTCCTCTGGGTGCCGGGGTTGGGGGTTGATCCCTTTCCTACGCCCTGCGGCCAGTGGGGCCAGCATTCTTCAGGAGGTTGCCAGATCCCCCCACCACCACCGAGCTGGATCCCCCACCCAGGGAGCCAAATCCACCCCCGGCACCAAATCCGCCCCCTCCCAGGCTGAAGCATAAACCAGCACCGCCCGTGCTGCAGCTGCCTTTCCCGCTTCCAAAGCCAATTCCTCCTCCTCCGAGGCACAATCCGCTGCCGTATCCACCTCCCACGGAGCTGCTGCCGCCCACCACGGCTGCAGAGAGGAACAAAAGGCACCAGGTTACCTCTGATGCCACCAAGAAGTTTGGGAGCACCAATCCCAGCCCGCCACACTCCCGTGGGAACAGTACTTACAGATGCTGACGGAGCTCTGGCACTCTCCAGACATCCTGCAAGGAAAAGGGATGGAGTGTGAGATCCAGAGCATCTGGAGTGGTCCAGCTCCATGAAGTCAGGATTGGTCCCCTGGCCCAGCCATAGGACCATGGTCCACGGCTCATGACACCACCACCAATGTTTTGTGAAGATGATGGTACACATTTTTCCCATTGATTGACCAGGATACATTGGAATTCCTGCTGTATCCCACTCACCTGCACTCCTCACCCTCCAGCAGCTTCCTGTAGGTTGCAATCTCCACATCCAGGGCTAATTTGACGTTCATGAGCTCCTGGTATTCCCGGAGCTGTCGGGCCATGTCAGCCTTGGCTTTCTGCAGAGCTGTCTCCAGCTCTGTCAGTTTGTCCCTGGCATCCTTGAGAGCCACCTCCCCGCGCTGTTCTGCATCCGCAATTGACGTCTGAACAGTCTCACACTGGAGGGCAAGACATGGTGGGATGAGTGGGGTGGGGGCAGCTGGGGAGAGATGAAACCATGATCCCAGAGCAGAGAAATATGTAATGGTTTGGGATGGACAGGAACTTAAAGATGATCTGGGGCATGAGCAAGGACACTTTCCACTACCCCAAGCCACATCCTACCTGGCCTTGGACCCTTCCATGGATAACTTCTCTGGGCAACATGTGCCAGACCCACTCAGGCTCAGCTGTTCCCAGGTCCCTCCCATGCCCAATAATTCCCACCACACTTATTTCCCTTCAGGGAAGTTCTAAGGGGTGTGACCAAGAGGTTCTCCCCATTGCTCAAAAAACATAACCCCCACCTGCTTCTTCACACTCTCGATCTCAGCCCGTATCCTCTGGATCATGCGGTTGAGCTCTGAGATCTCGATCTTGGTGTCCTTGAGGCTGTCCCCATGCTTGCCCGCGGTTGCCTGCAGCTCCTCGTACTGGTGGGGTGAAGCAGGAAGAGCACGTTGAGTCCATTGTGGCCTCAGCTGCTCCCGCACCATTGCAGGGAAGCCAAGGAGAGCACGTCTGTGCCAGGTCCACTCTGGGTGGACCAGCACCAGCAGCATTCCAGATCTTGTCATGGCCTGAGCTGCCAGTTCTTCCACCCCCTGGGACACTGGAGATCCCAGCAGCAGGTGCCACCCTCACCTTGCAGCGGTACCAGGCCTCGGCCTCGGCGCGGCTGCGGTTTGCGATCTCCTCGTACTGCGCCTTCACCTCGGCGATAATGCTGTTGAGGTCCAGGTTCCGGTTGTTGTCCATGGACAGCACCACTGATGTGTCAGACACAGTCTTCTGCATCTGGGACAGCTCCTGCAGGTGGTCCCCAATCCAGATTTAGCCTTTCCAGAGTTTCTTTATGGTGCCACAACCCTCCCGTACCCCGGTGTCCCCAGAGCACTCACTGCCTCATAAAGACACTTGAGGAAGTTGATCTCATCTGACAGAGAATCCAGTTTTCCCTGGAGTTCCACCTTGGTCATGTAGGCTGCATCCACATCCTGCAGCAGAGATGGGATGAGAAAACCTGCCTGGCACACACCAGTTCATCTAAAATTTCATGGAAGGGTCTGGATTGGAAGGGACTTTAAATGCAATTCTATCTCCTTCCATGGGCAGGGACACCTTCCACTCTCCCAGGCTGCTCCAAGCCCCCTCCAACCTGCCCCTGGACACTTCCAGGGACGAGGCAGCCACAGCTTCTCCTGGAAATCCATCCCAGGGCCTCCCCACTCTCACAGGGAGGAATTTCTTTTCAATATCCCATTCATCCCTGCCCTCTGGCAATGGGAAGCCATTCCCTGTGTCCTGTCCCTCCAGACCATTGTCCAAAGTCCCTCTCCAGCTCTCCTGGAGCCCCTTTAGATAAAGAAAAAGGACTTGACCTTCTTCAGGAGCACAAAATCGTTCTCAGCTGCTGTCCTTTTGTTTATCTCCTCCTCGTACCTGTGGATGGGAAGGAGGGAGATGGAATCTGGCTGCTTGTTTTGGCTCCGGCTCAGACTAATGAACATTGTTGGCCTCAGACTCATAAACTCGGCAAAAATAGATCTGCCACGAGGGAGATTTATGGACAGGGAATTGCACTTCGCCTTTCAGGACAAGCCCTGGCTCCTGCATCTCCAGTGGCTGGGTGAGGAAAGCCTGGAAAGAGGAATTCTGGCTCTGCTGAAGGGAGTCCTGGTGTTCCTTCCACGAGATCCAAACACCTGCAGCCTCTCACTGGCATCTCCTGACTTGGGACTTACAGGTATCATCGAGTTCAGCTCCTGGCCCTGCACAGGACACCCCAGAATCCCAAATGGACCCAAATTTTCCAGATGCTCACCTCCAAATATAAAGTCAGTTTTCACCCAGCAATCTCTGGTTGATCCCAGGTCTTATGGATTCTAATGATTCCCAGATTTCCTTGCCCACTATCTTTTGTAATTCCTCATGTATTCCTAATGTAAATAATTTCTCCAGTCTTTGTTCTACCTTTTCCAACTGGACACATTCTATGTTCTTATTTTTAGACTAAAATGAATTCTATATTATGATAAATAAGAATTTTTTTTCTTTTTCTTTTCTTTTTTTTTTTAACTTCATGTCAACCTTCCACAGAAATCCTCAAATTCTGAACGATATTAAGTGAAGGAATCATGAGGAAATCCACAAGGAAATTAGAGTTGGGTTTAGCACCTGATTAATTCATTAATGTCACTGATTCTTAGGGAATTCCTTCTTGAGGAAGACAAAGAGTGGAGGATCCTCCATCAGGAAGAAGCACAATTCTAGCAATATATTGAGAAAATCTGAGAAAAGTTGAGAAATACCTTGAAAAAGCACCACTTTTCATCCAAACTCACTTTCCCCAAAACATGTTATGTTTTCTAACCATCAGGAAAAAAAATCAATATTGAAAATTATTTATTTTCTTTTTGCCTGCTTGAAGTGAGGTTTTCTCCCTGTTCATTCATCACCAGACACCCCAAACAACCTACTTTGTCTTGAAGTCCTCCACCATGTCCTGGAAGCTCTTCAGCTCTGTCTCTAGCTGGAGTTTCTCACTGGAGAGACCATCCAGCTGCTTCCTCAGCCCACTGATGTAGGTCTCAAAGAAGGGGTCCAGGTTCCGGCCCCCCGTTGGACCAGCCTGCTGCTGCAGCAGCTCCCACTTGGTCTCCAGGACTCGGTTCTGCTGCTCCAGGAACCGGACCTAAACAGGTGGGGAAAGAGTGGTTCTTCCTTCAAAACCCCATCTTTTTATTGAGTTTTTTCCCATGTGTTTTCCATATTTTATTCCCATTTAATTTGTGATGACTGCCCAGTCTTACAGGACACGGATGGGGTGAGTGGGCAGAAGAAGTCACGTCCCCTTCCCAATTTTTTGGAGCTTCTAAACAGGAGAAACACAACGAGCTTCATGGGTTTGGCACTTTCTTGTTCAAAATAGCCAAAAAAGTCACAACATCTTCAAAATAGATCAAAACATCCAAAAAGTCCAACCATCTCCTTAAAAATAGCCTAACTCACTATATATCCCATCTTCTCCTCAAGAATAGCCCAAACCACCCCAAATCACAACATCTCCTTTCAAATATTCCCCCAAAAAAATCCCACTTTCACCTTTAAAATAGCCCAAATCTCACAAAACCACATCTTCTCTTTAAAAGCCTAAAGCACCCAAAATCCCACTAAAATAGCCCCAAACACCCAAAAAACTTCACCTTGTCCTTCAAAGTAGCCTAACGCTCCCCATAAAATAGCCGATTTTCCCCACAAAAACAGCCCCAAATACCTTCAGTTTATGGAGATTCGGGCAACTCCCAGACCTGGGTGCCACTGGATGAACATCTCCAGTCATTCCCACCCTCCAGACACAGTCCCAGAGCGAAGCCCCTCCAAACCTTGTCGATGAAGGAGGCAAATTTGTCATTGAGCTTCTTGATCTCCTCCCGCTCCTGCGTCCGAACCTTCTGGATCTCGGGGTCAATCTCCAGGTTGAGGGGGGCCAGCAGGCTCTGGTTGATGGTCACCTCCCTGATGCCACCCGGGGGGCACGGGGGGAAGCCCTGGCCCCCCACTCCACCATCGAATCCTCCACCAAAGCCACCGAAGCCACCGCCGAGGCCTCCACCAAAGCCCCCTGCACCGAAGCCACCTCCAAATCCTGCTCCAGCCCCAAAGCCGAAGCCTCCTTGTCCACCAAAGCCTCTGCAGGCACCACCAGCCCCCCCAAATCCTCCCAGGGAGGTGCTTTTAGTGCCCCCCAGGGAATAGAGGCTCCTGCTGCTGAAGCCGCCGGATCCTCGGCATCCTCCGCGGGCCGCAGAGCCGAACGTGACCTTGTTCTTGCCCCCAAAACACACAGAGCTGGAGCTGAACCCCTTGCCAAGAGCACAGGACTGGCGAGACATGGTGAAGGGTCCACAAAGTTCTGAGCAAGGGGTGAGGCTGGAGCTTGGGAGGCAAGAGGAGCCGAGTGCTGTGGGAGCAGCTGCTGGGTCTCCCCTTTTTATGGGCGCAGGGAGTTGGTTGGTGCCAGGGGGAGTGGACGTGTCATTTTTGGGGGATTGTTTCTTTCTCTTCATTGTTTTCAGGTTTGAAAGGACGCCCTCCTCACTTTGCCACAACCATGACCTGCCTGCAAACACTCCCCCGAGAGCAAAGGAAAACAAAAGTATTGTTGGTGTTGGAGCCAAACTCCAACTCAAATTCCCTGGGCTGACACTCATCACAAAGCCCCGTGAACTTTCTGATGTGTCATGCCCTCAAGGGAAACCCTTGTTTTAGCTAAATCTGTCATTTTCGGCCTGACAACAGGGGCTGGGTTCACTGAATTCCAACAAAAACCCAGGCTCCCAGGCACACCCTCAGATGCACTCAGCTTCAACCTCCTGCTCCGTGGAGAGGTGACGTGGGCTGTCCAAAGTGTTTCACAACTGGGAGCATTAGTGTTTGGCAGGGCTTTGAAACTACTTTTATGTCAATAAAGATGATTTTAAAACCTTCTTAAACCTTCTGAAAGGATTTTTGAAGTCATTCTGGATTCCTCTGAGTGATAGGTTGAGCTGGGTGGGACACACTGGGATTTCCAGAGACTGAAATATCTCAATATATCTGAGTTGCGCAATGCCCCAGCAGGGTCAAGACTGTTTCCTGCCCCACAATTTGGGAGGATCACATCCCTCCTCTGAGGAATCTTCCAGGGATTTTGGGATTGTTGAGGGTCCTTGTGGGTCTCCAGTCCCTCCACAGCATGTGGTACTCAGCAAAGCCACTCTCAGCCTACCCCATTGTTAAAACAGCCCAATTTAATTGCTTAATTGCTTTAAATTTCTATTCAAATGAGGTGTTGAGCTGCCTCCATTGAGGATCCACCGTTCAAACAAATAAAAAGCCCCAAAACTTCCCCCCAACCTCACACTGCCAATAAAATCTAGCTCTGGATTATACCATTCACTGGGAGAGGTTTGTGGAACCAGTTTCAGCTCTGAGACTGTTCACCCCCGGCTTTTTTTTTTTTTTTTTTTCCACTGAAAATATGTAAATCTAGGTCTGGGTGCACGTCCCGGTGTTTCCTCCTGAATCTCATCGGGAATTCCTGAATCTCCAGGATGTTCAGCCCCAGGGGATTCGCAGTGCAGGGAACAGGGAAGCTGATGCTCCCTTTGGACAATGCGCGTCCTGCACCCCCCAACCCCACCTGCAAACCCTCTCCCACCCTCCGGGCTTCCCCACTTTTCCAGCTGGAGAGGAGAAGCGGCTTGAACAGAGGGAGGAGGAGGCGGCTGCATCTCCTGACCTTACGCAACTGGCAGATCTGCCCCAAAACCCAATGAACCTGTTGGAGCTGGGGCGGAGAGCATTCCTGCCAGGAGTTCCCAGGGTGGCTCCAGCAGCAGCTCCTGGCCCAGTCGCTGGCCCGCAGCCAGTCCGGCACTTGCCCAAACAGCTGCTGGGCCAGCAGGGGGTGGAGAACCTCCCTGGGACACAGGGTCGGTTCCCAAATCCCTCCTGAACTCCAAGGTGGAGCATCTCGGATGCTCCAGCGCTTGCCGGGATGGGAATGCATCGGGAGCAAAGCCAAGGGCCCAAGGGTGGTCACTGTCACCCAATCGGTGCTGGCCACAACCACCCATCCTGTGCCAGGCAACGTCACCACCCAACATTGGCCACCACCCCTGACCCAGTGCTGGCCACCCAACACACTGTCACCCACTCACCCTGACATGGAGGGCCATCCCCCACTCAGAGCTGGCCACCATCTTCTGCTCACTCTTGGCCACCATCGCCCACCTCAACCTGACCATCCTCACCCACCCAGCACCCCAAGATCCCAGCTCCCCACTGTATCCCACGGGAGAAGGGACCACCAGCATGGATGGCCAGCATTCCCAACCAGCGGAACCAGAGCCCAAATCCAGCCCATTTCACCCCAAAACTGTGCTGGGACTGCGTTCAACTGGGAAAACAACAGATCAGGAAACTCCTGGCTGCTCCTTTGGCAGCCGCCGACCCGGGAAATTGCAGGGCTGGGAGCAGGAATGGTGACAGCTGGAACAACAAGGTGGGTCCCCGGGAGATCAAAGCAGGTGTTGCAGAAGAGGGGCGGTGCCCTGGGACTGCCGAGAGCCCCAGGACCCATGGCAGGAGCCCAGAGCTCATGGCACCCCCGTCCCAGCATTCACAACCCCCCAGGAGCAGGCTGGCTCTCATTACTGCTGTGATGCCATCAGTGCCACCTCTCCTGCTGTCCCCCTGCCCAGGGACGGGACCCTGCATCGTGCCCAGCCACCAGGAAAGCTCAGCCCAGCCCCAGCACTGGGAAACACCCCAGGGAATGAGGATTAGGGATCATCAGGGAGGTAGCCCCAGGAAGGAGCACCAACTTGGACTTGACAGCCCCTGCAGGATCCCCATGAGGGGCTGAGGACCCTTCCGGGGGTCCCAGGGTGGGGGTGGGCCCCAGGCAGGGGTAGGGCTGACCCTGGGGGAGCCACAGGAATCCGTGTGAATATCCCATGGGAATAACAACCCACTGGACACCCAGGTCCCCCTGTTGCTTCCCTCATGGGGGGCAAACAGGGACACCAAAATGGGGTGAATTCAGTGTTAAAAGGGTCAGGGTGGGTGCTTAAGGTACAGGGGATCCCATGTTTTTGAGGGAAAACCATTGGGACTGGGGGGCTCCCAGCTGCAGCATCACCCCTTCCCCAGATTCCTGGGAGTGGGAAACAGGTGGGCTGCCCCCAGGGCATCCCTGTATCCCTCCTCCCAGTCCCTTGGGATCCCAAATCCAGAACACCCTCTAAAGGCTGCAATGTGCCCCAGAGCTCAACCAGGGCCTCAAAATCGAGACCACACCTCAAGCCACCCCAGTCCCCCTTCCAGGGGGCTCCCCAGGGCTCACCCCACATCTCACCCCCATTAAAAAGGCAGCACCGGCCCCAAATATGCTGGGTCTGGGGGTGCAGAGTCTCAGGGGGCTGTGGGGGATGTTCAGGAGCGGGGAGAGGTTTGGGGTGCTGGGAGGGGAGGAGTGCAGGGGTGTGCGTGTGAAAGTATCAAGAGTTTGGGCGGCTCCTCCCGACGCTAATTACAGGAGTTAATTGCCCCGACAGGCCCTGGCTTGTCACTGCACCCCAAAACCCCACCCAGGTGGCTGCAAAGGGACCAGCCCCCAATACGGGGCAGGGACACCCTGGTGTGGGGCAGAGACCCCCGCCATAAACACCCCGGACACATCTGTGTGGGGAGGTGCCCCCCTGAGCACCTGGATTTTGAGGGTCCCCTCCATGGGGAGCTGGGTTTTGGGGTGAAGGAGCCCATTCAGGAGGTGGATTTGGGGGGTCTGAGCTTGGACAGACCCTCTGTGGTGGAAATGGGGGTTCAGGCTCCCTAGCAGGGAAGATCTGATGGGACACAAACACCCAAGTCCCCTGGACTTGACCTCAGACACAGGGGGACTCCTGCAGGGCAGGGTCACCCCTCATGAGGCCCCAGCAACTCCCCAGTGGTTCAGCACCCCCAAACCTCTCACCCCTCGCCCCCAATCCCAAGAGGATCCCATCCCCAGACACCGGAGGACTCCCATTTCCCCAGCACCCCAAACCCCTTCGTCTGCCCCCGAAAGGGACCCAAAGGGACCCCAGGGTCCGGATCCCCCCTCCCACCTCGCTCCCAATGTCCCGAAAGGCTCAGACCTCAAACCCGAGGCCCCATCAGGCAGGTGAGTCACGGCCCCACCCCTGGGCTGAGCTGGGTCAGGTCTCAGCCTGCGCCCCCAGCCCTGGGGGAGCCCCAAAGTCCCGGGCATGAACCCCCGGAGTGGGTTCGGGGTCAAATCCTGCGGGGGGGAGGGCTCCCCGAAATGTCCCCGTGTCTCAGTTTCCCTCCCCGGGCACCACCAGCACCCGCAGCTCCATCCTGGGAGGTTTGGGTGATGGGGGGAATAAACCCAAACCCCCCCAGGACCCTTTGGGTACCTCGGGACCCGCGATGTCCCAGCGCGGTGGGAAGAGATCCCCCGCCCCCAGAGACTCCCCCTCCCTAATTTGGGGTCACCGTTTATGCAGAGGGGGATGAAGCGAGCAGGGGGTGCTGGCACTGAAGGGGTTAAGGGAGGAGCGTCCTCTCTCAGCCCCGGAGTCCAGCTGTCACGGAGGGTGACACGAGGGGACATCCCGGGGAGGTCCCACTGAGCTCCCCCACAAACGATCCCTTCCTCAGTTTCCCTGCAGGGTCTCCGCGATTCCCAATTTCCAACCAGGGGGGTCCGTGGGGCTCAAGCCCCCCAAG
>PYHW01009418.1:268423-280976 GCA_013186435.1 Turdus rufiventris
TCCCAGTGGCTCGTGTCCCATCCTGGTGCTCCATGTCCTCCTGTACTGTTTCCTCCTGGCTCCTCCTGTCCCATCTCATGTCCTTTCCCAGTGGCTCCTGTCCCATCCCACTGGCTCCTGTTCCATCCTAGAGTCCCATGTCCCACCTTGTGTCCCATCCTGCCACCTTGTAGTTCATCCCAAGGCCTCATGTCCCATCCTGGTGTCCCATCACCTCCTGTCCCTTCCCAGTGTCCCCTGTCCCAGTGCCTCATTTCCAATCCTGGCACCTCCTGTCATCTCTCAGTTCCTTGAGTCCATTGCCATTGTCAGGTCCTAGTGGATCCTGTCCCATCCCAGTGTCCCATCCCAGCCCCTCATGTCCCATCCCAGTGTCCTGTGTGCCATATCCTGGTGCCTCATGTGCCATTCTGGTGTCCCCAGTCCCATTCCAGTGTCCTGTGTCCCGCCCCAGTGTCCCCAGTCCCCTCTGCCCTGTTCCTGTCCCTGCTTTCATTCTCTCCCATTCCCACTTTTTCTGACCCATTCCTGCTCTCTTTCCTGCCCATCCCCACTCCCATTCCCACTCTGTTCCCACTGTCGTTCCCTCTCTCATTCCTGCCCATCCCTGCTCCCATTCCCATTCTGATCCTATTCTCATTCCCTCTTATTCCCTCTCTTTCCTGCCCATTCCCACTCTCATTTCCTCTCTCATTCCCAGCCTTTCCCTGTCTAATTCCCCCCATCCCCACTCCCATCCCTGCTCTGATCTGTCTCTCCGCTCACTCCTGCAGCGGCAGCGAAGAAGAAGCCAAAGAAGGGGAAGACGCTGACGCTGACGGATTTCCTGGCGGAGGATGGGGGGGGCGGGGGGGGCCCCACCTACATCCCCAAACCTGTGAGCTGGGCCGATGAGACCGACGACCTGGAAGGTGAGTGTGGCATTCCTGGCTCCTGGAATGTCATTCCCAGCCCCCAGAGCAGCATTTCTGGAGCCAGGACAGCATTCATAGCCCCCAGAATGGCATTTACAGCTCTGGGATTGGCATTCCCAGTCCTAGGAGCAGCATTCCCAGAGCTGGAACAGCATTCTCAATCCCTGGGCACCATTGTGAGCTCTGAGATTGGCATTCCCAGCTCCCAGACTGGCATTCCTGCTTCAGGATCAAAATTCCTGTGCCTCAGAGGGGCGTTCCTGGATCATGGAGGGCATTCCCAGCTCCCAGACTGGGATTCCCAGCTCTGGGTCACCATTTCCAGCTCCTGGAACATAATTCCCACCTTCTAGATTGGCAATCCCGGCTTTGGGATTGGCATTCCTAGCTGCCAGTGGCACCCACAACTGGAAAAATCCACTGGCTTTTCCTTTTTGGGGGAATAATGAAGCTGGGAGAGCCACGTGAGTTTTCCTTGGGGATGAGACTCAGTGTTCAACAAACTGGGGGAACAGCAATGGGGTATTGAGGGTTTTAGGGACTGGGTTCACCAGAGCTTCCCAGTGAGCCAGGCTGGAATCCAAGCAGGAATGAATGCTGGAAAGCCATCCCATGGGATTGCCTGTCCCTCCTTGGCTGCTCTGGATGGCTTCAGGGCACCTTTCCCATGGATTTTCCAGTGCTGCTGGCAGTTCCCTCCGGTTGGCTCTGGATGACTCCAGTTCCTTCCCGTTGCCTCTGGGTGCTTTCAGCTCCCTCCATGTGGGTGGGTTTTGGGATGATGTGCTGACTCCAGCTCAGCTGGCCAGTTCTGGATGGCTTGGGCTGGCTCTGGCCAGGTCCTTGGTGCCCAAATGCCGGATTTCTCCGCAGTCTCCACCACGTGGCACAGCAATGACGATGACGTTTACCGGGCGCCTCCGATCGACCGCTCCATCCTTCCCACGGCCCCGCGCGCCGCCCGCGAGCCCAACATCGACAGAAGCCGCCTCCCCAAATCCCCCCCGTACACGGCATTCCTGGGAAACCTGCCCTACGATGTCACGGAAGAGTCCATCAAGGATTTCTTCCGAGGGCTTAATGTGAGTGATGTTCCAGAGGGCGGGAATGCTGCGGGACCCCGGGGTGCAGCTCTCTCCCCACTTACATCCATGGCCACAGGATGTGGGTGTCTGTAGGTTGATCCTTAAAGATCCTTGGCTCCCCAGCCATGGATCAGCCATTCCTGCTCCTCCAGTGGGGAGGTTTCCCTGTGGAATCAGGTGGAGGGAGGTTAGACTGGGGGAGTGGGGCAGGGCAGCTGGCTTGCTCCCAGGTGGAAAGGAAACAGCATCAGGAAGGTCATGGATCACGTAGAGGTGTTGAAAACCACAGGGAAATTAGTCCCAAATTGCTGAAAACCGAGTTTATTTCCGTTTGAAGTGATACTGCTCTTCTCTCTCCATCTCTGCACCTGACCTTGGCCTCCCTCATTCCTTTTCTCTTTTCCTTGGCATTTATCATCCTTTAAATATAATTCCATGGATGTGTTATGGATTCTCCTTTGGTCCAAGCTAGACCCTGGTTTTCCAAGAGGTTTCCCATCAGGGAATCCATCCCAGGAAAATCCCAAGGGATGCTCTGGGGACCCTGTGACCCCCTGGGATGTCATTTAGAAATGTCGATGGCTCCTGACATTTCCTAGGGCTCAAATCAGGAGTAAGCAAGGAGCTCCCACACTTTGGGAGCCAAAATCCAGGGAAAGGAGGGTGTGGGCTACCTTGTGTCCATGTGGAACTTGTGCTGGACACATCCAGGACTGGTTTTCCACGGGGATGAACTCTGAGATGGCTCCTGCTTCCCTGAGCCCAGGTTGGAGCCTGCAGTGCATACCCAGCCCTTCCCATTGTTCCCAGTGCAGCTGCCAGAGCTGGAATTCTCTTCCCAGTCCCTCAATCCAGAGATGTTGGAAAGCTGTGCTGTGTTTGGGGTGGGACCCCCCTCTTCCCTCCTCATGCATGAGGAACCCCCCCTTAATCGCTGGATATGAGTTGCTCCATGCCAGATCTCGCCACCCTTCCTCATTCCCCTTTGGAAGCCAAGATCCTGACGGGAGCTCCCCTGCCTTCCCTCCCCTGGCAGATCAGCGCCGTGCGGCTCCCGCGGGAACCAACCAATCCCGAGAGGTTGAAAGGTTTCGGATACGCGGAATTTGAGGATATCGATTCCCTGTTCCAGGCCCTGAGCCTCAATGAAGAGGTGAGTCCAGTCCCAGCTTCAAGAGCACATCCCAGGGCCTCAAGGGGCTCCAAGGACCTGGAGAAGGATTTGGAGATGGGCCTGGAGTGATGGGAAAAGGGCAAATGGCTTCCAGCTGGAAGAGGAGAGGGTGGGATGGGATATGGGGAGGGAATTCCCAGCCCAGCACTCATTTCCCACTGTTGTTCCCAGTCTTTAGGAAACAGAAGGATACGAGTGGATGTGGCGGATCAAGCTCAGGATAAAGGTGAGCGTCCAGCTGAGGACACAGATGGAGCAGGGTCAGGATTCAGGGAGAGTGGCCAAGGGCCCAGCCCTGACCCTGCCATGTTTCCTTCCTTGTCCCTGCCCCTGTGTGTGTCCCTGGCTCCCAGCAGACCGGGACGATCGCTGCTTCGGCAGAGACCGGGATCGCTTCCGGGACTCAGAGCGGTTCGAGAGCGACTGGCGCGCGCGTCCAGCTGCTCCTGACACCTTCGATGATTACCCCCCACGCCGGAGTGATGATGGATTCGGGGACAGTGAGTGAAGGGAATGGGCCCAGCATTCCAGGCACTCCCTCCTTCCCCTGTGTCCCAAGATCCAGGGGCACCTGACACTGCTCTGCTTGAGAGTTGGAGCCACCTGAGCTTATTCCCACCCTGAACTTGTTCATTTCCATCTGGTCTTCATTCATTCCCAGAACTCAGTCCCACCTGGAGCTAATGTATTCCCAAAGTCATTCCCACCCTGAACTTGTTCATTCCCTATTTGGAGCTCGTTTATTCTCAGCTCTCATTCCTACGCCGAGTTGATTCATTCCCAAAACTCTTCATTCCTACCTCATTCCCAGTTTGTAGGGATAAATGGGGCCTCCTCCTCTCCCACGTGGAGCAGTACTGGGATTTTCTTCTTTCCTCCTGGGATCTGTGCCTATCCCAGTAAAAGCCCATTCCACTTCCTAGGATATCGTGATCGCTATGATGACCGGTATCGGGACGGGCCGCGGCGGGACATGGATCGTGGCTTTGGGAGCCGGGATCGCTACGATGACCGCAGCAGGGATTACGACCGAGGTGGGAATTCCCAAGGCTTTTAAGGGCAGAGAGAGTGGGAGCGAGACCTCCCCCATGGCCAGCCACTAACTGGGAATCCCCCAAATTCCCAAACTTCTGTCACTGTGACTCTGGGCTGCATTATCCCCAGTCACTCTCAGACGGCTCCATTTCCTTCCCAGGCTACGATTCCCGAATAGGCAGCGGCCGGAGAGCCTTTGGAAGCGGCTACCGCCGGGACGACGACTACCGTGGCTATGACGATCGTTATGACCGGCGGGATGACCGGATGGATCGGTGGAATTCCCGGGATGATTACGGCCGGGATGATTTCCGCCGTGAGGACAGAGGTGGGCTGGGGAAGGGGATGAGCCCTTGGGAATGGTGGGATGAGACAGGGAGTATGAGATGAGTGCCCACTGGGATCTCCTGGCTCCTTCCCAGGTCCCACCCAGAGGCCGAAGCTCAACCTGAAGCCCCGGAGTACCCCCAAGGAAGAGGAAACTTCTGCAGCTCCTGCTGCCCAGTCCAGCCGGGCTGCTTCCATCTTTGGGGGGGCCAAGCCTGTGGATACAGCGGCTCGGGAGCGGGAAGTGGAGGAGCGGCTCCAGAAGGAGCAGGAAAAACTCCAGCGGCAGCTGGAGGATGACAAGAGGATCGACAGACGGCCCCGGGAAAGGTGGGAATGGTGCCTCGGGATAGGAGGGAGTGGGGTGGGGTTGATCCCTTGGGAAAGGTGGGAAGGGCTGGGAATGGTCTCGTGGGTAAAGAATGATTGCTTGGTGGGATGCGCAAAGAAGGATCCCGGCCAAAAGGTGAGAGGGGTAGGGAATGGTCTCTTGGGAAAGGGGGTATGGGCTGGGAATGATCCCATGGCAAAGGTGGGGATGGACAGGGAATGATCCCCACAGAGAGGTGGGATGGGATGGAAATGATCCCTCAGGAAATGTGGGGCTGATCCTCGTAGAGAGGTGGGAGGGACAGGGAATGGTCCCCATGGAGAAGTGGGATGGGTGGGAATGATGCCCTGGGAGTGGTTCGGGTGGGGTGGTGCTCATCCTATGGGAAGGGTGGGATGGGACCCCAGCCCCCTGATCCTATCTCCACTCTATCCCAGGCATCCGAGCTGGCGGAGCGAGGAGAACCAGGAGCGATCCCGGACAGGCAGCGAATCCTCCCAGAGCGGCCCCGCGGGACCCCCGGGAACGTCCACGGGCTCTGGCCCCACCGGCCGCAGTGAGTTGGGATCCAGGGTGGCCAGAGCATCCCAGCCCAGGGTGGCCAGAGCATCCCAGCGTGGCCAGAGCATCCCAGCCCAGGGTGGCCAGAGCATCCCAGCCCAGGGTGGCCAGAGCATCCCAGCCCAGGGTGGCCAGAGCATCCCCGCCCAGGGTGGCCAGAACATCCCAGCCCAGGGTGGCCAGGGCATCCCAGCCCAGGGTGGCCAGGGCATCCCAGCCCAGGGTGTCCGGCAGCTCCCACACGGGTTTGTGTCCCCCCAGCCACACGGAGGAGGGAGAGCGAGAAATCCCTGGAAAATGAGCCCCTAGGAAAAGAGGAGGAGCCGCCCTCACCGCCCCCCAAGTCCCGGGAGGAGAAGCCCAAGGTGATGCCGGCGCCGCCTCCCAAGGAGAACGCCTGGATGAAGCGGAGCAGCCAGAACCCCCCGGGCAATTCCCAGAGCTCCGACTCGGAGCAGCCCTGCCTGACCAGGTAGGTGTCCCAGGAAGGAGCAGCCTGGCAGGGGCTTTTCCAGCCCAAAGCATTCCCTGGGTCCCTGCTTTTCCCTGCTGAAGGATCCCAAGGACTGGGAAAAGGGGACCCTGACATTCCCAGGGATGATCCTGTAGTGCAGCCCAGTATTTCTGCTGCCCATCCTGACCTTTCTAAGGCCCATCTCAACATTCCTGTATCCCAGAGATGTTCTTGTGCCCCATCCCAGTATTCCTGCAGCACATCCCAGAGTTCCTGTGCCCCATGCCAATGTTCCTGTGGCCCATTCCATGGAGTCACTGGTACATCCCAACATTCCTGTGGCCCAGGGATGTTCCTGCCGCACATCCTGATACTCCCGTGCTCCATCCCAGTGTTCTGTGGCACATCCCAACACTCCTGCAGCCCATGGAGACTCTTCTGCCCATCCCAACCTTCTAGTGCCCCCTCCCACCATTTTCAGGTGTGTTCCTGGGCTCCATCCCAGCATCCTTGTGCCCAATCCCAACTTTCCTGGGGCTCAGGGATGTTCCTATGCCCCATCCTGGCATTCCCAGGGTCCAGGGATGTTCCAGTGCCCCATCCCAGTATTCCTAGGAGTTCCCTGTGCACCCTTTATGATATTGCTGTGCTCCACCCCAACATTCCCAATTCCCTATCCAAACATTCCTGTGCTCCATCCCACCATTCCTAGGAATGGGGCTATTTCAGGGACCCCTCTGATGCCCCTCTCCCCTTTTTTCTCTCTCCAGTGGGGGCCCCTCCGGCCCCTCCCCCTCTGGAGATGATGGGGGCCCCCCCAGGACCCCCCAGAGGAGAGGTGAGAATGGGAGGGGAGATTGGGAGGGCTCAGAGCGGGTTTTGGGAATCTGGGGGAGTCTTGGGAGCACTTGGAGGGCTCAGAGAATGTTTGGGGGGGATTTTGGGGGAGCTCAGGGAGCTTTGCGGGGGCTCAGGGAGAGGTTGGTATCGGGATCTGGGGGGTTGAGAGATTTCAGGGGGTGTTTTAAAGGGGGCTGGGAGGGTTCCAGGGATGTCAGGGCCTCGCTGGGAGGCTCAGGAGGGCTTGAGGGACTAAGGGGGTTTTTGGGGGCTGTGACCCCCCCCACCCTTTCCCAGCAGAGGACCTGAAGCCAGAGGGGGGTCGGGAGAGCAGCTCCAAGGGCCGGAGCTGCAGCCGTGGCCCTGCAGGAATGGGGGACCCTGAGAGGTGAGCCCCCTCCCCCAGAGCCCCCCTGAGGAACCGGGACCCCCCCCGGGACCCCCCGGGAATTCCCCAGGTATTGATTGACCTCTGACCTCTGCCCCCAGGAGGGACCCCCGGAAGGAGCACGAGCCAAAGAAACTGGAGGAGACCCCCCCCTCTGTAAGGATCCAGGGGGACGCAGAACGGGGGGAGGGACCCCCCAAATCCTGGGTTTGGGGCTTTTTGGGGAATTTTCACCATAACTGACCCCCCATGCCTTCAGTCAATGGGGGGCTGTGACCCCTCTTTGGGGTGAGGGGGCTTTGACCCCTCAAATCTCATTTTTTGGGTTATTTGGGGAATTTTCTGCTTCACTGACCCGCTCTCCTTGCCCACCCCCACAGTTCAGCCACAGGCAGTCTGAAACCCCTATTGGGGTGCATGGGGGTCATCCCCTTTAAATCTTGGTATTCTGGGGACTTGGGGAATTGTTTTTCAATAATGACTCCTGTGGCCCTCCCAGTTCAACTACTCCAGAAATTTTGGATGTCTCTGGCCTCTTGGGCGGGCTGTGACTCCCTGGTTTTGGGATCTGTGGCCCTCAAATCCCATTTTTGGGATTTTTTTCCTGGTTTTCCCTGCAGTTCAGCCACGCCAGCAAATACGCCGCGCTCTCCATGGATGGGGAGGATGAAGGTGATGATGAAGAAGGAGCTGAGTAAAAGCTTCCTCCCCCTCCTCCTCCTCCTCAGCCGCCACGGGAACCTCTGGAGATTCCCAAAAATCCCAACCTTGATCCAGGCGAGACGGAAATAAAGCCTAAAACTCATCTATTCCCTCAGCTACGGCTTCTTAAATCCTGATCAAAACCCACCCTGAACGCACGGGAATCACCCCAAAATCAGCACAGGGGCTGCCAGGGGCAATTCCAAGAGTTTTCTCAAAGGAAAAACAACCCCCTCCCCCACCCCCGTGTTTTCCATGGAATTAAGGGGTGAGGAAGAGCTGGCCTTCCTCCCACCCCTCCTCACTGGAGCCCCTCCAAAACCCCCTCAGGGGTCTGGGATCCCCCTGCACCCCTGTTTTCCTCACCTCTGGAGTGTCAGTTTGCCCCAGGACACCTTCATCATCCCCCTGCTCACAGGTGTCCCCACAATTCCCCCACCCCATTTTTGGGATGCAGCCCTGCCCTTTCCACCGGAAAACCTGGATTTCCACCCCAGAGCCTCAGGATATTCCGAGATTTTGGGATTTGGGGTGGGCTGTAAAAATGTGTAAAAAGAATCTTCCCAGAGGTTTTGGGAGGTCCCAGGGGAGTTTTGGGGTTCCCGGGTGGGGGGGGTTGGGGTTCTCCCCCCAGCTGGGGGCTGTTTTGTTTTCTCCAATAAAATGAGCTTAAAACGATCCAGAAAGGCCCCAAATCCTTCTGCCCTTCTCTGCCCCTCGAAGGGGAACGGGGCAGTTCCCAAAGCCCCCCAGATGGAATTTCCTGCTCTGGGTTTCCTTCTTTTCCCTTCTTGCATCCTTCTCTTTCCTCATTCCATCCTTCCTCATCCTTTATTCCTTCTTTCCTCCTGCTTTTCCTACTCCATCATCCTCCTTCCATCTTCTCTTCCTCTTCCCCTCCTTCCACTTCCTTATTTCTTCCTCCATCATCCCATCTCCTTCTGCTTCACCTTCCTCCTTCTTTTTCCTCCCCTTCCTCTTTCCCTCTGTCCTTCTTTCTCCTTCCTCCCATCTTCTTCCTCCTCATCACTAGTTCTGCCTCCTCTTCCTCCTCCTTTTACGTTGTTCCTCCTTCCCTTCATCCCGATCCTTCCATCTCTGCTTCCTTCCATCCTTTCTCCTCCTTCTCTGCTGACTGTCGGTAATTCATGGGGGTCGAGGGCGCAGCTCTGAGCCCCGGCACGGCCCCCCCGGCCCTTCCTCTCTCCCGGCTCTTCCCAACCGCTGGAATGCCGAAAAAGCCGCCTCCCCCACCGCTGGAATGCCGCCCCCCCCGCGGGCTGCGGCCGCACAAAGGGGGGTCTGTCCTGCCCGGGGCGGGAGGGGAGGACCCCAAGGGCCAGGAGAAGGGGGGCTCTGACAGCTCTGAGCGCAAGGGGAGCCTGATCAGCCCCCCGATCTCCTCTATGCACCCCAAAACCCTCAGCCCTAAATCTTCCTGCACCCCCAAAAGCCCCTCCCCAATTCCCCTCCTGAGCTCCAGTTCTCTCTTGTCACCCCAAGCCCCCCTGTGCAATAACCCACACCCAGAACCAGCTCTGCACCCCAGACCCCTCCTGAAACCCCAAAACCCTCCTCGCACCCCAATTCCCGCTGTGCAGCCCAAAACGCCCCCACTCCAACAACGACCCCAATGCCCTCCAAACCCCCTGTACCCCAATTCTGCTCCCCCCCCAATTCTCTTGAAACGAGCTTCCCGCAGGGGCATCCCGAGGGAGGGGGGTTTGGGGTCCCTGTGCTCCCCCGGGGAGCTCGTCCTGGGACTGTGCGGGGTCCCTCGAGCCCCTCCAAACCTCCTGCCCCGAGTATGGGGGTCGCAGGGGCTGAGGATTCTCTTTCCCACCGAATTTGGGGCTCCCGTGAGGGGGTCTCAGCCTTCCCCTTCTCTCCGACTTTAGGGGTCCCCATGGGGTGGGTCTAACCCCCCCTTCCCCCGCGGGTTTGGGGGTCCGGGAAGCCGCGGGGAGGGGGACGGGGGGAGGAGGACGATGCAGAGGGGGCGGGGGCAGCGCCAGAAAGGTCCCGGGGGGACTCGGGAGGAATTTTGGGGGATCCTGGAAGGGAGAAAGAGGGAAAACAGGCACGGTCTGCAGGGGGAAGTGTCACCCCGTGTGTCCCCCCTGTGTCCCTGTCCTTGCCTCCCCTGTGATCCTCCCGGTGTCCCCCTGCCCGTGCGCCCCTCGTGTCCGCGTCCCCGCCGTGTCCACCCCGTGTGTCTCCCCTCTGTGCGTCCCCCGTGTCCCCTCCTCGTCTCCCCTGTGATCCTCCCGGTGTCCCCTCCCCGTAGCCACACGTGTCGTTCCCGTGTCGTCCCCCCCGTGTCCCCCCCCGTGTCCGTGTCCCCCCCCCGGCACGGGAAGCGGCTCCGGGCTCGCGGAAACGGCCCCTCCCCGCGCGCCTTCGGCCACGGAGCCGCTCGCGGGACCCACGCGAGCCCCGAGCCGCCCCCCGGGAGCACCTGGGACCCCCGAGGCCCCCCGGAGCCCCCCCATGAAGCCCCCCGGGGCCGTGGGGACGCTGCTGCGCGCGTTCGGCCGCCGCGATGGCCCCGACACGGTAGGACCGAGGCGGGTGTCCCGGTGCCCGGTGCGGGTGCAGGTCCCGCGTGGGGTGGGGACCCCTCGGTGGGGAGGGGGGGCTGGTGCGGAGGGAGAAGCGGCGGGACCACCCCCGTAGCGCCCCCGCGGAGCTCCCCGCTGTCCCCGGCAGCCGCCCCCTCCCCACGCGTGTCCTGGGGGGGGGGGNCCCCCGCCCCCTCCCCACGTTTTCCCACACTCACCCCTCTCTTCCACTTTCCCTTTTCCCCCATTTTCCCGCTTTTTCCCTTTTTCCCACGCCCCTCCCTCCCCGTCCCACGCCCCCCCCTCGTTGTCCCCCCACCCCGCACACTCCCACGCCCCTCCCCCTCCGTGGGAACCGCGGGGTCGTCCCAGGGGGAGCATTTCCTGGGCTTGTCCCTGTCCCGCTTCCTGCGGGACTCGATGTCCGTGGCCGGGGGCCAGCGGGACCTGGGGTGACACGGGGGGGACACGCGGGACGACACGGGTGGGGGGAGGACACAGGGAGAGAGACGAGAGGACATTGGGAGACACGAGTGGGACATGAGCGACACGGAGGGACACGGGGATACACGGGAGAGGCGTGGGGTTGACACGCGAGGGACAAAGAATGGCGGNACGGGGGCGTTACTTGGGGGGCACGGGGGTGGCACTGGGGGTGACACATGAGGGGATCACAGCGGGGACATGAGGGGACAGGAGGGGATACAGAGGACACAGGAAAGGACAAGGAAGGGACAATGCGGGTGACAAGAGGGGGACATGATAGGGACACATGTGGAGACACGTGTGGCGTCATGGAGGGGACACGGGACAGTCGGGGGAGACACGGAGAGGTCAGTGAGGAGTCATGGGGGGACGCAAGAAGGGACACGGGTGACACCGGGGGGACAAGGGGATAACAGCTGGGGACACGTGAGGGGACCAGAGAAGGACGGGGGTACACAGGGAGGCGACACGAGGGGACACGGAGGTGACACGATGGGAACTGGGTGGGACTGGGGATCGGGTGGGTCCGGGGGGACACGGGGGGGTTCACAAAAGAGACACAGAGGGGGACACGGGGAGGACATGGAGAGGACGCGGGAGGTGACATCGGGGTCCCAGAAGTGATGGGAGTGACACGGGGAGGACACGGGGGCACACGCGGTGACCCCCCCGTGTCTCCCCAGCCGCGGCCGCCCCCTCCCGCCCCCCACACGTTCCGCGAGCGGAACCTGCGGCGCGGGGCGCCCTGCGGGGGCTGCGGGACCCCCCTGGGACCCCACGGGCTCGTCTGCAGAGGTGACACCCCCGGGCCAGCCCCGGCACACTCGGGGGGCTGGATGGGGGAATAGGGTGGGGAGGGTACTGGGAACAGTGGGGTCGGGACCGGGCAGTTACTGGGGGCACTGGGAGGTTACTGGGACCATTGCGGGGTTACTTGGATGGTTACTGGGGGCACTGGGATGTTACTGGGGCCATTGGGGGGTTACTTGGATGGTTACTGGGGGCACTGGAAGGGCACCGGGAGGTTACTGGGACCATTGCGGGGTTACTTGGATGGTTACTGGGGGCACTGGGAGGTTACTGGGAGGTTACTGGGACCATTGGGGGGTTACTTGGGTGGTTACTGGGGGCACTGAGAAGTTTATTGGTGTTTACTGGAGGCAGTGAGGGATTACTGGGGATACTGGGAGATTACTGGGGGCAGCGGGAGGGTTTTGGGGGGTACCGGGGGCCCTGNCCTGACGCTGCCGTTGTCCCCCCCAGTTTGCAAAGTCGCCGCCCACAAGAGATGTGAGAGCAAGGTACGAGGGGGGCGGGGGGGTCACGCAGGGGCGGGGGGTCCCTTTGGGGCTGGAATGACCCCCGTGTCCTCCTCCAGGTGACATCACCGTGCCAACCTCTGCCCCCGCCTGAGCTGGTGAGTGCGGGGGACCGAGACCTCCCCAAACCCCCCTCGGGACCCCAAAACCCCCTGGGGCAGGACCCGAGACCCCCAAACCCCCCTCGAGACCCCAAAACCCCCTGGGGCAGGACCCGAGACCCCCAAACCCCCCTCGGGACCCCAAAACCCCCTGGGGCAGGACCCTGCCCCTGTGCGGTGCTCGGGCCCCTGCAGACCCTGCTGTGCCCCCCCAGAGGCGGAACACGGCCCCGGTGCGGCGCAGCGAGCGCGTGGTGAGACCCCCGGAACCCTGG
>PYHW01009418.1:316918-328434 GCA_013186435.1 Turdus rufiventris
GGAATTGGGGTGGGGGCGTTGGGGAGGGAGGGTTCAGAATGAGCAGGAAATAGAGAGGTTGGGGGATAATGGAATTGAAAGGGAAACAACGGAATTAGAACAAGAAAATCCGAGGCAGGAAAAGACCAAATAAAGGAGGAAAAATCCAAACGAAGGAGGAAAAGTCCAATAAAAGAAAGGAAAGGGTGAGTGAAGGAAGGAAAACAAAATAAGGGCCAGAAATGGGAAACGAAAGGATGAAAACTCAATTAAAGTAGGAAAAGGTCAAATGAGAAGTGGGAAAATCAAACTAAAGCAGGAAAACTAAAGGAGGAAAAAGCCAAATTAGAAAGCGGAAAAGGTCAAATAAAATATAGAATTTGATGAATAAAGTGAGAAAAAACTCAAATTCAAGAAGAAAAAAAAATCAGATTTGAGGAGGAAGAGGCCAGTTTAAGGTGGAAAATGCCAAATTTGGGGCAGAATAGCCCAAATTAAAGCAGGGAAAAAAAATTAGTTGGAAACCCCCAAAATAAAAGCAGGAAAAAAAAAGAACTTAAAGGTAGAAAAAGCAAATTAAAGGTGGCAACCCCCGAATTAAACGCAAATTAAAGGTGGAAAACTCCAAATGAAAGCAGGAAACCCCCAAATGAACGGTGGGATCCCCCAGGGGAAGGTGCAGGATCCCAGGCAGGTTCCCAGTCCGTACCAGGAGGTCGGGGCTGGAGCCCCTGTCCCGGCTTCCGTCCTGTTTCCCGCCGGATTTGGGCATCATCTTCTTGCTGGCGACGGTGGGGACGAGGCAGACGCCCGAGAGCCCCTCGCAGGCCAGGAGACTCGCCTGGAACAGGGAGGGACCCCCGGGATCAGCCCCAGAGCCAGCGAGGGGGGAGTGGGGCAGCAGCCCCGGCTTCTGGGCCCTGAGGGGGAGTGTGAGACCATCTGGGGAAACTGTGGGATCATGGGGAGGGAAACTGGGGTAATCCTGGAGAAACTTTGGGATGACTGGGAGGGATACTGGGGATAATCCTTGGGAAACTTTGGGATGATCTTGAGGGATGTTTGGGATAATCCTGGGGAAACTGTGGGATGACTGGGAGGGAAACGGGGGATAATCCTGAGGGATGTTTGGGATAATCCTGGGGAAATTGTGGGATGGTTGGGAGGGAAACTGGGGATAATCCCGGGGAAACTGTGGGATCACTGGGAGGGAAATTGGGGTAATCCTGGGGGATGTTTGGGATAATCCTGAGGAAACTGTGGGATGATTGGGAGGGAAACTGGGGATAATCCTTGGGAAACTTTGGGATGATCTTGAGGGATGTTTGGGATAATCCTGGGGAAACTTTGGGATGACTGGGAGGGAAACTGGGGATAATCCTGGGGAAACTGTGGGATGATCTTGAGGGATGTTCAGGATAATCCTGGGGAAACTCTGGGATGATGCCAGAATAATTCTGGGAAGCCCCAGACATGGAACAGACGGAGCTGAACCCTCTTCTTTCAGCACGAGGATTTAAGGTCAAATGGGAAAATTCAAGGGAACTGTGCAGAAACTTTGGATAATCCTGTGGAAAAGTGGGATAAACCCAGGGTAAAATGGGAAGACCCCAAAACAGGGAACAGAGGAGGATGAACCCCCTTTTTTGAGGCTGGTCGGGACCTAAGGGTTAATGGGAAATTAGGTGATAATCCCAGGAAAAAAAATGGGGAATTATGGGGGAAATTTGGGCTAATTCCTGAATAATTCTGGGAAGAGGCACAAAGAAGGAGGGGTTGGGGGGCCTGTACCCCTTATTTGAGACCTGACAGGACCTAATGCTTACCAGGGAAAATTGTGGAATCCTGGAGAAAACTGGGATAATCTCAAGGAAAATTCAGGATAAACATGACAAAAATTTGGGAGAATACCAGGGAAAACTGGGATAATTGTGGGGTTACTCTGGGAAGACTCCAAGGTGTGTTTGGGGTCTGAAACCCCTTCTTCCAGCCCAGAAAGGATCTAATGGGTAACAGGAAATTTCAAGATAATTCTGGGGAAAATTTGGATTATCCCAAGGAAAACTGTGAGAAATCCAGCGTAAACTGGGAGAATTCAGAAATAAATCTGGAAAAAAAATCCAAAAGTGTGGAGGGGAAGGTGGGGGGAGGCAAAGACACCCCGCAAACCACCTACTGAACTACTAACCTGCCTTTAGTGGGACCCTAAATGCTACCAGGGAAATTTGGGAACTCCTGGGGAAAACTGGGATAATCCTGGGAAAAATTTGGGATAGTCCTGTGGAAATTTTGGGATAAGCCTGGGAAGAACCCCAAGTGTGGAGGGACATCTTGAACCTCCTTCTTTGAGGTCTGACAGGCCCTCAGGGCTAAGGGAAAAATTCGGGATATTTCTGGGGAAATCAGGATAATGTTGGGGAGAACAGGGATATCCTCGGATATCTCCCTGGAGCAGGATGGGGGGATGGGGAGGCACCTCCCACCCTGGCACAGGGGGAAGGAAGCTCCAGCTCTCTCCCCCTCTTCTTTCCCTTTTCCCATTTTTTGGGGCCGTTCTTCCCCCAGATTCCTGGGCCTGGGGGTGTCAGGATGCAGGGGGTGGGGGCTCATTACCTGAGCCATGCTGTGGGAGCCTTTAGCCTTACTTCTCGCCCAGGTAAAGCTCGTTTGGGGTAAGAAAAGGTGGGATCAGTAAATTTTTATGGATTTTTGGGCGGGCTCCAGTACCCGCCACGGCGCCGCCATTCCTCCTCCTCCTTCTCTTCCTTCTCCTTCTCCTCCTCCTCTTCTTCCTTCTGCCAGGGGGGCCACTGGGGCAGGAAGGGGGGGGACACAGGGCCGGGCCCCCCCCCAAAGCTGGGACCCCCCGAGCTGGGCGGGCGCTGGATCTGCGGGGACAGAGCTGAATCCAGGGGGATCCGCCTGGGGGAAAACAGCAGGAAAAGGGGGGTAGGGGAGAAACAGCGACACCGCGAGTAATGTAGGGGGGTGTCCCAGGACAGGATGGCACTGGGGGGAGATTCCTGGAACAGAAGATGTCCATGGGGAAGGGGAAAATGCGGATCTCGGGGCTGGGTGACTCCGGGTGGGAGAGGTGGGGACGATTCTGGGGGATCCCCGGGGAGTCTGTAACCTGCGGTGGCTGGGGGGTGACACGGGGGGGTCACAGCCAGGGGTGACCCGGGAAGGGGAGGGCAGGCGGGGTGGGTCACACCGGGAAGATCGCAGGGAAGACGAGGGGCAGTTACCGGGGGGGTCCCAGCGGCGGTGTCCCGGGGAGGGGTCACAACCGGGGAAAGGCCTGGGGAGGGTCACGCCGGGAGGGGCCACCCCGGGGATCGGGGCCGCCTCTCTCGTTAAGGACCTCCCCCCAATCCCTCCCCATCCCCCTTCCACCCCTAGCCCGTTCCCTTACTCCCATCCCCGGTGGGAACGGCCCCCCGGTGCCGGGTGGGGTCAGGGTGGCCCCGAGAGTGCCCGAGGATCCCGCGGGGGGTGTCATGGGGGGGTCGGTCCGTACCTGCAGCGGCCCCTCCGCGCTCCGACCGAGCCCGGCCCCGCCGCCCCCCCGCCGCCACCACCCGGAAGCGGAAACCCCGCCCCCGCCGCCGCTTCCGGGGCCGCCGGGCTCCGGGCGGAAGTGAAACTTGTTCTGCGCATGCGCTAAGTGGAGGCGTGACGCCAAGCACTGCGCCGCCATGTTGGGTGAGGGCAGTTGCCACGGCAACGGCACGGCCGGGACCCCTCCGAGAGCCCCCGACCTTCCCTGACCCACCCCCAGGAGAGGGATCCACCCCCTCGATCCCCCCTGACTCGCCGAGATCAGGACCGACTTCGGCCCGACCCCACCCCCAACTCCCTCGGCCCCCCCCGGGAGCGGGACCGACACCCACCCCCCCGACAATCCTCTCCCCCGCTGCCCCACCCTTGGGGATCCCCTCACTATGAACCCTCCCTGTGGGGTCTCCGCCGTGCTCCCTTTTGGGGGCTGGTTCCCCCCTTTCCTCTGTCCCCCTTTATTGCCTCCCGCCAACCCCCGGGGCAGGTACTGGACCTCTCCATTTCCTCTGGGAATTGAGTGGGATACTGGAAATGAAGCACTGGGATTGGGGGGGACAGTGGGAATGAAGGGCACTGGGAATGGGTGTGGGGACAAGGGGCATACCAAACGTGAGTGGGGACGCAAACTGGGAATGATGGGGAGACATTAGGGACAGGTGGGGGATACACTAGGCGTGGGGGGATGCACTAGGGACAGGGGAGATAATGGGAATAGGTTTGAGGACCCTGGGAATGGGTGGCGGGGGGCACACTGGGAATGGGTTGTGAGGGCACTGGGAATAGGAGGACATATGGGGTCAGCACTCCTCTCTTCCCATAGATCCAGGGACACAGTCCTGACCCTTCCCCCTGTCCTCAGAACCCTTCCTGAATCCTGAACTTTGCTCCTTGCCCCTTGATTACGTGACTAGAGGAAAATTCCATCTTGAGCAAGGGAGAGAGAGGAGCTGGGAGAGCCTGATCCAGAAGAGCCTGATCCCAAGAAAAGCTTCTCCTGGGAGCACCTAATTCTGGGATCACCTGGTCCCAGGGTCACCTCATCCCAAGAGGACCTGGGCCTGGCAGCACCTCATCAAGGAAAATTCCAGCTGGCAGAGGTGAGAGGAGCTGGGAACACCCGAGTCCACAGAGCCTGATCCCCAGAGAAACCCTAATTTTGTGATCATCTTATCCCAGAATTACCTCATTCCAGATGAACATAATTTTGGAATCACCTTATCCCAGGAGAATTTCATCCTGAGAGAACCTTATTCCAGGAGATCCTTATCCCACAATCACCTGTTTCTGGGACCACCTTATCCCAGGAAAACCGGGATCACTTTATCCAAGGATTATCTCCTTCCAGGAGAAGCTCATCCTGGGATCCCCCATCCCATCACCTTCTACCTTCAGGGTCCTTCCTGTTGCATTTTAGGGTCCCCCTGTGTTGTCCTGCCATGGCTGAGCCCTCTGGGATTTGGGACAGCATCCCATTGGATGATCCCGGCCTGGACATCGCTGCCGGGGAGGAATTCCTTCAGGAAGTGTTCCAGATCCTGCTGGAGGAGGGCGTGCGGAAGGGCACGGATGTGACACAGAAGGTTGGGACACCAGAGCATCTGGGAGGGTGGGGGTCCCCAATCCCACCCCATCCCATTCCCATTTCCTATTCCAATCCCTAGTCCCGATCCCATTCCTGTCCCCACAGGTGTGTGACTGGAAGGAGCCCCCTAGGACGGGGTGGGGTCCCCAGTGTCTGCCTGTCCCAGTCATTCCCTGTCCCAGTCCCATTTTCATTCCCAGTCATTCCCATGGAAGAGGGTGTGGGTCACAATATTGCTCCTTTCCCAGTCCCATTCCCAATCCTGGTCCTAATACAAGTCCCATTCCCAATCCCATTCTCAGTCCCTTTTCCATTTCCAGTCCTGTTCCTGTTCCCATTCCCAGTCCCATTCCCTATTTTATACTCAAAACAGGATTGGTAGTGGGACTGAGATTGGGAATAAATCCCAGTTGCAGTCCCATTTCTCATTTCCAGTCTCATTCCCAGTCCCATTTATGATCCCACTTCCAGCCCCATTCTCATTCCCATTCCTCATTCTGTTTGCAGTTCCGGTGCCAGTCCCATTCCCATTCCCAGTCTTGTTTCCATTCCCAGTCCCATTCTCAATGCCATTCCCAGCCCATTCCCAGTCCCTCCCAGTCATTCCCAGTGCATTCCCAGGTGTGTGACTGGAAGGAGCCGCAGGAGCTGCGGGAGCTGCTGGATCTGGAGCTGCGGAACGACGGGGAGGGGCAGGAGCGGCTCCTGCAGCGCTGCCGGGACGTGCTGCGCCTCAGCGTCCGCACGGGTGCGCTCCCAGTACACACCAGTGCGCCCCAGTGCACAGGAGTACGGCCCCAGGACAGGCCCAGTGCCTCCCAGTTTAGCCTTGCACAAACTCCCAGTTTGGCACTGCACCTCTCACTTTAGCCCAGCAGATCCTGGTTCAGCCCCAGCGGCCCCTGGTGCCTCCCGCTGTCAAACCTTGTCGTCCCGCCATGTCTCCCTCCATGTGTCTCCCTTGACCGCCTCCATGTCCCCCCTTTCCCCCCAACATCCACTCCCTGACCCCTCCCATGTCCCCCCAACTCCCCCACGTTCCCTCATGTTCCTTCTGTTCCCTCCCTACCCACCCCCAATTCTCCCATGTCCCTCCATGTCCCTCCTGTGTCACCTCTGATTCCCCTATATCCCCTCTGTCCCCCAATTTTCCCATTTCCCAGGTCCTTCCCTTACCTTCCCAGGTGCCATCCCCAACCCTTTCATGTGCCCTCCCCATTTCCCCCATCACCTTCCATATCTCTCTCTGTGCCTGCCATGTCCTCCCCTGACCACTCCATGTCCCTGTGTCCCCTCAGGTCACCCCCGGTTCTTCAACCAGCTTTTCTCAGGGCTGGACCACCATGCCCTTGCCGGGCGTTTCCTCACCGAGACCCTCAACACGAGCCCGTGAGCCTCCGATACCCTTGGGCTGGCGGGTGGGGGGACCCTCCCAAAAACCTGATGTGACCTCCCCTTCCCCAGATCCACCTGCAAGGAGCCCCTGGTGCTGATGGAGTGGAAGGTGCTGTGGGAGGATTTTGAGGTGCTGAGGTTTGGAGGGAGAGTTTTGGGGGTGTTGAGGAGCCCAAATGAGACAAGACCCTCCAAAACCCTGTCCTGACTCCCCTGATGTAGCCCCCAGTGCTGGTGCTGATGCAGTGGGCATTGTTGGGGGAGAGTTTTGGGTGCTGAGTGGGAGGGTTTTGGGGTGCTGAGGCTCTGGGGGAAGGTGTTTGGGGTTCTGAGGTTTCAGGGCGTGGGGAACCCTCCCCACTCCTGCTGGGCCCTTCCAGATACACATATGAGGTGGCTCCGGTGCTGCTGCTGATGGAAGAGCAGGTCCTGGCCAAGCTCCGGGAGCTCGTGGGGTGGAGCAGCGGTGACGGGATCTTCGCTCCTGGTATCCCAGACTCTTCCTGAGGGTTATCCCTGTCCCCCCTCT
The DNA here is from genome assembly GCA_013186435.1 of Turdus rufiventris. Classification (NCBI taxonomy): domain Eukaryota; kingdom Metazoa; phylum Chordata; class Aves; order Passeriformes; family Turdidae; genus Turdus; species Turdus rufiventris. The sequence goes on from PYHW01009418.1 coordinate 323,965, forward strand.
CCCCTGGCAGCCTGTCCATGGTGCCCCAGGGGTGACACAGATGTCCTTGTCACTGGGCAGGGGGCTCTATGTCCAACATGTTGGCCATCAACGTGGCGCGATTTCAGCGTTTCCCAGAGAGCCGGAGCAGAGGGAACTGGGACCTGCCTCGCCTGGGCCTGTTTGCATCCCAGGAGGTGGGAGTGGCGGACTCGGGATCACCCCAAAACCTTATCCTCAGGGTCATTCCAATTCTGATCCATGGGATCATTCCAAACCTTATTCCTGGAGTCATCCCAAAACCTGATCCCTGGGATACCCACAAAACCTGATCCTGGTGTCACCCCAAAGCTGATCCTAGAGGTTGCCCTAAACCTGATCCATGGAGTCACCCCAAAACCTTGCCCATGGGATCACCCCAAGTCTGGTTCCTGGGGTCACCCTGAAATCTGATCTCTGGGGTCACCCCAAGTCTGGTCCCTGAGGTTACCCACAATCTGGTTCCTGGGGCACCCCCCAATCCTAGTCCTGTTTTCCTGCCCAGAGCCATTATTCCATCCTAAAAGGAGCTGCTCTCCTGGGAATTGGCACAGACAACGTTCACCTGGTGCGGACAGATGAGAGGTAGATGCTGGGAGGTCCTGGGGGGCCCCAGGTCAGGGGGCCCCTCCGTGTCTCCATCCCTGTCCCTTCTCCTCAGGGGGAAGATGATCCCAGAAGAGCTGGAGAAGGAGATCCAGAGGGTGAAAGCTGAGGTTGGGAGAGGCTGCACCCTGATTTCCCCAAAGCCACCCAAACTCCCCAATGCCTCTCCAGTATCCCCAATGGCTTTCCCAGTCCTAAGTCCCCCTCTAAGTCCTCCAATGTTCCCAAAGCCCTTAAACAAACCCCCCCCCATGTCCCCCAATATCTCCCCCAATCTCCCCAATGTCCCCCCAAATAACCTGAATCTCCTTCAATGCCCCCCACACTGTCCTTTCAGCCCTCTGATGCACTCAGTGTCCCCTGTCCTCCCCAGGCCTCCTGTCCCTCTTAAAGTCCCCTGTCTGCCCCAAAGTCCTCTGAACCCTGTTTCCTGCACACCCAATGTTCTCCTGTATCCTCCAACCCGTCCAACCTACTTCCTGAGCCTCCTCAAAGTCCCCCCAGATGCCTATCCAGGACTCAGAGGCCCTTCTTTTTCTGTGCCACCGTCCTGGCCAGCTTTGACCCTCTGTGCCCCCTGTCCCCTATCTTCCAAATCCCCCCCAAGCCTCCCTAGATCAACAAAGACCAGATTCTCCAGATTACCTCCAAATCGCCCCCAAAGCTTGCCCAAATGCTCCCTCGGGGACTCAGAGCCCCTTCTTTGTGCTACCATCCTGGGCACCCTCAACCCTCTGTGTCCCCCTGTCCCCTATCCCCAAATCCCCCTTAAGTCTCCTCAGATCCCCCCAAAAACCCCTCACATCCTCTGCAAATCCCCCTCAGCTCCTGTCAGATCCCAACCCCTCCCAAAGCTCCCTCAAATACCCCCCAAGGACATGGACCCCTTTCTTTATCTGTGCCACCATCCTGGCCACCTTCAACCCCCTGTGCCCCCCGCTACCTTCTACCCCCTTCCATGCCCCTGGCACCCCCAACATGTCCAGACACCTCCCTATTCCCCCCCAGGGCTCGGAGCCCCTCTTTGTGTGTGCCACAAGTGGCACCACTGTCCTGGGCAGCTTCGACCCGCTGGACGCCATTGCCGACATCTGTGCCCGCCACGGGCTGTGGCTGCATGTGGATGTGAGTTCAGGGGGGTCCCTGGTTTGGGGGGGCCAAGGGTCTCCCTGTGGGCACTGATCCTCCTTTCCCTGCAGGCAGCATGGGGGGGCAGTGCCCTCCTCTCCCCCCAACTCCGTTACCTCCTTGCTGGCATCCACAGGTATGTCCCTCCCCCTGCCCCTGCAAAAGGCTCCCACCCCTCCCCCTCCGACTTCTTGGGGATCCCCTTTTCCCCACAGGGCCCCCTAAACTCTGCTGTTCCCCCCCACCAGAGCTGACTCGGTGACCTGGAACCCCCACAAGCTGTTGATGGTGGGATTGCAGTGCTCAGCATTCCTGCTCCGTGACAGCTCTGTAGGTGCCCTCCATCCTGAATTCCTGCTCCTGGGATGCCTCCCTGGGCTCCCTCGTTAATTTTGGGTGCCCCCTGTCCCTCCCAGGGGCTCCTGCAGCGCTGCCACGGCGTGGGGGCCACATACCTGTTCCAGCGGGACAAGTTCTACGACGTGTCCCTGGACACAGGGGACAAGAGCCCCCAGTGCGGCCGCCGCGCCGACGGCCTCAAGCTCTGGATCCTCTGGAAAGCCGTGGGAACCCGGGGGCTGGCACGGCGTGTGGAGCGGGCGTTTGCCGCCACTCGGTGAGCCCTGGCATCGGAGGGACCCTCCACCTTCCCAAACTGGGTTTCAGCACTTTGTTCCCCCCAGGTATCTGTTGGAGCAGGTGAAGAGGAGGGAAGGATTCCAGCTGGTGATGGAGGTAGGGATGATGCTGGAATGTGAGATGGGGGAGGGATGTGGACTCCTGAGAATCCTGGAGGTTGGAATGTCACAGGTTTAAATAATCCTGGAGGTTTAACTCCCAGTGGATTAATCCCAAGGGTTTGAATCCCCAAGGTTTAAATTCCAGAGGTTTGAAATCGCAGAGGTTTGCAATTGTCCCAGAAGTCTAAATCTTGGAGATTTAAATCCCTAGGACAAATCCCAGAGGTTTAAATGTCAGAGTCTGAAATCCTGGGATTGGAAGTCCAGAGGTTTAAATCCTGGAGGTTATAAACCATTCTCCAGAGGTTTGAATCCCTGAGGATTAACCCCAGAGGTTGAAACCCTGAAGATTTAAATCCTGGAATTTAAATCCCAGAGATTTAAATAATCCTGAAGTTTCAAATTATCCTGGAAATTTCAATTTTGGAGGTTTAAATCCTGGAGGATTAAATCCTGCAGGTTCCAATCCCAGACAATTAAATACACATGGCTGAATTCCCAGAGGTCTGAATCCCCATCAGATTTTGGGAATTAGGTGAAAGGCCATGATCTCCTTCCTCTCCCCACAGCCAGAATTCCTCAACCTCTGCTTCTGGTTCATCCCACCCAGTCTGAGGGGCCAGCACAGCTCCCCAGAATTCTGGGACAAACTGGGAAAGGTGAGAATTCCAAATTCTACCCTGCAACAGCCCTTCAAAGCCCAAAAAAATAACCTAAACATAAAAACAAAATCCTCCCAAAATGATTTTTCCCCCTAGGTGGCCCCAGCCATCAAGGAAAAGATGATGCGGAGGGGCTCCATGATGGTGGGATACCAACCCCATGGATCCCGCGTCAACTTCTTCCGGCAGATTATCACAAATCCTGCTGTCACCCGCCGCGACTTGGACTTCTTCCTGGATGAGATCCAGGAATTGGGATGGGATCTGTGAGCATTCCCCAAAACCCCCATGAAAGACTCCAAAACCTGCCCCCCCATCCCTGAGGAATAGGAGCAGAGCCTTGATTTCCTCCCCACATCCAAAAATCAGAAATGACCCCAAAATTCCACACTTAGAGAATAAAAATAAAACAGCTTTTAATCGTCCTGATCTGATAATAGTTTGATATAACCCCACCCCATAAAATGGGGCTTGGGTGTAGGGGATCCCTCAACTCCCCTGGAAGCTCCAGAGGAGGTTGTGTATTTTGGGATCAGGATGTAGTGGCCTTGTGACTCTTCTGACATTGTCATGACTTCTTGAAGCTCCAGAGGTTCGAATTTGTATGGAAGGAGATCTTCCAAGGGTTAACATCAGAAAAGCTTTTGGGAGGGTACACAAAAGCAGCTGCCTCCATCCCCGAGGAAGTGGAGCAGAGCCTAGACTTCATTCTGGAATCTTTAAATCGGGAATAAAGATGGAAGTTCTTGGCACTTGATGCCAAAATTCCACACTCATGGAATAAAACAGCATTTAATGGTCCCAATTCTATATTAATTTGCTATCACATCCCCTTCCCTCCCAAAATGGGGTTTGGGGGTCCCTCAATCTCCCTGGAGGAAGTCAAGGATTCCGGGATCAAGCCGGGCGTGCTCAAGGCAGGATCGCAGCTGGGACACTGTGGCCTCCTCTCGCTCCCGCCGCCGCCACTCCCGCAGCATCTCGAAATTCCACAGGACAGGATTGTGGGGATTTTCCTCCTGGATCTGCTCCAGCCGGCTCCGCTCCAGCCCTAGATGCAGAATTCCCACTTCCTGCCACTCTTTTCCCAATCTTTGGGCGACTTGCATCAAATCTTTATCCGTCAAGCGCCGGGAATTCACAGGTGGAGCTGGAATACCACCAGGACCACATCCTGAAGTGGGGACCCCCTTCACATTGGGGGTGTCCCCATTAGGTTCCGAGGAATTTTCCTCCGGGATCTGCTCCTCCAGGGGCAGCTGGAAGCGCTGGATGAGGTCGAGCCGGCCGAGCTGCCGCAGGATCCCGGCGGTCAC
>PYHW01009421.1:10433-24763 GCA_013186435.1 Turdus rufiventris
CTGATCTACATGTTGCGAATTTTGCTGGCTGTCGGCGGGTGCGCCTTATAGTCCGGTGCGCCTTATGGTCGTGAAATTACTGTAACTGCAACTGTGGCAACTGCTAAAAAGAATGAAACCTGACTGATGTTTACTATCTGTACAGAGATGATGAACAAGGACAGTATTGCATCCTGGACCAGAGACCTTCAGCTTGAAACATGAACTGCAGCTGTGGAGAAGCCAAGCAACAATGACAAAAAGTAAAGGAAGAAATAAAAGAAAAGAAAAAAGAACAAGAGATGACACAACAGGATGGAAGACAGGCCTACTGACATTTCTCCTTGGCTTACTCACACAGAAGATACAAAAACACAAGACAGAATTGCACACTAACAACTATAGAGACTGCAACCGCCATGCACCAATTTTCAGTGCTTAATGTAAGTAAGAGGAGGAAATGGACAACAAAAGGGAAGAGTAAGAAATATTAAAAGGGGAAATGAGAAGATGGCAGAAGACAGGGAAAAGGAGGAAATACGCATTTGTGTGCTGCATGTGTATTTCATACTAATGTACTGCAAATGTGCCAACAATTTTTCTATCACCATTGTGGAGACAAACAAGACTGGGAATACTGATGCTGATTACAGTATGGCTGACACATTGTTCAAACAAAAGGCAACTCGTTGTTTGTGGGGCTTTTTAAAATTCTACAAATGCAAAACAGGGAGTTACTTCCCCAAATATCCAACTGTGGGGTCACAGACACACCAACACAAGCTAAAACATTCTTCTGTGATGAAATACAAAGTACAGATCTGCATCTACAGAACTACAAGTATGGTTCATGTTAATTTCATGGTACCTTATACTGAAGTTAAACACCACTCATTATTGGCACCAATCTTTTAAAAATTTCTGGATATTTACTCTCTATTTACTTTGCTGATTTAAGAGTTTAGAACTTACAAGTCCCCTTAAAGAGGACTTTAGCATTCGTAATACATTTTTGGTACCAAATTCTAATGCAAAAATTCAGTCTAGAAGATTGAAATACAAAATGTTAGCATGCAAAGAGCACATTAGACTTGAATCCCAGCTCTGCCAACACAGAGAAATTGTATTTTATTAGGGATGTGGGTACCTGTAATCACTGGAAGTACTTTTATCTAGCAATATCTATCTCCAGGCATGCAGACAGAGCTTGCATTGGCAATAATTTTTGTTTTTGAAGATGCAAAATGTTAGCACTCAATGTCTTTCTCTGCCCCCACTTACTACCATCTCTGGACAGTGAACCAGTAATTAGCACTGATTTGAACTTGCCAGTTGACTGACAGTACCTCCTTACCTTATACTTTTAAAGGACAAAGTAACTAGAACCCGGAACACATATGAGAGGAGTATGCCTTGTAGAAGCTAAGTACACAGAGGCACAGGGCAGTGATATATTCCACAAGAAATCTTTTTCTTAGCACAGGGACAGATTAAAGGGTTCTTCTTCGCAGTCCTGCTATGTCCTGGTTTACTCGGTGGGTTTAGGGGAAGGTTGTTTGAATAATTTAGAGCAGTGTGCCTGAGAAACCACAAAAATCTTCAATAATAAACCTTTACACACAACCTTTCAGAACATTATGGTAGAATTAGGTACTGGGGAAACTTTAAAGCAAAATACAGACAAATTAAGGCACTTCAACTTTAACTTAGCCAGCTTTAACTTAACCAGATACAGGGCATTTACTAAGGCCTTGACTGGAATTTTTTCATCTGGTTAACAACATATTTCCAGAAGTTAGGGGAAGAAAGAGAGAAAGAAAGAATAAGAATAGAAAGATATCACCACCCACAGGCTCAGAGACAAGACTAACAATTTTGATATCCATGTGATATCCACATCAAAGTGATGGTCACAGCCCTGATCTATAGGAAAAACTCATGAAGCACAAAATTGAATGTTTTAACATATGCTCAGGTTCAGTTGGGAATGCCCAGGTACCTCTGCAGGGGGAGTGTAAATTAACACTCTCTGATATAACACTGTGGATCACCTGCAGTCCACCAGTGGAAGGCCTCAGATACTGGTCTAGGGTCGGGGTTTTGGATGGTTTATGGCACCTTCTAAGACATGACAGCTGCTTTTCAAGCAGCACAGTTGAGCTAGTTATACTCCACCAGCAGGGATTAATACCATCAGGCTTCACCACAGAAAGGAGTTTTCACACCTGAGCTAGTTGAGTAAGGGAAGACATGATAAAACACTTCTTATAAACCTCTTTCCTTATCTGGTTCAAACCCCAGCTTCTTGATAAACATGGGTTGGTTTGTTGTAGTCATGATTGTGTAATCATTTGGTGCTCATGCTCTCTCCACCTGGACTGTTATCTTCTACATCATTACCAAAAAACACCCTGCTTTTGCAAATTTGAGACGTTAACCAGTAATATTTCAGATACACAAGCCCCAAACTTTATTCATAAGACTGTCTTCTCCTTTCTTAAGGAATTTACATTAAACATCTACAAAACCACTAGTTGACAAGCAAAAAATATAACTTACTATACATACTAAACAGATATAAATACTCTTAGCATACAAACCTCCAAGTCACAGCTTGTGAAACCCTTCCTCTGCAATGCACTATGGTAAGATGTCAAACTATTCTCTGTAACTAGCAACATAAAACTAATGTCAGGTTGGGCTGACCCCACACCATTTAATTTATTTTGAATAACTTACCTACAAAAATTCTCCAGCTTTTCTGAGGAAGGGAATCGTACAACTCACAATTCTAAGATGATCCTTTCCCCCAAGTGCATAAAAGCAGTGAAACGGAGAAACTAAAAATGCAGCTTCTGAAAGGCACTGAAGAGAGATACCCAGTGTGCCTCATAACGCTAAGTAATAAAAAGACCTCACAAAACCAAACAACTATTTTCTAGACTGTAAGATTTTTGTTTTCTTCTTGCAACTTTGAGGTTTATTTTTAATCAATTGCAGCTTCATTAACAGAAGTTTGCTTCCAAAGAAGTGCTAAGTAAGGAGCACAGCAACAAGGAGTTACTGTTTTTCTCACAGTGACTTTTTTTCCCCCACTTCCTTTCTGTTCTTTTGCTCTAGCATCTCTAAAGTGCCACAGACATTAGCATTAAAATCCACTCTACCACCAAAACATTCTTCACTCTCTTTTATTTGCTTTCAACCCTCCTAATGAAAAGCTAAAGAAAAAAAAAAAAGCCCAAAAAATCAACTTATGCCTGCATGGCATTACTTACTTACTAATGCAAGTGTTATTAGTGTTAGGCTGAAATTTCAACACCAAAGGTGAGAGAATGAAACATTAGCTGCCAATTAATACTACATCCTCGCACAAAAAGCACCCCAACAAAGTCCTTGGTTCAAAACACATATATTTTAACCAAATAATGATGGCAGTGAGTCAACGTTCATAGGAGCTACCAAAGTTTGGCCCCCCTGGACTAATATGAGTCTTTTATTAGCAACTGCCATAGAGAGACAAAATCAAATCTCACTGACTTGAACAAGATGCTACTAATCAGATACTTATCCTAATGCAGCATCTTTTGATTAGCTATATTAAGACTGAGCAGCTCAAGACTATCAAGACTACTATAAAAATCGTAATAACTAACTCAACATGAACCTTCTCACTGTGTGTCACACAGCACTGCCAGTGCCTACAGTACGCAGACAGATAATCTCTGTGCTGTAGAAAACCAGAACTGACTATGGTAATCTACAGGTAGTTAAAAAAACCACAAGTCTGTCAGCCTCTTAAATGGTTTGAGGTAATCCTGAGCCCTCATCAGCCACCTTTCTCCTTGCTGCCATAATGCTGCACAGAAACAGTTCAGAATCAGTTACTAGGGAACCAACTTGAATGAAAACTACTAATTTGAACCCCTACCTGTAACAAATGGCCCAAAAGGAGATAACAAGGAAAGCCTGTTTCAATACCTGACAAATCCTTTTGGTGAAGACATTTTCCTTAATATCCAACCTAAACTTCCATGGCACAACTTGAGGCCGTTTTCTCTTGTCTTGTCACTTGGGACAAGAAACAAGCAGCCACCTTGCTACAACCTCTCTTCAGATAGCAATAAAAGCAATAACGTCTCCCTGAGCCTCCTTTCCTCCAGGCTATACACTTCCCAGCTCCCTCAGCCACTCCTCAGACCACCTACCCTTCTCCAGCTCCTTACCAGTGGCCACTCTCTGGACTCTCTCCAGCTCCTCAATATCTTTTCTGTAGTGAGGGGCTCAGAAATGGACACGAGACTTGAGGTGCAGCCTCACCAGTACCCAATACAGGGGAACAGTTACTGTCTGCTACCCACACCACCCCTTCATGCAGGCCAGAATGCCAGTGGCCTTCTTGGCTACCTGGGCTGGCTCATGTTCAGCCAGCTGTAGACCAGCACCCCCAGATCCTTTTACTGTGGGAAGCTCTCTAGCCTCTCTGCCCCAAGCCTGCAGCATTAAAAATTGGAAAACAAGGTGCTTTGCACACAGGCCTCCAAACAGGTACAAAAGTACTGGAAATACTTTTTACAGGAGTGACATCTGTACTTTGGCATTTTGCTCACACACACAGTGGAGTTCAACGCAGCATTTAAGGATTGTCACAACTGAGACAGAAAAAGGTGGAGTCCCCAGCATTTAGAGAACCATCTTCAACTTCTAAGTAATGCTTATTAGAAAGGGGAAGTGAACACAGAGAATACATGTCGGGGGAGGGAGGAAAGGGTATAATGAAAAAAACAAGCAAGCAAGACTAGGAATTTGTTTAGGAACATATTAAAAAGAATGCAAAGGATAGACTGCTACCAGCCTAGATGACAAACTGGGGTATTCAGGACTGCACTAATCAGTATCTGGAATGGAAGGAATGAACATAATTTCATTACAGAAAATCAGAAGAAAAAATGTTCTCACAGAAGATATAAGTGAACACAATGTCACTGTCATAGCACGATGCTGAAATCTGCTTTTTATCAATTTTGTTTTTACGAATACCAGCACGCCTTCACTTGCTGGAGGTCCCAGTAACTTGCAGCAATAAGAGGGTTTGAGGTCAGAAATGAAAGTTTATAATTCATATTGAAAGCAGACTGGGAACTGTTTGTTTCTCTGATATTTTTTCTCCCTTCGGACCAGATGACTGCAGTGTAACTCCTCACATTCACATGCTCACATCTTTCAGCTAACAGAAGCTTTTCTTTGATCACAGAAGAAACTCAAACCACCATCACTTATGTCAAATTTAAGCCTACTGCCAAGGCCTTAGGCATGTGACTCAGTGCAAGTGCTCTGTTCCTGTGAATGCTGTCACACCTCCTACCTTAGAAATGAGGTTAACCTGTTTGTGATTTGAACTAAGTATTCATGTCCGGAATTCTGCTTTTAACTCTGATGGCTACTAGTGGGAGAAATGTCAACAAAACTGCTTTGAGGTAGCAACCCTTTATGTTAAATCCTTATGTTTCCTCCTACCTCCCTCTCAACTGGAATAATTTCAAACTCTAATTTCCTTGGTACAAAGGCTGGTCTTTCTCCGTAAAATATAAATGTTGTGACAACTCTATGCCAGGATTAATAAACCTTACTGTAATATGAAAGTTTGTTTTTTTGAAAATATTGATACACCCCTTTTATCTCTCCAAAAGTTTTGCACACTATATAAGGCTCTAATCAAAAAGACATCACCACACAGGTCTTCAAGAAGACAATGCTTAAGTAGCAGACAACTACAGTAATTTCACGATTACAAGCCTCACTGACTATAAGCCACATCTCCGGGTGTTGGAAACATTTCATTCTTTGTTCATACACAAACAGCACCTGATTATAAGCCGCTCTGTCATTCACAGCGAGGACCTGCGTGCAACAAAGTTGCCAAATAGTAACAGAATCACAGGATGGTGAGGTTTACTGGCTCGGCTCGGCCGCGAAGGCTCAGTCCATTTGGAGCTGCCAATGGGGCCAGGTGGTCCAGCTCAGCACTGCCAGTCAGCGGGGCCCCTCGGGGCCGGCCACTGCTGCTTCTGGCCTTGCTTGCCCTGGCCCAGCGCTGCCCCGCGGTGGCAGGGGGGGACAGGAGCCCGCCGGTACCCACGGCAGCAGGAGGGGAGGGAGCCCCACACTCCTGCGGTGGCAGGCGGGGATGGGAGCCTCTGCCTCCCTCCCGAGCTGCGGGGATGGCAGCACAGAGCCCCCCATCTCTCCCCCAGGCTGCACTGCCTGAAGGAGGGAGCTCCCCCGCCTTCCCCCCCCCACCCCGCAACCCCCACCCCCCCTCCCCGGCACTGCCTGCACAGAGCTGGGCTCCACCTGCAGTGAAACAGAGTAACCAATTTTTAACAATCGCTTAAACCCGAATTTTACTGGCAGGTGCTTGGCTTGGCTTGCACTTCTGGGATTGGAAATGTCAGAAAATCTTTCACATATTAGCCACTCCTGAGCATAAGCCGCATTTCTAGGGTGGGAGCAAAATTTTAGTCAAAATGGTGTGGCTTGTAATCGTGAAATTACTGTAAGCAGAAGCCATTAAAGCTCCCCAAATCCAAAGGGCTTTTGTTAACAGGATTAATGTCCAATGCTATATGAACTCTGCGAAGAATTATGCAGTTTGAGACATCAAAGGTTTCTTAAAAGATGGAGGGGAAACCCTACTCTTGCATAATGCTGACAGAAAAGTCTGTTTCTGCTGTTTTCAACATCCACTCCATTCCCCTTTATTTTCAATAGTGAGTCTAAATAAAAACTACAGCTATAAAACAGTAACAATGCAGAGTTACATGACAAAAGCAAAGTACTTCTTAAAAAAAGCCTCAAAACGGTTTAAGTTAAAAGATTTTTAGAGCCCCTGTAAACAATCTTGTCCCCTTACCCAAGGGCTGACTATAGACCCAAAAGACTAACTCAAGTGTTCACAAACAAAATTGTCTAACATTGTTGCTGGCAAAATCATCTCTCTGGAACTGAAATCCTTACGTGCTGTGCATGCAACAGGATTTACATTTATAGAAAAGTAATCTGTCAGAAAAAATGCTGTCATGTACTGAAGAAAATGACAGTGCCACAGCTAGTTGATTTTCCCCCTTCACATCTCCTTTCCCCTACACTTTTAAAGCACTGTCCAACTGTAATGTCCAAAATCCCTGAGTTAAACAGTGAAGACTCAGTGTTTTAAAAAGGATATTTATTTCACTATATATTTTCACTTCCCCTCCATCAAAATATTTCCTTCCTTCTCTGTCCAATCTGCACTTATTTCCCAAACACGGAGGAATGGACAACAGCAGCCAATGTCATGCTTTCTCTTTTATCTGTCCTGAACTGTAGTAATTCATCAGCAGTGCAAGTCAGCTTGCTGCTTCCTGACAGAGCTTATAGACTTGATAACTTAATAGTGATCAGTGAAGAAAAATCAACACGGCTCGACGAAAGGCACCAAGACATTCTAGCAAACACAGTCAAAATGCCACCAAAAGAGACAGCTTTCCACTGCTGTAGAAATGGAAAGACATGCAGTTCCTATAATTATGTCTTTAAAGATTACCGTATCAAAGGTCTATTCCCTGTATTCTGTATTAACGTACAGATGTTAGACATGCAACTACAGAGATATTTTGAAGTATGCTAGAAGGCAATCCCTTTCAGAAAATTACTTTGAAAAAATTTGATACAACACACGCCATAAAATTTTCTCTCCTCAAAAGTAAGGCATATGGAAAAATTAATCTTATTACCTTTAATTAGCTCTGAAAGTAATTAGCAAGACAGTCTTATTTTCTTTGTCTTCCTTCTCCTATAAATTTCCTTTTGCTGTGTCAAGCAATCATGCTGGTAAACCAGCTCAGCAAGTTCATCAGACATAAAAATAACCTTATATAAAAAAGTTAGAGCACCACCAGCTTGTCATGTAACTGAATGGAAAGAGATGGTGGGGGTAGGGAACCTGTCCTTTTGACAGCAGTCTACATTTTATCAGATCAAGCACACCACAAACTGCACCCCATCAGACTAGGGAGAGACACAGCATTAGACACAACATGTCGGAGTAAGTCTGAGAGCTCCTGTAAGTTAGACAGGGCTAGAGCCTTAATTCCTTAAGAATCTTACATTAAATTTAAATCATCTTCTTGAAAAACAGAAAACTGAGTTATCAACATCATTGGAAAATCCCATTTTTCATATATATTCAGCTGTGAAACACCACATCCTTTCAGAAGCTGGCAGATTTCCTCAGTACTGATTGTTTTCAGTAAGGGTCCACAACTGCAATGCTTTAATTACTGTCATTTTCATTTAAAGTAAGCTTTTTTCAAAGAAGCTTAGCAAACTACAGGCCAGAGGAAATTCTTCTGAGGATGAAATTAGAGCCAGAGAGCTTCAGCAGATTTTGCTTCTGCAGACAGGATGAGACTGATGGTTTAAATGGTCTAAACTGTTTCTACACTACTTGACTTCAAATTAAAAACTTGTTTTATAAGCTGTCTAGTTAAAATACTCAATTATGTTAAGCATTAAATAATTTTTTTTTACATTTCGAGCAGTACTCCAAGTGAAAAAAAAAAAGGAAATTTGGATGTACTTAGGGATCAGATAATCCTGTTTTGGGAGACATCAACTAGTCTCATCTATTTAATTAAAATCACAGTGGATTTTTAATTTCTAAGTAAGAATTCAAGCTTTTACACTGACAGATGATACACAAACATGATAAACAGCCATTAAATTTTCCAGATCAATTCCTTACTTAAAAAAACCAAAAACTCCAAATCTAAAGATTAAATTTTTGACAAAACAATGTGTATTTACCTGAAAAATATCACTTCTATCCTAAGACTTAAAACTCTGCAATTTCCAATGGTTTTTCAATACATTTTTAGAAGAAACTATGGTTGTTATCATTTTTTTTAGAAAACCAGCTTTGAAGTAAATTTTTCTGACAAAATGCCAGAGGAGCAAAACCCAACATGATGACTAAACGCAGCAGGAAAGGTGATGCGCACACTGACACCAGAATTTCAAAGAGCATATTTAGAGTTTGGCTGTTAGGAGTCCTACGAGGGAAAACAGAGGATTCCACCCTTTACGACGAAGAATGTTGCACGCCGATAAAACCGATTTTAAGATATTGCCAATCCGTGGAAGAACGAGGCAAACCTCAGAGTATCTCAGCGCTGTTTCTTAAAAGGGTAGAGGTTTCCTGTGCATTTCAGGCTAGGCAAGTAGCTCCTGGCCGGCTGATGCCGGCCGGGCACGCCACGACGCCGAGAGCCATCGCTGGGCGCCGTGGCTCCGCGCCGCACACCAGGAATTCCGGGGCGAGAGGGCACTGCCAAGCCCGCGACACAGGGAACCTGTCCCCAGGCGACGGCTCCGATTTGAGGGCACTGGCCAGCCTTCTCCCGAGCGGGAGCGGGCGCGGCGTCCGGGCCGGACACGATGCCGAGGGCAGCCGCCGGTGCTTTCCAGCGGCGGGAGGGGGCAGCCCTCGCCGCCGACACCAAGCGAGCGGCGCGGAGGTTCATGGCGGCAGGGCGCGGTCCGGAACGGAAGGACGGCTGTGCCCCGCTCCCACCCTCGCCCAGGCTCCAATTGAGCGCAGACCCGAAACCCAAGACATTCACGTGTCAGCGGGCTGCGTCGCGCCGTGCCCGGGGAGGACGGGCAAGGCCGTTCTGTCCTTCCCTCACCTGGCTTGGCCGGTTTAGGGGGCGGCTTGGACATGGCTGGAGCCAGACAGGGGAGCGGTGCGACGGCGATCGGCTGCCCAGGAGCAGGCCCGCGGTGAGAGGCGGCGGTACGAGCACCAGCAATCCCTAGGCGCGGCGCGGTGGCGGCGGCGGCGGCAGGACCCGGGATGAAGAGCGAGTTCCCGGCGGTTCCTCCGCCCCCGGCACCGCCCCGGCCCGGGCCGCACTAGGCCAATCAGCGTGCCGCCGCGGGATGAGGCCCCGCCGCTCCCCTGCCCGCTCTCTGCTCGGCCCCGGGAGCCGCCCAGGCGGCGGGGCCGGGGTTGGGACTGGGCGGCCCGACAGGCGGGCACGGCCCCGGCGGCTGCGAGAGCGCTGCTCCCGGGAAGTGGGCTGGGGGCGGGGGCCGCCCCGGGCCGGAGGTGGGCGCGGACTGCTCGGTCACAGGGCGTAGGAGGCGGGCACTGCGGCCGGGAGGATATTGTCCTAGCGGCCTCGCGGTGTGGTTGGAGTTAAGTGCGAACTCCGGAGGCGCGGAAGTGCTGGAACTGCTGCTGGGGGTGGGGGCACGGCCAGGAGGCTCCGCCGGCCCCGCTGTGTGGGCCCGTACCTGTGAGAGACGTTCCCGGTCCGGGCCCAGTGCACCTTCGGGTGTCCCTGTACGTGGGATCTTTGCCGCGGTATGGCCTTAAAAATGGGGTCACAGCAGCGATGTGCTAGTGTTGTTACGGGTTTGTGCTCCGTTTAAAGATCCAAACTGACCCAAGGCGGAGTAGTTTAGGATTTCTGTGTTGCAGCATTCGTGACAAATTTGTTTTTGAAACTTGTTTTAGACGTTACTCAGTGGGGCAGAAGAGTTGGTGTGGTTTTTAATGATGATATTTTTGCCGTAGACTGGGATTAACTTCCATATAGACAATGACAAAGAGTCCAAAGGTGAAAACGTGTTTGTCGAGTTTGTTGGTTAACATCCTTTGTGGGACAAAGGGTAATCCTCTGCAACACAAACCTTACTGATGATTTTTTGAAAAGAGGTTTTCCATCTTATTTTTTAAGTAGCCTGAATAACATCGCTTCTTAAGAACAATTTAGACGTCTTCCCTCTTTGCACTGATAGCCAGTACCATAAGCATTCAATGCATCACTGAATTAGAAAATTATAATATTCTTATTATATTTTATAAAACTAATTATATTATGAAACCATGTGTTATGAAACCAACAAATTAAAAAAACTCACATATGCCAACTACTGTAGATAAGCAGCACCCTTGGAAAGCAATGGCTATCATAAGGGTGATGGCTTGGACTAGTCAATATGTCATGTGTTGTTCTTCTTTTAACATTACCATACATTAAAAAGCATGCAAAGATCATGTCACAGACATGTGAAACAGTGGAGCTTCCAGTCATTACACCAAATGCAAGAAGATGTTATTATTTCAGGTTCCACATGTGCCTAAAGGTTACTTTCACAGATATGTATTCTACTGTATTCTACAGATACTTGTTTGTCAAAGGCAGGAAGAGTTTTACCTGCTCAGTCCTTTTGGATCTTGGGTATCGTAGTTCTTAACCTTCCCAAGTGTGGCCTAGGAGGAAAGAACAGGTGAAAAAGGCATGTTTGCGTGTGGTTAAATAGTTATAAATCGATGTGTGAAACTGAAAATAAACATTGTTTCCCCTCTGTCTTTGCAGAACTGTTTTTCAGCTGCAGGATAGTTCACTGTGTACTCTGCAAACACACATTCCAGAAAGAAGTTCAAGGGAAAAAACTGGGGCAAGGCAGAACTGTGTCTCTTGGCAGTTCTGGCTGCTGAAGGTGTTCAGGCAGTCAGGCCCTCAGAGTTGGAGGGATGTGGTGGCACCAACAGAGATGTAGTGCACTAATTAACCTTTGGAGTTTATTCCTTGATCTTTTCAGGTGCTACCTAGTCCTTGTCAATGCTAAGTTAGCTAGGATGGCTTAAACTGCCCTTACAGTAGTTTTAATCTTCCAGATTAATTTGTGGTGGAGCAGAGGGAGGAGGATTTCTATGGTCTGTGCTTTTAATGCCCTCAGAAAGAGACTGGTGAATTACACAGTGGATATTACATTGCTGAGACCAAGTTCATAAAAGAGTTTTTGAACATACTCTTTGTTATCTTCATGAAATTTTAGAACAACTTTCTCCTCAGCATGCCACGTGTTTCTTTCTAAATGATTTTGTTTCTTTTGCCACAACAGCTTCTGTTTACCTAGTCTTTTTTATATTGTTGATGCTTGAGCTAGTGATTGTGCTTTTCTTTAGGAACTTGTATGATATTAATATCACTAGAACCAAGTCTCCCAGAGTTCCTTTCAAATTATTAAAATACTGTCAAAAATAAGGTACGTTGTAATTTATGATGGGGCATATATATTGGGGGGTTTTTTTTGTTAGCATTAGAACAAGCAGCTGAGATTCTGATTGTACCTTTGCAAAAAGAAAAATGGTGGACAACGGGACAGAAAATAAATGTTCTGTGTAATTCATATTTCTTAATACCATAGCCTTCTTGTTCCTGAATTAAGATTTTTCCTGGCTATTGTCTTTGACAGTGAAAACGAAGAACTGAGGAGAAAACAAACTATGAAAGTATTGGTTATTGGCCTTGGGGGGTAAGTTATGCAAAATTAAATTTTCTCTACAGTTTAAGACTAGTTTTCTTCTCAAAATGATGTGATACAATTTCTATTTCAGAATCCATATTATTTTGAAACTGGATTACATATGCAACGTATCATTGCATAGTTTTATAGCACGTAACTCTCAAGAAATTGTTGTGTGTCTGTTGGAGACCTCAGATGCAGATGTTTGTAACATCTTTCTTGGCACTGCTTGATTTACTGTACTGATTGTTGAAAACTGTTGGAACATGCCAGAAAATTTCTAGAGGTAGAGAGTGTTTTATGTGACTAAAATTTGGGGGAAGTTGTATTGTTTCTTTTCATATACCTATATAGAAATGTATGTGTGAGCTCGTACATATGTTTAAAAGATTAGTTTTTGTCTTGGTGAACTTTTCACAATGTTTTCTAACAGTGTAACAAATGGAGGGAAAACAACACTAGCAGAAAAACTTAAGAATATGCTTCCCAACTGTGATATAATCTCTCAAGATGACTTCTTCAAGGTAACAGTTTTAATGGAAAAACCTGATAGGTAAAAGTAGGCTTAAGTAGATTTCAATTATTTTTTCAGTTCTCCTGTTGATGAACTTTTAAAATTGGTGCTGCTTAAAGTAATGTTAATTTCATAAGAATCATAAAATGAGCGCTGGGGTAATTACATTTTTCAACATCCTTTATGCTAATGAATTTAATGGTACTGTCTTAAGCCTACACCCAGGCAACAATAAGTAGTTCTTTGTGTCCCAAGCCAGAACAGAGAAACAGCTTGTGTGTTCATGTTGGGGATGTTTGTTAAGGAGGGTGAAGGAGCTCTTGTTTCTCATGTAAACCTCTAATGAACTGAAGTCATATGAACTGGAGTGTTTGTTGCTCTAGATTAAATAAAGTTTTTGTAGTGTATTTTAACGGTTGCTTACATCAGTTTAATGTTGAAGATAAATTTAACTAATTGGATACAATAACCCATATGTTTATAACCAGAGTATATATCTCTCAGCATGGTCATAAAAGCAACCTTGAAAAATAATTTTTTTTCCTCTTCAGCCAGAGTCTGAAGTAGAAACAGATGAACGTGGATTTAAGCTGTATGATGGTGAGTAACTCTAATGCATTGTCTTTGAACATTGTATTGAAATTGTTGTGCTGAGCTTCAACACTTCTTCCACCCCATCCCCTCACCTCTTCCCTTCCAAGTAAACAAGTGGTTGTTTCAGATCAATCCTTCTCTTTCATTCAGCTCACTGAGATATTTAAGAAAACTTGCTTAAGTAGTAAATAGCTCAAGCTAGTGCTTGGCCTTTTTCTCTTTTGAATCTTTTCCTCTGTTTTTTTCACTTGTGTCTGTTTTAGTAGTAAATGGTACTGTTCAGTTAGAAGTCTTGGCTTGAAGTACTGGCATAAGATTAATCTCATTGCTTGGTAATGGCCCTTTTTTCCCACTTTTGCCAGTGAACTCATGGAATATCACTATTTGACTGACCCTAGTCAGTCAAAACTTGGGTCTATCCTGACACCTTTATTTAATGTCAGCTCTCCCATTAAGAACATATATTTTTAAATTTGTGATTGATGCCGGCTCAGTTTATTCTTAGAGACATCTCGATGCAGATCCACTTTAAGCCAGTGTTTTGCATCAGGTCATATCTACTTCCAAACAGTTGCTTAGTTAGTTGCCAATCTCTGTTGATACTTTGTGATCACAAAATGTATTGCTGAGCATATTGGTCAGACCCTTCAGTTGTATCTGAAAACTGGTGATTACCAGCTATGCAGTCTTTGGCTCAACTTCTAGATTTCATGTATACAGAATGTGAAACTGGAGGGATAAAATAAATGGACATTCTTATTAAAAGATCCAGGTTTAATGATGCTCTTGAAAGACCTTTAAAAATGTATTTGCTCATATGGTATCCAAAAGCTGCCTTATTTCTACGTTTCAGTACAGTAATTTCACGACCATAAGGCGCACCGGA
>PYHW01009421.1:26424-55345 GCA_013186435.1 Turdus rufiventris
ACCGGACTATAAGGCGCACTTCCGGGTTTGGGGAAAAATTTTAGTCAAAAGGGTGCGCCTTATAGTCGTGAAATTACTGTACTTTCTCAATATATTCTTGTGTGTCTACAGACAAAAATAGGTGTTACATTGTACTGTATATTTGCTTTGTACACCATGCTCCTTTAAGTCTCTCTATGTCCACCTAATGAACCTTATAAAAACCCAAAGCAAAACATGCTGAGTGTCCACTCCCCTCTCTGACAATTGACAGAAGGTTGAAGGTCTCAGGGTTAGTAAATTTTTGCAAGTTTTGTGGAAGCAGAGAGCAGTCTCTGAAGTTTCTGTCATGAAGTGAAAAGCTGTGAATTCAGTTCAGACAATATTAGGTTAGATAAAGTTCAGATAGATTACACTCAACAGAAATACCCCTGTCATGGTGCAAGCTTTGATTTCAGGAAATCATCAATAGCAAACACAGAACTACAAATAAAATCTTTGGGGTAATCCTGTTCCTCTTCATTTAAATAGGGATGTAGATTATTTCTTACTGATTAACATAGGGGTACTTAAGGGTTCTTGTTTTTTCTTTCTTTTATTCTTTATTTTTAAGGGATGTCTAACTTTGTTTTCATCAGTGCTTGATGCCCTCTATATGGATGAAATGGTGGCAAGTATTCGCAATTGGATGAAAAGCCCAGCAAGCTCAGGTGTTGTGACAGAAGAGCCACAGAATACATGTGACAATCTGAAAAATGTTTATATTTTGATTGTTGAAGGCTTTCTCCTTTACAATTATGAGTAAGCAGTAATATGTAACCTGTTAACTTGAAAGCTACCCTAAAATGGAAGAGGGAACTAAATATGTTGTTATCTTAGGCCACTTAATGAACTATGGAATAGAAGATATTTTTTGACCCTTCCTTATGAAGAGTGCAAAAGGAGAAGGAGGTAAGATTATTGACTTATTGTTTAAAGAGTCCTTGAAGTGTTCCTTTTGTACTAGTTTTTCTTCAGTGCTTGCAGAATGTAAGCTATTAACATAATCTATCTTCTGTTTGTTAGTTTGAGGTTTGTTTGGTTTTGGTTTTTATTTTAGAGCACATGGTTATTAAAGTATTAAGTGCTTTACAAACACTAAAAAGATAATTTGTTGTCCTGATAAATTATTTATTTACTGATTGCATATTTGAGTAAAAACATGTTTAAAATGAGAAATGGTTAAAAAAAATACTAAGCCCTCTTATTCTTGGTTAAATACAATTAATTGATGATTTTTCTTAGAGTAACGATGTTCATGTGTAGGTTTAGTGTGTGGTTTTGCGTAGGCAGTCCATTAATTTTACCGTGAATCTAAACTAGATCATTGAGCCAGTGTCTGACTTGCCTCTAAATTTGGAGCAATACTGTGTGCTTGGAATAATATATGTGCACGAAGTCAGAATCTGCTGGCTGAGTGAAGAAATTCTCTATTCAACTGGCTTTGGTTGATACCACTTTCTCAGTTTCTTACTAGATTCACCTGAGACTTTAGTGTCCAGAATGGAAGAGTCTAGACTAAACAACTAGTAATTTAGAGCTTGAGAAATCTGTATACCCAATAAAAAGATAGAAAGTTGCTTATTTATTTAATAGTGTCAATACAGTTTAATTTATCTGTAATACCTTTTACAATTAAAACCCCCAAACTTTTACCTTATATTGAATGTGATTTGATTGGCAGGAATAGGTAAGGTAGCAAAAGATGGCAGAAGGTCATATCACAGATTGAATTAAAATGAAGGAGCCCCCTTGGGTCCAACAAAAATACAGCCAGCCTTTCTTTTTTTGTTTTGGATAAAAGCTGTTATTTAACCAGCTGATGCTAGGGGAAAATATGAAACTTATATGGGAACACATATGTATTTTTGTGTAGCACCAGAGTCTATCAGCCAGCAGATACACCAGGGTACTTCGATGGACACGTGTGGCCTATGTATTTGAAATATAAAAGTGAATTGGAAGAGAATGCAAGTGTGCAAGTTGGTATGGTATCCTTAATTTTAAACTTATAAAATGCATAAATATGGCACTAGTACAGCTTATATTGAATTGTGGAATTTTTTTAAAATGGAACAAAATTTTCTTCAAATGTTTTTGTTGCACTTAGTAGGTTTTGATGTTTCTCTTGATTTATCTTTCAAGTCTATAGGGATTTTATTTTTGTTATTTAATAATGAAAATTAGGAAGTTGAAAAATAGAAATGTTCTGATCACTAATTAAGCCCACTTAACAAGATCACTTTTTAAGATAACACATATATGTCTAAATAGGAAGCTTCTGAGATGATAACTGGTGCACTGGCAGAGTTCTTCACAATAAAATTGAAATGATGGTGAAGTCTTGTAATAAGTTGAAGATACTTTCTAGGTGCTGACTGTCTGCACTAGAGTCACCAGTTTTGCATGAGAAGTGTCACTTCTGTTGGGGCAGTGCCACAGGTTTTTTGTGTTATTAACTAGAATATGTTTCCATTATGTTTCTTTTTTTAACATGTAAAACAAGTTTGGAGAAGAGGAAAAGGGAAGGTGCTGTTCTTGGTTTTTATTTTTTTCTTCTCTTCTAATGGCATCTATAGGAATACTGAAAACTCTGCCTATTACCTTTAAAGATAGCTGGCATAGAAATCATGAAACACTTCTTTTTTCTTCCTCAGATTATTTGGATGGAACAAAACCTCAAGAGGAGCTTTTATCCTATGTGTATAGGGATATAATACAGGAATTAAATAAGCTGAAGGAAGAAAGTAAGTAATATCAGTGAAAATTGAATCTATGTATCCCATTCTGTGTTAACAAGAAGCCAATATTTTTATTTGAAAATACTACAAGAATTATATAGATCTATATTTCTTTATGTACTGCAGTACCCTGTTCACTCATTACCGTGAGTCAATTTTTGTTAAAACTGTGAGTTCCTGGAAATGCGATGTTTTAAGATCATAGTCGAATCCACTGTTACTTAATGACAAAATAATAATTGGAAAAGGGGAAGAGAAGAATTACGGATTAAAATATCAACGAAAACAAATGTGTTTGTGGAATTACTTGTAATATAAAGTGATGTCACTTGCAAACACTACAGGTTAGATATGTACTTTTTATTTTAGATCAGCATGTCACAGCATGATAACATAGAAAGCCTGGGTTCCATTTGACGTGAATTGAAAACACCAAGACTGTCATACATGGCAAGCCAACCAACTGAGCAAATGCTGTTTGTATGACCATAATTCTACTTCATGTAACACAAGAGTTTTTGTAAGTAATTATTAATTCTCTCTTGGGTATGGAGACAGTGACTCCATTTAGGGGTATGAACAGTGCATTCATTAAAATTCCTTTAATCAGTTCTGCTTTGCGTGAGCTTTAAATCTGATTGAATGTGTGCATTTTAAAGAACATGAAGATTTTTGTGCACAAAACTAAACCATAAATATGCATTTCTGTTGGATTAATAAGCCTATATGAACATGGATAATTTCAATTTGATATGATCATATAGGAATGACAGTGTGCCTCTAATATTTTTAGGAGGTTATTATCAGTAATAAACATGCTTAGAGGAACTGTCTGTAAGTTTATGTAAATTGTTATGCTGCTTATTCAGTAACTGATTGAATACATCACCGATAAACTTATTTAGACTTGCTGAATACCTCTCTGGTGTTTGCACAGTAATTTTTGTGTTGTGTATTGTTTAGACCAGTTGGGAATAGATGCTAAGAAAATGAAAACAAACCTGAAGAGGACTCATATTATTGGAAAAAGATGAGGAAATAAGTTGTAGAGAATGGAGGTGCATCATTAACAAGATACAGTACCTATATTGTGCAGAGATTGACTGGAATGGCACAGACAACTAGACTAAATCCATGCTTCAGGGAGGAAGAAATGATTGTTATTAATATTCATAACTCACATTGAAAGTGAAGTGAAACTGAAATGTTGTAAATGAAATGTTCAGAAAGCTGGAATGCTAAACAAATGTGAAAACATTGTTATAGAATGTATGTATATATATTTACACAAACTAGGAAATTGGTAAATTGGATCTTTTTTCTGCTGAATAAGTAATAACTCATATTTTCTAGACAATGGATTATATTTTTATCAGTCAGAATAAAAATAAAATTACAGATATGGAAAGCAGAGGGTGGATTATATTACTTGATATGTGACAGCTGAACTGGTCAGCGATTGAAATTTAGTTCTTTATTGAAAAAGTCCTAAATCTATGTGTAAGGAAAAGATGTTGCCAGATTACAGCTGTGTTTAGCTGTATTTAAAAGGCTTCCAAGTATAATTTTGCACTAAAATTTTTTTTTGCACTAAAAATACTTCTTATTGCATTTACAGTAATTTCACAAGCCGCACTGACTATAAGCCGCGTTCTCCGGGTGTTGGCAAAATTTTATTCTTTGTTCATACACAAGCCGCACCCAATTATAAGCCGCTTTGTCTTCGCAGCGAGGATCCCCTTGCAACTTTCACAAAGTTGCCAATTAGTAACAGAATTGCGGGATCACGGGTTCGACCTTGGAAACATTATTTCCAAGTGACTAAAGATACAGACAATAGCTGCGGCAGCGTACCCTGCAAATTTTATTTACGAGAGGAAAAAGATACGAACAATAGTGTGGTCATTTTAGAAGCATTTCCAACGGATCTGCGTTGCCTTTAAACGGTCGCTCAGCTGGGCAGCCGGGCAGCTGCTCGGGTGAGCGGAAAGCAGGGCAGCTGCTTGGGCGAGTGGAGAGCAGGGCAGCCGCTTGGCTGCTGGGGTGAGCGGAGAGCAGGGCAGCCGCACAGCCACACAAGACTGAAAACACTGAAAAAAATACAGAGAAATATCACGGGCTCAGATTGGCAGCGCCACCCCGTTGCTGGGGCCACTGGGGCTCTCACTTCCGGGTTTGAAAATTTCTGAAAATCGTTCATACATAAGCCGCTCCTGAATTCAAGCCGCGCTTCTGGGTACAGACCAAAATTTTAGTCAAAATGGTGTGGCTTGTAATTGTGAAATTACTGTACTTATATGCTGTGATGGACTGTCTGGCTTTAAACTTTTTTTGTTTTTATTTCCTTTTGGAAAGGGTACAATTGCAAGAGATTAGCTAATGCACAGAATGGTTTTGGTGGGCTGACCTTGGCTAGCCACCAAAACGGCTCTATTACTTCCCCCTCCTCAACAGAAGAGAGGAAAAAATGTAATGCATTTGCATCTCATGCGTCAGTATAAGGACAGAAAGATCACTCAACAGTTACTCACAGTCAAAACAAGCATGGTTTGGGAAAATTATTTTAATTTACTGCCAATAAAATAATAAATAATGAGAATTAAGAACAAATCATAAAACACCTTCCACCCCACCCCTCCCTTCTTCCTGTGGCTTGACTTCCCACACAAATTCTCTACCTCCTGTCTCCCACCAGCACAGGTGGAGGGCGAGTGTGTTGCTCCTTCCTCTTCAGTCTTCTGCTGCTCAAGATGGGGGGTCCCTCACACAGGGACAGTCTTTCACTTCTACCTGTTCTGCATGGTGATTCAGGAAAGGGAGTGGAATGAGCAGTGCTGTCACCTGACTTTGTTCTCAAGTAGTCCAACACTGGTGCTGTGGCAAGGAGCTCAGTTTTGTCAGATCCTCCTTTAGAGAAAAATGGTAGATGAGCTCCAATACAGATCTAGCCATTTGTGGTGTAAATCATTATTGGAATATACAATATACTGAACTTGTGCTTCAGCAACTTGTAATAAGAGCTCAGGGCATAGATCTTTCACAGTTCTTCTGTAATCATGACACAGTTTAGAGCTGCATAATTTTTTTTTTTTTTTTTCTCAAACAAAACATGTGCTCTTACTCAGCTCCTGTCTAAGACCAGTGGACCTGTGTTTTCAGAGATGGGCAGCTCTGGTTTCTAAATTTAGAGGGAGTCCATAGTGGAGTTAAAAGAAGGGCAACTACGTGTCAAGGGACTAGAGAAGCTGCTTTGCAAGGTGAGACTGAAAATGGTGGGATCGCTCACTGTGGAGAGGAGAAGAGCGAGGGGAAAATGGGCCATGGTTTACAACATGAATTCTTAAAAGCTATGAGTCAAGTATTCACCAAATTTTACAAATGCTAGTCTTCAGGCATTTCTCCATTTGAAATAGATTCACTGATTTATATTAAGGTGATGTTTCACATGGATAGAGATGATACTTTATGCAGTAGACACTGACCTTCTGAGATGTAATGCCAAAAGTGGCAGACAGTACCGGCAAGTTCAAAAGGGATCCAGAAGAATCAGTGACACTTCACCCATAAGAAGTAGTAAAAGAAGCAAGCAGTGTTATATCATGGATGGACTGTAGAAACTAACCAGGCTCATCTGCCTAAATTGTGTGCTCTCGCTGGTTGATGCAGCAACTCGGCCACAAAAGATAATGAACTCTGTTTGATAGATAAAGTATTTAAAGTATTTCATTATAAAAGCTTACAGAGCTGGCCTGTAGCTTGGCATGTTGGCAGAGTGCTTTTGGTTTGAAGGTGGTACAGCCCTTGACAGAAAAAATCTCTTTTTTTTTTCTAGTTTGCTCTTGGTGAATGCCTTTTGATTGCCAGGGCTGTGCTAGCTGTGAAGTGGTTGGGGAGAGCTGCATGACAGAAGCCTGTGGTTCTTTAGGGAAGAATAGGCAACTTTCTGGAAGTGGTGTCATCTGCTGGCAGTAATTTCAGGTTGTCGCTGCTGAAAGAAGGCGAAGTGTCTTGCATATATTCAGAAATGTGGAGTGATAGAAGTGGTGGTGTTCTATAAAGGGCTAATGGCTTTTCTATAAGGACAGCAATACAAGTATATTATTTGTTTGATACTTAGGTGATTTTCTGATGTTAAAATAAAGGTGATTTTCTGATGTTAAAATAACACAACATGTCAAGTTATAAACTGATGTAGTAGGAACAAACTTCTTCTCAGACCTTATGATTCCCACTCTAACCTTCAAAGTCTAAAAGCTGAAGTTCTCTTTAGACTGTGTATCTTTGATTCAGAACCTGGTTTTGTCACACACACAAGGCGTTTCCTAATTTACATACCCACTTGGAACTCATCTGTCTATCAAACTGGGTATGTCTTTGGTTTCCCTCTGGCATTGCCACTGAACACAGTGTCCATTCACTTTCCTGGTCAGTTACTGTAGTTACAAGAGAGCAAGAGCAGTGTGAGAGTGAAGTAGAAGTGTTTAATTTAGGAAGCTCATCCTCCTACTTCCACAGAGAGGAAGTTAGTGCATCAAAACCCTTTCCTATTCGTGTTGCATTACTTGGGTTACTAAATGACTGCCCCGGTCTTTAGGCAGATGGGAACTATGGTGGTGCTCTTTAGCTTTTGGGAGTGAGGGGATGGGCCCTTACAAATGAGATGGTCTTGTATCAGCCACCTCTCCTCAAAGCACAGTGGAAAGATGTATGGTGTGACTTGCTGCATGACATAGTGTCTGCACCTAGTCAGACACGTTTTGTCAGGTGGAGGATGATCATCTGCTCATCATCCAGGCCAAAGTCTGTTGTTGTGGGGGGCAATCTAGTGTTTAGTGACTCATGTATGGTTAGACACCTTGCTTTTCCCTCCCCACAACGGGACCTTGCCCATCTTCCCAGAAGACATCATCCGTCTTGAGTCTGATGCAGAGTGTGAAGTAGGGCCTCTTGGTCAGCACAGTGACCTCGCTGCCCCGGCTGCCTGCCAGTGGGGCTGGATGTATACCTGACCCCAGCCTGGAGCCGGCAGCCGGGCGGAGAGTCGGGCTTTGAGTGCTGAGCTGGTACCTGTGCCTGGGTACCCCGAGGAGCCCTGGAGCTGTGCATCCTCGCCCGCTAAGCCTGAGGTGCTTCAGCACCACTGCCGCCATCGGGCGGGCCCAGCCGTGCCGCTTCACACGGCGGGGACAGGCACCACGCCGCGGATAGTGTCCCCCGTGACTCCAACCGGCTCGGGACCGCGGAGCGCTCTGCCAGTGCACTGCTCCCAATCCCTGTGACACCGGCTCGGGAGCCCGGACAGAACACATCTCCCAATCCCTGTGACACCAGCTCGGGAGCCCGGACAGGACACATCTCCCAATCCCTGTGACACCGGCTCGGGAGCCCGGACAGAACACATCTCCCAATCCCGGTGACACCGGCTCGGGAGCCCGGACAGGACACATCTCCCAATCCCTGCGACACCAGCTCGGCAGCGCCGGTCTCCGTCTGCCGGCTGCGCGTGCCCGTCCCAGCCCCGGCCCCTCTCGCGATACCCTCCTGCGCGGGCTCGGCCGCGCTCGCCGGAAGGGCGGCGATGCGCGTGCGCGCCGGCCGTGCCCGGGGGCGCAGGAGGGCGCGGGGGATGTCGGCCACGTGCGCCCTGTCCCGGAAAGCGCCGCTGCCAAGGCCGCGTCCCCAGAGCGAGAGGGAGCCGCCGGCCAAGGTGATGCGCAGGGGGCTGCGGCGAGGCCGCGAGGAGGAGCGGGAGCAGCTGCCGTGTCCGGGAGAGAGCGCGAGCGGCATGGGCGGGGAGGCCGAGGCGGAGCGGGCGGCACCGGTGAGCGACGAGCGGCGGCGGCGGCAGCAGCCGCCTCTAGAGCCGAAGGCGCTGGGCACGGCGTCGGCCAGGGCGGTGGAGGAGGAGGAACGGCTGGAGCGTGAACATTTTCGGCGGATCATCAACGCTTTCCGATATTACGGGTAATTGAGGCCTGCCCCCTGGGTGTGGGGCCCTGCGCGGGGCCCTTTGCTGGCCCAGCGGCCTTCGCTGGGTTCGCAGCCGCCCCCGGGACAGGGCGCTCTTGGTGCGCGTCGTGCGGCCGGCGCCGCGCTGTGCTCCGGGCGCTGTGCTCCGGGCGCTGCGCCGCTGGCAGCGGGGTGCGGAGCCCCGAGTCGGCGGAGGACTTCTGCACCTATTTGCTTTCGGGATACGCGCAAAGTCGCCTTGATATCTGTCAATTCGAAAGCCTAAAAGAAAACATTAAACCTGAAAAGGGTGTCTTGCGGTCTCTTGGGAGATAGAATGCTCTAAGACACTGTAAAGCCTTCAAAACAATAGTATTTCCTGCTGGCAAAGAAATGCATAATAGTGTTTCGATTATGGGTGGAAGTTCTTAAAAGGCATTTTACTTTGCAGAAGAGATAAAACCTATTGCTAGGGATAATGGATGCCGGTTTTAATAGCATCCGGAGGGTTTGTTTGCTCCATAGGAATGAGCCAACGGTGGTAGGGACACCTAGTTTTAGGAGTGAATCCGTTTAGTAGACGAGGAAGCAAGTTACTCGCATTGAAAGGCAGTGGAGCCTGGCTGGAAAGGTCCAGGCCTCTTCAGTGTTTTGGTAAACCGTTTCCTGTTTCTGGGTTTGGAGAGCAGGTGTGTACTTCAGCTAACGAAGTCTCATAATGTAGCTCATTATTATGTGCATTTTTTGTCAATGTAGCACAAGCATCATATGTGCATGGTACTGAGGTTCTTGGTAGGAGTGGATTATATTTATGTAATTTCTTCTGTTCCATGTAAGTTTCATTTGTCTTTCAGGACAAGTGTTTGAGCAGGAGGTTGGTCTGAATGACTCTTAAATAATGTCTCTTCCAGAGTGAATTCTCTAATTAATTTTGGACATATCAAAGAACTAGTTAGTTAAAAGTATCTAATACCAATTGCTACTAATGCAATTCTGGCCTTTAATTTATTTACATTAGTAGTATAATTGTATCCTCTGGCCTTAGAAGCTGGGAATATCTTTCTCAGCCTTCTGCTGGACTGTGCCTTTGGGTTGCTTTTGAATGCTTGTTTTGGTAAAAACGTAAGAAAAAGATGTGACTCAAATTTCCTGTACAGAAATTCAATGAAATTGCCTCTGTCTCAAAGAAATAATTAGAAATTTAGGTGAAATTGCATATCTTGGTACTTAATAAATGGAATTTTTGTTTGCTCATGTTGGTATTTCCAGTTAACTTGGCAACATCTGTACGAAGAAGACAGTAACACACTTTCAGATGAGTCCAGATCTTTTTCTTGTCTTCTAGAAACTTTGTTATTTGTGTTGTTTTGATTTCAGTAAATTATTCGTTCTGCTAGGTGGTTGTAATTTAGCATAAAATGGTGAATCTACGTTCAAAGGTGGTTTTTTTTCTGACAAAACTTTCAGGAAAATGTTGTTGAGCTAAGCTGATGTGCTTTATGTTGAACATCAGTTTGTTTTTTGTTTTTTTTTTTTCCTTGTTTCTTTTCTGTTTCTTGTCCTTGAACGTAATTTTAAACCACTGTAGTTATTACAGTGAACAAGACCTTCTCAATAACACTTGAATGAGCTATTACCTGGTCAAATTTCCAGAATGAGGTTGTAACTAAAATGCCAGCAATTGCAACTGTCTCTTATAACGACTAGTTTTTTCATCTTAGTGCTGCTATATGCTGACACAAGACTTGAGAAGCTTCAGTATGACTTGACCAGCTAAAATCATTTGGTGGTCAAAAGCAACAGTATCTCTTGCTGAATTTTTTCTGTAGAGTCATCATGACTGTGTAACTGTAGCAACTGTATTAGCAGCTATACATCTGTCAGTTTAGACAGAAATCAAATCTAGCAAAATCTTGAAAGAGTCACCATTTTTATGAGTTTTATCCTGGCAAAGTGGAAAACTATTTTCAGCTTGCATCAGTCACATGATCATGTTCACAGTACTTATGAGGAATATACTGTTAAAAGAAGGTAGCTTAGTTTCTTAGTATGGCTGCCAGAACTCTAGCATAATATCTAGCATTAAATGGGAATGTGTTAAATAGAGTGGTAATGTCGAACTAGACCTTAAAAAATTCTGGAAAGGCTGTTCTCTAATAAGGGATGACAAAGTCTTGTCACTTTCTGTGAAAAAAAACCTGAATAATTGTAATTGGAACAGCTTAGAGTGAATTATTTACATGTGCGTATATTGCTTCTAAATACTTAAAACTTTTGCTTTTTAGAACGAATATGCATGAACGAGTGAACAGAACAGAAAGGCAGTTTAAGTCTCTCCCGGCTAACCAACAGAGTCTTCTTCCTCAATTTCTTCCTCACCTTGACAAGATTCGGAAGTGCATTGATCATAATCAAGAAATACTGCAAACCATTGTGAATGACTGTGTTCATATGTTTGAAAATAAGGAATATGGAGAAGATGTATGTTAAAATGGACTTTTTTTCTTGCTCCAAAATTAAATTCTGTATGCTTTGGAATTTCCTGCATTTGTTTTTAATACGTCAAACCTCCAACTTTCTTTTCTTTTGCCATCCTTGTTTTATCATTTCCTGCTTGTTAACACTTTTCTCACTCTTGTCTTTCACATTTGCAGAGCTGATGCTTAATGAAGCTGTTCATTGTTAGTTCTGTTAGTTACAGTTATGGAAACTAACTGTGAATCTTGCAAATCGCTGTAAAAACACCTGTGAATCTGGCAAATCATTGTTCTCACTCCAGAGTTCTAGCTTTACCCTGGTTACATTTTACAGTTATTTTTTTGGTTAACTATATAGAATATAAGTGATGTTGTCTGTCTTACTGTAGGCTCTTATATGTTACAACATTGTAAATTGGTTGCAATTCTAGATTGTAAGTATTTTTAATGTTGTTATTTGTAAACACTTTTTTACCACTTGACCTACTTTCTATCAAAAAAAAAAAAAAGATACCAAGACTTAAAGGACTGACAGAGATGGAAACTGAAGTCCTCCTTGGATACAGGCAAGATACCATAATGGGCAGCTCTGATGTAAGCTTCTCAGTTTTGCCTTATCAGTATCTAAAGGGATCCTTTTTTTCAGGGTAAGCAGTTCAGCCTCTGCACTGGCTAAGCCCTGATCTTTTCTGAATAAGGAATACCAGGTGTGCTTTGCTACATATTATTTTTTTATGTGGAAACTGGACTTTTGAGTGCCAGAGAGAGGCTGGCAAACTCACTTTAGGATATTAAGATGAATTTAAGTCTGGGTCCCAGGAGTGAATGGGAAGTGCTTTGTCAGCTGATAATCCCTGCAGTTCTTGCAGCATGGCTTTTTTTTTCTCTTAATAATTTGCTTTCCCCCCACAAGACTCCAGATACTTGGTATGTTTTCCACTAACTTTTTTTTTTCCTCTCTCTCTCCACTTTATTCAGGGAAGCGGGAAGATTACACCAGCTTCAACATTTGACATGGATAAATTAAAGTCCACATTGAAACAATTTGTGAGAGACTGGAGTGAAGAGGGAAAATCTGAGAGGGATTCCTGCTACCAGCCAATTATTAGTGAAATTATAAAGAACTTTCCAAAAGAAAGATGGTAATAGTGTCTTAAAACTTACATTTATGTGGACTTACACTGTTGCACAAATCTAAAACAGAATTTATGGAGTAATGAAAAGCTTTGTTTCAAAAGTAGAGAATTTTTAATGTACTCAGTGGAGTTTATTTTTCAATCAAGAAAGTTTTCATTTCTAATAAGAGATGCTGGAAAAGAGTATAATCATAAACTTCACAAAGTAATACCAGGTAAACCAGTAATAATTTTTTGTTGTTGTTTTGCAGCTGTATGTAACAATATATGTAAATATTTCAAGTAGAAGATATCAGAAAGCTAAGTCAGTTGTGTTTAATGAGGTAAAGTTTGCAGGTTAGCACATCCTCGGAGTGTGTCTGCTGCAGGTGAAAGGAAGGATTCCATGACAGCAGGAAGTAAGGCTTTGGCCCTTCATTATGGAAGGAAGACTTAACCTGTAGTGCAGTTGCACTTAATTGCACTAAGAATTTACTCTGAAAATAGTAAATTCTAACCTTGTTTTCAGGCAACTGATCTAAGACAGTTTTTAAAAAAGTTAGTTGCACATGTGAGGGTGATTTTGTAAGTATTGGCTTGTTAACAGTGCCAAAATAGTCATTGATGCAGGGGTTTTAGGTAATTTAGGTAGAAGCATACTGGCAAGGTCTCAGAAAGTTATAGAATAACCATAAGAATAACTTTAAGAATTCCATGTTTATTTGGTTCTGTCAATTAATCAACACAATCATCTTAAAAGTATATTTTAGTTTAAATTTAGTAGTAGTGCAGTAGGAAAATTTGATAGTTTTTATTTATAGAGGTAACAGGGCACTACTTAGGTTTGATTATAGTAGGGTATTATTTTGGTGTTTTTTCTCTCTCAGTAATTATTAATAATGCTCTTGTGCAAATTTGAAAAGTCTCTTCCACTAGCCATTGCTTAGTTTCATTAGTAAAGACTGTTTGTGGTGGGAGAACATGGAGTGTAGGTGGTTTCTGTTTTGGCTTGAGCTGACTTACCTAAAGATATGTACACCTTTAAAAAATGTTTTATCTGCAAGTGAACTTTCTGCAATTTTTCTAGTTCTAATAGTGGCCTACATAAAAAATGGATTAAATACTGCAGGTATGCATCTGATGTGTAGATCTGTAGGAAGACTTATGGTTAGTTTTGCAGGACGTTATCACTGTGGAGCTGTTGTAGCACTTAAGTAAAACTTTTTTTCTGTTCACGTCTTATTAGCTGCTATGTTCAGGTCACTCCTTTCTCCTGGTGACTGAAGGCTCTTCTGGTTAGGTGTACTTTTTGAGGTAAGAAACAGTTATGTACATGCCACTTCACCCTTGAGCAAGAAGTAACTTCCCTAGCTGGTCAGTCTGCATTTTTTTAATACAAATTTTATACAAAAAGTGGCAGGACTTGAGGGAATGGCATGCAGCTGAGTCAGGGAAAGTTTATGTTAGATGGAAAGAAAGCTTCATCTGGAGGATGGCTGAGCACTGGGCGCTTCAGGGAGGTTACTACAGCACCAAGCCTGTCCGAGTTCCAGAAGTGTCTGGACAATGCTCTCAAGCAGGTGGTGTGACTCTTGGAGTGTTCTGCATAGGGCCAGGAGCTGGACTGTCTTACCCTGACAGGGCTGTTCTGGTTCAGCATATTCCCTGATTCAGTGATTTGGAGTGGAGAAGTTGTTTCAGTTTTAAGGGATTGACAAGGCCTGAACTGCAGTTATTCTGTCTGTTGTTTGTAGTGGCAGAGGACTGAACGTGGACTCTTAATGTGTGAAAGAAAACAGAATCTCAGTATACAGCTTTGCATTGCTTTAGAGTTTCCTTCTGTAGCACAGAGCACTGAAGTCTCCTGAAAGAATGAAATGAAGTGCTAAAGAAAAACTGCACTGGGTGATGAAAATGACCTTTTCTAAATGTATTTTGTGTTGAAAATGATAAATATTTTAAATTTAAAACTATCTGTGCCAGTCACCATTTACTTGGTAAAAGGAATTGCAGCACTCATCAAATTTGTAATACTCAATGGAATGGTACATTCAGTTTCTAGTTAACATAATTTGTTAGTGTTACTAACTCCATGCATTGGAATCACTTGACAATGGAGTTTAGTTTTTGAAACTACACAAGTATATTTCATTCTGTGCATGCACACCTTGTAGCATTGCAGTTTGCAAGATTGACATGTATGGGTTCAGTTGGTATGTAAACAGCGGGAAAAGCTGTGAAGTGTTGTATATGCTTGCTCTTTGGGAAGTAGAAGTGGTACAGGCAGTGTTTGAAAGCAGCTATAAATCAGAATAGTTATTAAGTGGGTGCTACTTATCATGTTATCATGTGTTTCGGTTTAGTGTTCTGTTAGGTTATCATCAAACAGAAATGGCAAAAGCTGTTCCTGCCTCTTTCTGCTTCTCACCTTAACACAGAATCTGTTAACAGAGTCAACAAAGCAGTGTTAAGTAAATCCCATGAGAATAAGGTCTTCCTGAAGAACTGGTAGATTTCTTGCATTATCTATGTTGGAATTTGTGTTTCAGCTCGCAGGAGCTCTGTAATATTTAAATGTCTTGAATTTCTTGGGTTAGAATGAACCTCCTTACTATAGGAGAAAATAGTAAAATGCAGATACATTTTTATTTCTCTATCTGTATTTATTGAAGCATTTTTATGGGGAAGTATTAAGTTGCAAATCTGAATAATCATACACAGAATTTTTTTTTTTATTTCCCTTTTTTCAGTCGTTTTGGTTACCTTTCACTTCCAGTGTGGCTCTTCTTGCTTAGGTGAAATGATATAAAGATCATCAGCTTCTTGTCTAAAAGAAATCTATGAAATAATTAACTTTTTTGTTAATTATTTTTCTCTGGCCAAAACTATATATACTTAGGTATTTTTTCCAGTTTTCTCATCAACTAGGCCTCTGGAATGAACTATAACTTGAAATCCATCTGTGTCATGCTGTCTGACAATCAAATGTATTTTCCAAGATGCTAACAGAATAGCCCAAAAGAAATCACCAGAGCTTAGTTTCCTTTTAGTATGAAAAACAGCTTGTGCGTCCTGAGCCTGAGCTTGGCTATACTTCTTAAGTGTGCTTGGTCATGTTTCTAGCAGACTTGAAATTTCTGCTTTATTTGAATTTTATTTGACTTTATATGAAATACATCTGTCCATGCAGGTCTTTGTGCTTAGCATAAACTTTGCTTTAAATGTTAGATTTAAGAGCAAATGTATTGTCAGTGTTACAGCATCACTGAGTGTTTTGCAGGTTTTTTAATTTAGCATTTGTCTCTAAAAAAAGTCACCAACAGTATGATTGAAGTAAAATAACAAAATATGGGATACTAAGAATTGGATTTGTTTAACCAAATTTGTTTATCTAAATTTACAGACCTCATAAACACTAGGAAAGAAGTCCCATAGTGTGTTCCTATGCTGATATTTCCACTGATCAGAAGCCCCTCTCGGTGTGAGAGATGTGTTTATTACTTCATTTGATAAATTGAACTGCAGTGTTTAGTTTATGCGAATTAGGTTTGTGTTTGATCAGACACTCTCATTATTCTTTTGCTGGGATGTTTACTCCTTCAGAATCATTACCTTTTATTACAACACAATAGACATGAAATAAGCCTCCATTTTTTATCGTGTTTAATTTCCCCCTTTTAAAAAGGACACCTTTAGAAAAAGTTAAAATCTTCATTAATATCAATGGTCTTCTAAAAGCTGAAAATACATCACACTGAAACATGCAATGTGAAAAGGGCATGACAGATTCATTTCTGATATTTCTCCACTGTCTTTCTAAAGAGACTTCTGCAATTTCAGTAGTTGAGCTGAATAGTACCATGCAGCCCTCTTTGCTTCTTGGCCAGCACCTTTCCCCACACCTGTCAGATTAACAGACTGATGCTACTTCCCTCATAGCTATTCATTGGGTACTTACCAGACACTCATTTATGTTCCTAACACTGCTAGTTGTGTGAAATCGTCTCCTTGCTGGCTGGTTCAAGTCTAGTTTTCCTTGGGCTTCACTTTGGGTTATGATGTTACCACAGTTGATTGGTTTTGGGTTTTTTGGTTTGGTTTGTTGTTTTTTTTTTTGTAGTCAAATTTGTAGCTGCTGTAATCACATAACCAGCAGAGAAAAGCTGTTTTTCTAGCCTCTTAAAGGACTATAGCCATTAAAAAAGCAGTTTCTATGCAATTAGATTTTTAGCTATTATAAGGGTTCAAAATTCAATGTGATTCTTTAACAGTTTGTCACATACAGTTCATTTTTAAGTCTTGAAAAAGGTGTTAAACAATTTTTTTCTGATAAGGGGACACTATCAACAGTTTCTACTTATTAATGCAGTAAGTTTGCCACATATATAGTTTCTTGGACTTTAAATTCAAAAACATGCTCTTGCAAGGTTAATGTAATGTTAGTGGACTGGGATTGGATTACATTGTATTTTATTATCTGTGCTCTGTTGGTGAAATAAGGTTGGTGGCCAGAAGCATTCTCCACCAACTGATAGGAAGAGCAGTGGTAGAAATTAAATTGCTAGCAATTTTCCAGACTTTAATCCCTTAATAAAACTGTAAACAAAAGTGTAGTTAAGACTGTACTAGAAAAAGATAATAGAAAACTATTTTCTTAGAGAGAATTAGAAAAATTAGTTTAGAAATACAAAAACTTGATATTGTGAATGAAAAGATATAATTGCAGGCAATTTAAAATCAACTCACTTTGACTGTTAGAGGTTTTATCTTGTTTCAGGGTGCATAAAGGTGCAGATTTCAAAATGTGAATATACCTATGTGTGCGTTAGCTTCCAGGTTGCTTTAAGAGAGTACTTTTCTTCTAAGCAATGTGTTGTAATCTTGAAAGTGGTTTGTGGCTTATCATCCCATTTATTATGCAAGTGTCCACAAGGGGGTGCTAAAATCTGTGTAGAGCTAGTTGAAATATTTCATAAATAAAGTGAAATTTTAAGGAAATGGTGAAATAGATTTGGTTAGAAAATGCATTTGGAATAACAGTGTACCATTGTGAATAGGAAAAGCTGTAAATAGAAGCTTTACTAGCTTCTACAAGAAAGCATGTTTTCTTCTTCTCCTGGTTCCCTATTTTCAAAAATTTCATATTGAGCATGTAGTTTTCTCCTGAGGTATGCTTTGGGTTTTTTTTCAGCAGAAGAGAGGTAATGAGAACTGTTGCTTCACAGGAGTGCTCTTAAGTAATAACAAAGTCTTGATTTCCAACTTCTTGTTAAATCAGAAAAAGAGTCTAGATGTATAATGGAATGGAAATGAATGGAATGATTTTCCATTTCAGAGACTTAACTAACTAGATGATCAAATCAAAACTCAAAAGGCACTGTTAAAACTACTTTGTTAGATTGTGTGGCCTTTAGAAAACAATACTTCTTTTTGTCTTTGAATAATAGCATTCAGAAATTTACATCTTTCAGGATTTATGTAGCTCCTTTATTCATCTTCATGCTTGTGCAGCATCCTTACATTTTTGAACCCTTTTTGGCATTCTGAATTTTTAAGTAGTCAAAGGCTTTGTGTTTTGATGTCTTTTATCCTTTGGAACTGCTGATTGTGGCCTCCTTCATGTACTTTTATGTAAATTGGTAGATGTATTTTTTTGTCTCTGAAGGTGATATGCAAAACAATGTGAGGAGGTGTATGAATATTCATGCTTTGGTGTATGAAATCACGAACTCTTGAAGTCTTGTTTATGACTGGAAAGTGGAAAATTATTTCCTTTTAGATTAAATGTCTTCAGTTTGGCATGGGAGTGGTTTCTGTTTTATGAGTGAAGGCTTGATTGCACTGTGGAAGGGTGATGGTTAGAGTATATATGAATTATCTCAAAGAGGAGCGAATTTTGAGATTCTTAGTTCTATTTGTTAGTTGCTGAACATGGAAGAGATTTTTCTAAGTATTTTAGTGAACACACTGCTGGATGTTTTCTGGTTGTCTTCAGCTTGATGCTTAGTAATAGGTAAATGGTTAGAGAACTGCAGTGTACTTTGATTTAAAGTACTTAGGGGAAATCAGTGAGCAGCATATGAAGAACCCACCATTGCTGAAACGGTCACTACTTTAAGGTTTTTACATTCTGAATTGTTCATCAGATTGTGGAGATTTTATATTTTCATTTCTCATGTCAAAACACTTGGGTTTTTGGGTTTTTTTGGTTTTTTCCCTTGTAAGGTAACAAAAAATATTTCTAGAATGCTTTCTGATTCTCAGTGGGGCTTAAAGAAAAATTCATTGTGCTATATGATAATATTATTCAATTCACATGACAAATTTTTGGCTGGATAACTGTAGAACTTATAAGGAAAACAAAGTATATAGCAATTATGCTCTGTATTCTGAATGAGAGTTGTGTATGTTCTTTTGAGTAATTTCTGTGCATAATTTTTACTGTACAATTAATCAATCTGATCAGAACAGGCTAATTTTCCATTTAAAAGTGAAGTCATACAGGAAACATACTGTATTATCTTAAGTATATGGTGGGAAGAGTGTTTGGCTGGACCTCTAAGTTGTGTTAAGGGGTATCAGATAAAGACTTAACTATTATTTTTGTTCTGTTGCAGGGATTTCTCCAAAGTTAATATCCTGGTACCTGGTGCTGGGCTAGGTAGATTGGCGTGGGAAATAGCTATGCTCGGTTATGCTTGCCAAGGAAATGAATGGAGCCTCTTTATGCTCTTTTCTTCTAACTTTGTACTCAACAGGTATATAGCTTATGTTTTACTTGCTGAATAAAACCTAGAGAGGCAAAATTATAAATGAGAGAAGTCTGAATATATACATCTCACAAGAATAGATTTATAAGTCTTACAGCAAGGCACACATACTCACTTTTTAGAATTCTTTAAGGAAAAAAGTCTTAGGAATTAATGGAGAAGAAAGTATTTTATCTGAGTCACTAAAATTACAGAAAGCATGGCTTTCAAGTTGTGAGATTTAAAATCTGTAAATTGTACAACAGATTTTCTGCAAAATTTTGATTAGGTTTTATGATTTGTTTCACATCTGTTTTTGTAAAATGGACACCTATCTTACTACCACTAAATATAGGACAGTAAATATGTCCATGGTATTTAGTAGTGGTGAGTATTAAGAGGATACCTGTTTAAAAAAAGAAGCATCACATTCCATACTAGAATTTTAGGCACTGTTTTGACAAGAAAAGCAATCACTGAAGCATGCTGAGCAAGAGGCTAAGACTTAATAGTTCAACAATTATGCTCAGATAATAAATTTAAATGTAGTAAATTTAATGTAACAGGTTTTACTTAAAATGACATTTCTGTACTGTATTCTGCCATTTGCATTGGAATTACTGTTTTCAAAATGACCTTGTTAGAGAAGGAAAAAAGGCAGCACATGCAACTGTTCTTTTAAGAAAGAGAGTGGGAAGGCTACAGGTGGGCAAGTATTGGAAGAGGTTTGGGGGGTGTTTTTTGATGGGATGTTAGTGCCAGGTTCACAGAGGCAGAATTTGACAGGTCATTCATCAGTCTGAAATGATGCACCTTTGCTGAAAATACCTAAACTATTGTCTTTTTTTCCATATTACTATGTTGTTTTGGAGACTGATTTATAGACTGATTGTCCACAGCACACTGTGATGCTCTGGTATCTCATACAACTGTTCAAGAACAACAAAGAGAAAATTGCATGATGCCTGCTGCATAGCTGCATATAGCAGTAGAGCTCTGTGTGATAATTGTAGATGTTTACTGGAGGTTAATATTCTCTTTTTTTCCTGCATTATTCTTAAGTGACTCATTTGGTGGTGAAATTGTGTGTTACAGTTGATCTGACTGATGCTTTTTAGCTACTAAAAGGAAGCCATAATTCTCTCATGCTTTGGGATTTCAAAGCAGCATAAAAGCATGCATTTCCCATCTTTTGGAGCACTGGTCAACTGTCACTAGTTAGCTTCACCTCTACCCTCTGATGACATGCTTCCTTAAATAAAGAGTCTTCAACTATTTGTGAAATTATCCTGAAGATTCATGTTTTACTGATGGTAGTATTTTAGCATTTAATGCTCACATAGTTTCCTGTTCACGTAGGTTATTTAGCAAAGAGGTATGTACGTACTTTAAACCTCCTAACAGTATGAGATTCTTGACAGAAAAACAGTGTTGTGCAACTGCCGTAATCATCTTTGGTGGACAAGTTATCAGTTATAATATTAGCATGGAAGACAATACTGCTACCATGACTGAACAGCAATTTAGTTCAAGTCCAAGCATTCCTGTCTGCCAGATGTAATTGTGGGCTTGTTGTGTCTGTTAGGAAGATTTTAGGGACTTGAAGATTCAGTTTAGTCCG
The DNA here is from genome assembly GCA_013186435.1 of Turdus rufiventris. NCBI lineage: Eukaryota > Metazoa > Chordata > Aves > Passeriformes > Turdidae > Turdus > Turdus rufiventris. Next base: position 47,095 of record PYHW01009421.1, read on the forward strand.
AAGTTGCTGTTCATGGTTAGCCTTCTGAAATGCACTTTTGCTTTTCTAAAATTGGAAGAAACATCAATGATTAATATATGCTGAAGATAATACCTAAAGAAGAGTGGTCAGAAAAAAGAATTTGGCAATTAGCTTTTAACTATAGTCTCAATTTAATTTATACTTGTTTTTAGTTAATGAAACATGAGGATTTTACTTATACGTACTTACAGTTTTACAGCTTACAACTTTACCTTCTTTCTCTGACAGTGGTTTATATTTAGGAAGACAGCAGTGTTTGAATGTCAAGCATTGCTAACAGTAGGCTTCTAGATGTGGTATACTGGCTTAATGTTTCTGTGTGCAAAGTGATACTTGCCGATTTTCACACATATTGAAAAAACCTTCCATATCTCTGAAATCGTGAAGTTTTATTTCTGTGGATAAAGTTGCTTCGTATGGTATGTGTGTCCCAGTATAACTTGGGTCACTATAAATACCTGAAATTATTTAGAGTTTGTTATTCTGTTGAGGAAGCTCTAATTCGAGAATAAAGTGACCTTAGACTAGTTAAGTTAGTGGCTCCAAGGCCACTTCAGTCCTTGTATGGGGCATCTTGCTTTTTCTTGTATGCATAAAGTTCTTAGATGGTGTGTTTTTATTCTTTCTGGAAAGAATATAATTTTAGATAAATCTTTACACTTGGAGGAGGCTACTAGTTGTGTTTGTTGCATGTCCATGAATGCCTTGGGATGAAAACAGTTAAGTTGTATTTTTATCTGTATACCAGTGTTAAGAAGTGAGATTTGATCTACCCATTTTTTCAGAACATTGTCTTTTCAGCTGAAGGTTGAAGAGTGAATACCCTACCCCTATGGAAAATAATCAAGTGTGTCACACTTAAATATGTTAGATTTTTAGAACAGAATGTGTATTACACATCTTTTGTCGTAAGAATGGAATTGCCAAGGACTGGAGTACTTGATTGTGAAGTAAAAATTGTTGAAACTGGCAATGGAGATTTTCAAGCTTATATGTGAAAAAAAAATTGTTATTTTCTATTAAATTGGAACTCTTTCAAAGTCTGTATGAACATGAGCTCCTTTCTAATATATTTTTTTAATTGCTGTTGCCATAGTTAGGGGGCTTTTTTGTTGTTGGTTTTGGGTTTGCTTTTTTTAAACCAACTGCATATGACTGATATTTATATATGAAGAAAGTAGTTGGACACTATATTACTGCTGCTCCAGTTTTAGGTTATAACTGGTAAAATGAAATAGAGATATGACATGGAGAAGGTAAAAAATATTATTTCAAACACTTTGTTTATTTTAATCACCAGCCAAAAGAGTGCACTTTCTACAATCCAGTAGCTTGCTTGCAGTTTATGAAATGCTTGATGATATGTAATTTTGTGGGACAGATATGTTCTCTGTTGTCTTTGAAAGAAAGCATTTTTTCATTTTTTAGTTGCAAACTAATTTTACAGGATGGTGGGAAAAGCTTTCTGTTATACTTAAATGCTGTGTTTTATACTTTTAAAAATATGAGTTGATTTCATTGGTCATGTCAATCTAGAAACTCTGTTTTACAAAGACATGTTTGCTTAGCGTGATTGCCAAGATCCAGGTGTTACAAACTTAAAATTGCTTCAGACTTAAAATTACTTTTATTGTGCTTTGCAAAATGGCACTTAATTATATTTTTAATTTTTAAAACATCTTTTCAGTTAGCCTCTGACAAAAGCTTCTGTTTAGCTGTGCTTCAAAATTTCTTATGATCATGGCTCAGGAAAGTAGAATGATAAAAAATGTTTCCAAAAAAATTGTGGAACTAATGTTACCAGGTTTTCCTTCTTTGTTGTTTTTGGGTTTTTGTCTTTTTTTTTAATAGGAAGAGAGATGATACAGCAAATCTCAGCTTTGTGGAATATAGCAAATCTAAAGTTTCATTAATCCTAAAAAATAAACATGTGTTTTCTTCTCAGCAGAGAAATAAGTTGGAGAAAATGATAAGAAGTCATAAAAGAAAATTCTAAAGCTAAAAAATGCAATTACTTTGTGGTAGTGATTTTGTTTCAGATTAAAATTAGTTTTTTTATCTGTTTGTTATTATGGGCAGTCTAAAGTGTTGTGAGCTAGACTTAATCACTTGCACTCTGGCAAGAGTGGAGCTGATACAAGAACTTTGACTTTTATATTTCTAGATTATAGATAAGCAATTAGTTGAAACACATTTTGGTGCTTTTCATATTTTGCAGATGCTCTCAAATTAATTCATGTAAGCTTTATCCCTGGATTCATCAATTTAGCAATAACAGAAGATCTGCTGATCAGATACGACCAATTTATTTCCCAGATGTTGATCCTCATAGTCTTCCTTCTGGTTCAAACTTTTCTATGACAGCAGGGGATTTTCAGGAAATTTACTCTGAATGCAGTGAGTAAATGCAAACTTCTAGGCTATCCACGTAACTTTACATACTTTCAGAGTATTTGGGACAGATTATAAAGATAATGGAAGTGCATCTACCAGTATTAACTATAAAGAGTTAGCTATAGCAAGATTGTCTTACTCAGAATATTTCTCCAGCTGTATCAATAGGTCTATTTCTTACTCCAAATCAGCTTTTCTTATCTTCCTAGTTATAGAAAATGTGGACACCTCCTTGTGTAACAGAAGCCTTCCCCACAGCTGCTTAATTTTTGAAGATTCTGTCTTTAACAGTTGAACATCCAACACTGGCATAAATTAAGACCTCTAGTGTTTTATATTTACAGAACTTAAAATTTTTGCTATTTCAAGAATACCTGTTTAGAGAAAAAACAGAGACTCATGCTTTAAAAGGCAGACTTCAAAAATTCCTGCTTGTTGAATTGACTAGTTAAAAATAGCTGGGGAGATACTCAAATAGTGGGTAAAATATTTTAAAGTGAAGTAACTTTTGAAAGTACTCTTTAGTGTGCAGACTTGTATTGTTCTAGATACTGACTGGGGAGGCCTGAAAAGACTGGAGATTTTTGCAGTTGTATTTTTAACAGTTGTCATGATGAAATTCATAGGATAGATGAATGATAACACACTAGGGCCTTCATTTATATAAAATGTGTTGCAACATTTGCATTTTACAGTATATTGTATATATAATTTTATTTAATGTATGGACAGTTTTGTTAACTGAGTAGTAAGTATATGTAATATTGTAGTATGTGTACATATACAGACATGAATATAGCTCAAATGAACCCAAAGTTAACAGTTTTTAATGTAAGCTAAAATACTTTATTTACTTGCAAACAAAATTATGAGCCTTAATCTGATATTAGTTGACGTTAAATTATGAACTTTTACAGGGTTAACAGCACTAAAACTAATCTCTGTATACTTTGTTCTCTTTGTGCAGATACATGGGACTGCGTAGCAACTTGTTTTTTCATAGATACAGCACATAATGTTATTGATTATATTGATACTATATGGAAAATACTAAAGCCTGGAGGAATATGGATAAATGTAGGCAAGTGTGACCACTCTTTTTGACTTATTTTTGATAGTTTTCTTGAAAAGTGTCTGAGTAATTGTGTCTATGCAGGAAACTGTACAGCTAAAAAAATACAGGGCTTGGCAAGGATCTTAGGAGTTTAAAATACATTCAGATGTTTGCTAGTTAGAATCAAGTCAACACTCTGTGATTTTTAAATAGACAACTTGATCTTGCCAGTGACAGGTTTGCATTAATGCAAATGTTTTTTTTTTGACAAATATAGTATATCTTGTGTTGGTTTTTGCTATTTTTCTAAAAAAAACCCAGAACTTTAAAATACATCCTTGCCTTTATTTTTTTTTTCCAATGTCTAATTGGTACTCTGCATCAAAGCAGAAGTTTTGGGAATGAGGTTTGATTGGACCCTTCTGTGCTGACAAAATGTTAGACAAGACACAGGCATTAAACATCATGCATACTAAAAATTGGTGACTCATTGGTCAATCAGTCATGCTCCTAGTCCCAGCCAGTCATAGTGCTAGCAGAACTCCTAGACAGACTTCCTTATTCTGAGTTAGAGTGACAACAGTGGTGCTTAACTGAAGAACTTTTAAGACACAGAAAACAAAATCTAGTAGGAAATGTTGAAAATTGTTAAATAAGAGCTAAAATACAGTAATTCCATGATTATAAGCTGCACCATTTTGACTAAAATTTTGATCCCAACCTGGAAATGCAGCTTACACTCAGGAGCGGCCAATATATGAAAAAAGTTCTGAAATTTCCCTACCCAGAAGTGCAAGCGGAGGTGCCTAGCTGAGCACCTGCCAGTAAAACCCGGGATTGGGTGATTGTTACAAATTGGTTACTCTGTTGCATGGTGGGTGGAGGCGGCCTCCCTCCTGCCGGCCCTGCAGCCCTGGGGAGAGGCAGGGGGCTCCATGCCTCCCTCCCGCTGCCGCTGCGGGAGCAAGTGGCCTCTGTTCCCACCTGCCGCCGTGGGGCAGCACCGGGCCGGAGCAAGCAAGCCCAGCGGCAGTGGCGGCCAGCCCCAGGCGGCCCCACCGAGCGGCAGTGCTGAGCTGGGCCACCTGGCCCCGTTGGCAGCCCCGAGCGGGCCGAATCCACCTGGCCCAAGCCAAGACAGTAAACCCTGCGATCCCATGATTCTGTTAATAATTGGTAATTTTGTTGCACGGGGTCCTCCCTGCAAACTGCATTGCGGCTTATAATCAGGTGTGGCTTATATATTGACAAAGACCTAAAGGTTGCCAACACCCAGAGGTGTGGATTATAATCAGGTGCGGCTTGTAAGCATGAAATTACTCTAATTAGTTTTTACTTTGCATTGATTCTGAAATTCATTGTAAGAATCATGGTCAAGTAACAGCAGCATGTTCTCTTGTCAGAATTCATAGAATCGTAGAATGGTTTAGCTTGGAAGTGATCTTAAATATGATCTAGTTCCAACCCTCCTGCGCTGGGTAGGGAACCTTACATATTTTTGAGTATGTGAATCTGAATATTAGTGTTTGTTGCGCTATCAGTATATACTTTTGATTTTTAACACATATTTTGTCTTTTTGTTAACCATTTCTCTTGTATCTTTGTACTTTAGGTCCTCTCCTTTACCATTTTGAAAATTTGGGAAATGAACTTTCCATCGAATTAAGCTATGAGGATATAAAAAATGTTATACTGCAATATGGATTCCATATAGAGGTAAGAAGGTGCTGTAGTTTGAAATAAGCAGTATTGTTATGAGTCAGACAAACTGTTTTGAATAAACCACCGTAAGTTTAATTCAATAAAATTGCATATATTAATAACTTTGTGGAGTATTATGTATCTTAACAAATCATTTGCTTTTCTCAAGTGTATATATGAGCCTCGTAATCTGATAACCCTATAGTATTTTCCTGTGTAGTTCCTGTACAGAAGCTGTCTTTGAAACTTCTTCTTTGTTTTCAGGTGGAGAAAGAATCTGTACTGTCAACTTACACTGTGAATGAACTCTCCATGATGAAATACTACTATGAATGTGTGTTGTTTGTGGTGAGAAAACCAGAACAGTAGTGGTCTGAACAGGTTAATGAGAAAATAATGTTGGTTTGAAAGCTAGAAATGAGAATAAAATCATCTGGTGATGTATGGACACAACCTCAAATCAGTGGTGCCTTCTTGTTCCTAAGAGGATATAGATAAGTGTCTATTTTCTTAATCTCTCTATTGCTATTCAGACATACACTATACCATGCATATTCATAATATACTCGTAAAAGGTTAAATGTTCACAGGCACTGTCTGTGCCTTGGAATGCATTAAATAAAAAAATAAAAGTGTTTTCTTGAGAACAAAATTCAATGTTTGCCATAACTAGACTAATTCTCTGCTAATGCTGCCTCATTTCTCATAGATTTATAGTGCTTTTTTTTTTCTACTTGATTATATTAGGAATGCATGGAGGTGCTTACTGTACTAGCTGTATCACTTTTAGAGAAGTATTTGTAAATGTATACTTAAATTATGAGGTCTGAAATGCTGGGAAGTGGTAAAATTATTTTTGACAGATAAAATAGTCATCAGAACTGTTAGAGCATTTTCTGTGCAACTGAAGTATAATGCGATACTATACAAATTCTCATCTCTGGATGTGCCACTGTTAAAGGTTTAATCAAAAAACCAGAACCTATAGGAAATTTTAAATACCATTGAAAGCTGAATACTGAGTGAAGAAAAAGAACAATACCACAGAGAAGCAGTATGTTAACCTCAGTTCAGGAAAACACTGGTCTTGATTTGATCTTAGTATTGAAACTGAAACGTGTTAGATATATTGCCTTCTTGAAATAACACTGATTTTGGGGCATCTTCTTACTGTTTAAGCCAGAATTTTTAAAGTTGATAAACATAACTGAGTAATCCATGCCATGTGTAGGTGTACGACATAAAAGTACCTGTTGGAGCAATGAAGTTACATGTTAATATGTGCTATAACGTAATTACTTCCCCCTGAGCCAGGATATGCAGGCCAGATGGTAGACGATTTCCTTGTACCTTCAGACACTTTACCTCATTCCTTGCGACTTGGTTCCTCCTGCTAATGTGTTTTGTTTCTCCTAACAGATGTGTCATAGGTGAGTATTTAATCTACAGGAGGCTGTCATGTCACATACCATCTCATGACACTTTGAAGTTATGTACATGAGAAAAATCTTTATCAATAGTCGCAAGTCTGAAACGAGGTGTCATCTTAGGTATTTTGTTTTTGTGATATATTGATTACCTTAGGTGCCATTGGGATGCATTTTCAAAAATACATTTAAAATATAAAAACATTATGATGAGGGCTGATTTTTTGTTTTTTTCATATTTAGCTGTAAGGACACTGGTCGGTAGTTTGTTTCAGATTATTTTTTGTCTCATCTCTCACGGTGATGTCCTAATCACATTTCTTTAATAGACCTGTTACTGGCTTTTCGATTCTTCTAATCAAGGCCAGAAATTTTTGTCTTTATTCCTAAATTGAAAATCTGCAAGGAGGGAAAACAAACTTTAAAATAAAAAATATTTTCGACATTGCGTAAGATCATATGCTTGTATATGTTTCCGTACTGTGCCTGTTTCTGCTGAGAATCGTGATTAAGAACAGAGGCTTCTGGTCTACAGAAGTTTTGAAGTTTGGCTTAAAACTACTCTTCTTTGAATCCTCTTATTTTAAAAGTGCATGAACTGTCAAAGTTCTATGCTGTTCCAAGGAGATCTGTTTAAAGATTAAACACTGCTGTTCAACAAATAATTGAAAAGTAAAAGTCTTCATGTGGCTGAACGTAAAAAACCACATGCTTCAATTTCCATATTGTACCATTTAATTTTTGAGGAAATTTGTGATTCTTTGCTTTCAGTCTGCTTCTCTTAGGTAGAATATGATTAGTAATTTACTTGATTTTCAAGTTTCTTGAAATAAGACAGAAATTAGGTGAATGTCAAGTTGATGCTGAGTAGCATATCTGTCTGTAATACTACTCAGCTGCTACCTGTTACACAGTGTGTAAATAGAAATGTGGTGTTCTGTTTTACAAAAATAAGCAATGGAACTCTTATTTATGGTTGAGTCTTCTGGTGGCTTTTTTGCTTGCCACTCCATGTTGTCACCGGTGCCATTTTTTTATGTTCTCTGAAAATATTTTCACATATGGTGTAATACAGTGATGTGCTTTTATTTTTAATCTAGAAAATGCTGGGGTTTTTTTCCAGAGTATTCTGCTTTTAAATTGCAGCAGTCACATTAAGAGCTGGAAGAAAATAGTCTTGTGACTGAGCTGTTATAGTAGTGCTTTACCTGCAGTCCCATTTTTGAGTTTTTAGAATTTGCCACTCGAACTGTAATGCACAGGGATAATTGTGTATTATAGAATTTGATAATTGTTTTATTTCTTTTTATATGCAGGGGGAAATGCTCAAGGTGTTTGTCAGCTGAGTGTTTCTTTTAGGTCACTATTAAACTATACATGGTAACAGGTGTAAAATAAAATGCCGAATAATCTTCAGTGTAGAACTTCTTTATATGGAGTTTGATAAATGTAAAACGTCCTGTATTTTTTTTAATGTGTTATATTCTGAAATTTTTTGCAAAGATTGTAGGAATGGGAAGTTTCATGTCTGTGTGTGCACTTCCCAGTTTTCAGTGTATGTAATGGCCTGGGTTTTTGGATATTAAAGCTTGCTGTAAGGCTCTATGTCTCGCGTGTTTGGCTCCCTCCTTCGCGGCGGGCTGAGGGCTTGGCT
>PYHW01009421.1:55395-70760 GCA_013186435.1 Turdus rufiventris
GCGCCGCTCTTGCGCGACCCAGCGCGCGCCCGCTGCGCAGGCCGGCCGAGCACGCGGGACCCGCGGAGCCGCCGGTGCGCGGCCCCTCATGGCCAAGCGGCGCGCGGAGCCGCTGATGTGTCACGTGCTCGTGAAGCGGCCGCTGCGCGAGCCGGCGCTGCCCCTCGAGGGCGAGCGGTGGCCCCGGGCAGAGCCGGGCTGCGCGGGCCGGGCCGCGCCCAAGCGCCCGCTGGAGGAGGCGGAGGCGCCGCCGGGAAAGCGGCTCGGGGCCGGCGCCCCCCGTGCGCAGCCGGGGGACGCGGGCGGCGGGCGGCGGCGGCGCGGCGGAACCGCGGCGCTTCAGGATGCGCCGGCAGCGGAGGGACGCGCGGGCCGCCGGGGTAAAGAGAGGGGCGCCGGCGCCGGTGAGGTAACTGAGCGGGACGGGCCCGGGTCGCTCGCCCGCGGGGAGGGCAGTGAGGGGGGCGGTGCCGGTAGCGGCTGAAGCGGTCTGCAGGGCGCGGGTGTCCGCCGGGGGTGCTGGCGGGCTTTCGCCGAGCGCGCTCGGTGCCGCCCAGCCCCATCCGCGCATCCGGGCCGCGAGCCTCCTAAAGCTTCTCTTATTTTTTATTTCCTTGAGGTGAGGGAAGCATCACCCAGCTTTACCGGTCCCTCCCCCGCTCCGCGCTATGAAATGGATGAGAAACAGTCTGATGGCCTTGTCTGAGCTTATGCTTAGCTTCATCCCTGTCCTGCAGTGCGGTGGAAGCATGCCGAGGTTATTCTGGTGTCGCCTCTTGTGTGGGCGTGAGGGTTAGGGTCGCTACGGCCTCATCTTCCTAAACTTCGTGTTTTGATATTTAACAGCAATGTTAGAGCTTTGGTCTTCTAACCAAAACATTTAGCGGAGGCTGTGGTCTGAGGAAGGACATCAGTGTAATAATGATTAGAGTACATTGAAACGATTTTTCTGGTTAACTTTAAACAATATAAGTTTTTCTTCCTGCCCTCGACTATTTTACACAGTAGTTCTGAAAACAAGATTTGGTACATACAAAGAAAAGTTAATTGAAAAAAAAAACCAAAATCTCACACAACCAAATCAAATAGTGATTGAATTTCACATGTTTCAAACACAGAAGTTTGGTGCACGGTAAACTGACTTTTCCTCCTGCCTCGATCTTGTATGACCAAACGATTAGGTTCAGTGATACAGAAGCGGCAGAAAGTCTGATCAGATTTGATGTAGATCAGGCAGTTGTAGGCTCTAGTTTTGAGAATTTGATGTCTTTCATGGTACAACACCCAGTTATGATCTGTAACCGAAGCAGTGGCTTTTCTTTTTTGAGGTCTGACTTTTTGTGCTTTTAGTTGATTGATTTGTTAGTGAGTTTTATTGATGATGGATGGTAGAAATTCAGGAAAAATTCTACGTCCTATGGATATTTTACAGCCATTTAAAACACAATAATCTTTTTCATTTTTGAAGAGAGAACACGTGTATTCATAATCATAGTAATTAAACAATTTGAACAAACCTCTACAGAACAGTTTGACTCCCATCACAGGTATAATGTTGCACTTTTACTTGCTCTTGGTGTTACTTGGCATAACTTTGTAAACCTTAGCAGTGATTGGAAGACCACAAGTCCCTTGAATTTCCACATTGTAAAGATTAGTCCTCTATATAAAATATTTTACTAGGAGTTAACAGGTTATTTCTCTCAGTACAGTATTGTATAAAAATGTTTTAGTTTTAAAATAGAATTTGGTTAACACCACAGGCTAGACATATTTCTTCGAGTTTTTGTGTGTGCTACCTGTATATTTTAAATATTTTATAATGATATTTCTGATTATGATTTTTACACCTTTCAGAAAATACAATCCCAAGGTTGGTATTTATCTTTGCTGTTATGGCTTGTGTATTTCATTAATTTCACAGTGGTTTTGTTAAAGTTTAAAGCATCATATTACAGTTGGCCAGAGAAGAAAGATAATTTAAATTTTATTTCCAAGTCCACTTTTGCAACTAGAGTTGGAAAACTAACTCCTTAAATATTATGCAATTTAGTCTATAGAAACTGAGCTTTTGTATCTGAGTTTACTATGTGTTGCCTACCTTGATCTGAGAAATACCAAAACAATTATACCAGTTTGTTAAAAACACTTCTGTTCAGCATCTGGTACAGCTGAGACAGTTAAGTAAACTATTTAAAAATTCAAATTGTACGTTAGGGAAAATGCAAACCTAATGTAATATGAAAATGCATTATTTTAGGTTTGTGTCAACAGTCACTGTTTTTATATACCAGAAGAAAATACATACTGGTGACTTAAAAAATGGCTCAGGTCATTCCTTCTCCTAGGTGTATCATCTCCATAGAAATATGCACAGCCTGGCCATAGTTGGTAACTGTGATATGTTTGTAAACAGGCAGTGTATTTTCTCATAGACATTTTAAAATATTAAAACTATCGTGCCATATTAAATTAGTAGAGGAGGATGTGTTTCTCCAAGGGTTTTTGGGATACTATCTAGTTAGATAGGTTGGAGCGGTGTCGCTCATAATGCCAAGGTGGTAGGTTTGCCCCACATATGGACCGTTCATTTAAAGAGCTGCACTTACTGATCCTTGTTGGTCCCTTCCATCTCAGAATATTCTGTGATTCTTAAGCTTTCCTCTCTTGAATACAAAATTTGGATACAGAAAAGAAGAAACAGAATGTGGTTTAAAAACTAAAATGCTTTATTTATCCTGCATGTATCATCCCTCTGAGTTGCTGTTAAGTTGGTAAATGCATTCTTTTGAATACTAGTTTCTTAATGTGAATGAAAACTGTATACTATCATGAGAAGAAAAAGCAGTGAGCTATTTTTGTATATAAAATCAATGAATTGTATAAGTTTTCCACCTTTTTTCTGTGTGAAAGTTGTAAGTTGAAGAAATTTATGAAATTACAGAAGCTGCTACATAATTCTTTGCAAGAATATTAAAAAAGGCAGAAGTAAATCATGATCTAGTTAGGCGTCAACATGAAAATAATTGTTAATATGTAACAGCTGAGTGACTCTGTAGTTTCAGTTTCTTATAATAAAAGTTTAATTTTTTGATTTTCTGCTGCTGGTAGGCACATCGATGTTTTGTTAACTTTTTATTTATTTGTCTCTTTTCAAAGCAAGAAGAAGAAGAGGAATTCTGTCAATATAATTCCTTCCTGTACTGGAGAGCACCACTGCCTGCTATTGATTTGTCTGATATTCAGAACCTAGATGAAGAGACTCCATCGGGCACTAAAACTGCTGCAAAGACTGATGCCACAGAGACCGAAATGGAAACCTGATCAGTTGTTTCATAGCTGTGCATCTGTTCCCAGGGAACTTGGTTCCATTGAGATTCAGGTTTTGTTCCCTGGATGAATGATAAGTATGCTTATGCTGTCTTGGAGAAACTGTTGTGGCAGTCTTTAAAAGCAAATCTGAGTTGCCTTAGTGGATGGGATAAATGGTATTTGGTACTTAACAGTGAGCTGTTTGGAGGTGTGCAGTAAGGAGGAGCCAACAGTGTCTAACAAGAATACTTGAAAACATAGAGGCCGACTAAAGGAATACAGAAAATTAGAACTTCGGGAAGCAATTGAAAGAAATGGGGATATGTTTCATATCAATGTGAAATGCAAAATCATTTTGTCCTTAACAAAAAAAAGTGTGCTATCTGAAAGTGAAATATGTAACATGAATTTATCGTAAAGCACACAAACTAGTGATTTCCAATGTGGTTTTTTTTTTCTGTGTAATAGCTAAACCAAAAAATAAGAGTCCATCAAAGCTGGACAAAATGTTCCCTTTTCTATGCAAACCAAAAACCAAGTGTGGCAGAGAAGGGGAAGGAAAAGGGGGGTTACTTTCTGCTGAAAGCTGCTACTGTTCTGAAAGGTTTCATATTCTCATTGTGAAAAAACTTTTTCACCTTTTTCACACAGCAGTGGACACCCAGATTTAAATCTTTTTGGTTCATTTTAAAGTTATTGCTGTCTTTAGTCTTTGTGATGTTTCTCAGTTGTTAGCATTTGAATGACGCGTTTGGGCAAATGTGTCAAAGAAAGTGCAATATAAAAGGACCACACACTCTTTCAAACTTCACTGAATGAGGTGTAGTTTTTGCAGGGACTGTGAATCTTGCAGAAAGTTTTTGCAGAAGTTCATTCAAGTAGTGTTTTTTTGCTGTGAAATACGAACTTAATGTTTGTGATTTGCAATTTATTTACAAATTGAAGTACAGTTAGAAAGTAATGTTTTTGATAATAGACTGAAGTTGTATGGGAAGACTTAGATTTTGCAAATATGATCTGTCTTTAAGGATAGAAGACGTATTTTTCTGTAATCATTATGCAAAAAACCAACTTTTTAATTTTTTTTTTTAATAATGTGCTTGCTAAAGGACAATAAAGTTTTGCCTTGTGTATGTGAAAACTTTGGTACTGTTACTATGTAAAGTTCTTTACTTTATTTCATAAGATGGCTGCTTTGTTGATTTGCTAGGTCTTTTTACTTAAAATAGCAAGCTTTTCAGCATTCTTGGTAAACACTTGGAAATTTTCTGGTATTTGTGCTGTATAGGTATCTATTTGTTGCTTATTAATTTAGCTTGTTAAGATCTCTGAATACCTTCTGTAGAAAGGAGGTGGCTTAGTTACTTAGGCAGTTCAGGGTGCCTCTTTAGATATCCTTCTACCTTTTGTCAAATTAGCTGGATATGTATTTGGACAATATGTGTTTTTCTCAGACAGCTTTAACAATTTATGTAAGTACAAATACACCAACTTGTCTTAGGAGGTAATTTGAATTTTTTTTTTAAAAACAAACTCTTTTTCTGGCAAGAAGGCTATAAAACTGCTAATTTGTGTTTACTATAACCAAAATAAATGAGTGAAAAAAATAGATCAATTAATTTGTTGAGGTGTTTGGATTGGCTATATGATCTAGGAGTTTTTCACCCTAGGTAATACATGTGTTCCTATATTTATGAGTTTTATAATATTTCACACCATCCAGTGTTGTCAGGATCCAGTCAGTATTTTACATTATTAGCTAGCATCTTTGCAACACCGTTTGCTCATTTAAAATCTGCTTGATGCTTCACTCAGAGTAGATGCGTCCTAGCAATGGCCTGCATTTTATTGTTAAAATCTGTCATTCCACTCTGTTCGTGGGATGGAGGATGTTAAATTATTGCTATTCAAATATAGGCTTAATATATCCCATAATAAGATAAGTCCTTTACAATAAATTTGAGCCTGCAGTGTGCTGTAAGTGTGTTTACTTAATTTGCAATTGTGCTGTAGGCAAGCACTTTCGACTTAGTTAGTTCCAGTTGTGGACTCTGTTATGGGCTGGAATGTTATGGCTACTTTTAGAGCATTTCCAGAGCTGATTCATTTTTTCCATTCATCTCTTTGCAAATAGAGGTAAATTTAAAAGCCTTGGAAAACTACTTGAAATTACTCTTGAGAGTCTGGGTTATACAAAATGCTGGGCTCGTAAGGGGGAGTGATGATAGATTACATACATTTTTTAAGAACTGACAAAAAATATTATAGGAAATTGCATTTCTCAGTGTTTGGTGTCTCCAGATGCCCTATGACACTGAACTACCAAATTGCTGGTCTTGATTTCTGACTTAATTTTTCTAGAGACCTTTCATTCAAAATCTGCATATGAACCATACGTAAGCTTAAGATGTTTTAATTTGCAAATGCATTAATATCCAGTGAGAAGAAAATATTCTTTTAAGATAAAGAAATACCATCACACATCTTGAGATAATTTGGTATCTGCATACTGACTGACAGTTTTAATTTGATACGGTTTTAAATTTCAGGGGAAAATAGTAATTTATATTTTCTATAGTAGTATATATTTTCTGTCATTAACTAGGAGTTTGGTATTCTCTAAAATACTTCTCTCTAAAAGGAAGAACCAGTGTCACAAGTTTAAGAACTTGTAAGGAGTAACCACATTTAGACAGCACCCAGTGCTACATCAGCTAATTGCACAGTAAAGGTATCGGCATAATAGTAAGTCAGATGTGGGAGTTAAATATGTTTCAAAGCAGATTTAGACAGTGAAGTAGCATGACCAATATTAGTAAATTTTTTGCATTATTTCTAAACCAGAGGCCTGTTTCACATTCTTTGATTTGTGTTCATTGAAGGCCTGCATTATGTATGTGGTTCCCAAGATAAATAAGCCTCTGGGAGGACATTAAAGCTCAGTTCAAGTCAGGGAAGGTGAAGAACTACTGTGAAAGACAGGCTGCACAAGTGAACATGTGTTGGGTAAGTAGACTGGTAGAAAGAAGATAAAAAAACGTGGGGGATGGAAGGTAGGTGATCATGAAGTAACTCAACCTGTGAGCGCAGTTATAGTTGTCCAGTGAATCAATGACAAGAATATTTTCAGCATTAGCTCCATCTTCAGCACAGCAACATTACAGTAGTTTGAATATGGAGATGAACTAAATGTAACAGGTTTCTCGCTGTTTCTGGTTGATTTTTTTTCTGTTGGTCAGGAATTTAATGAATGTTAAAAAAAGCATGCTTGTATATAGGTACTTGGAAAATACATAGGATCCTTCATGAAGAAGATAAGAGCATGCAAATGTGTATATTACCAGGTGAAACCAAAGATAATTACTATTCAGCATCTGCCAGCATGTTCTAAGCAGAACAGTAGATTCATTTGGGGTAATTAATGTATTCTTTCGTGAAAGCATCTGACCACGACTGTAGTAAGAGGGGTTAGACTGTGGAGACTCAGTGTTTTCTGCAGCAAAGCTTGTGCTCAAAGACACGTTTCATAACTAATATGCCTGGGTTGGCTTAATTACTTCCATGCCTACAGTTATAACCTTGACACTCTAGATGGCAATACACATTCACAGTAAGTTACCATGAATCTGGAAAATGTTTTGGGTGTGCTTTTATTACAGACTGCTACTTAAAATTCAAGCAGTGACATCATGAATGTTAATCATTTCCTTACTGTGATACATAAATAAGGGCAGATCAACTCACAAGTTCCTGATCATAAGGGGGCACAAGGTTTTCAGCATAACTAGAGTAAAAACATTGTGTCAAGGAGTTTTGATTAAGCTCTTATTTTCTCCAAATCTCCTCATCCCTCAAAGAAGAGACAAACCAAAAAGCAGCCAACCAAACCCAATTATCAGTTTGATACATGGGATTTTGTTGTCACTGCTTTGTATCACTGTTTCCTTTAGTTGGAACTGGGGAACAAACTTTATCGGATTGTGTATTGGATGGAAACCGCAGTTGGTGGCTGAAGGCTACTTAGACTGTCTAATGATAATATGAGAAAGAAAAAGGTAAGTGCTAATTCATAAGAAAGTAACTCGGAAAGTTTTTAAATGTTTGTATATAGATAACTGTTTGTGGTATGTGAATAAAATTAGGGAAGGAAGATACTAAATTCCTATTTCCTGATTAAAATTCTACTTCATGCTTTTTTGTATTAGAGAATTTAATGGTGATGTTTAGTATATTTTAATTACTCTTATATCTGCAAGTAATAGTTGTAGTCAGTAGTAGTTTATGTTTTTAATGTTCTTTTGGTCAAGTCTTCTTGTATTCATAACTTCTTAGTCACTTCTAAGGACTTTAAAAAACATGGTTCTTTCTTCTCTTAAAACCGTGCAGATGATAACCTTCTCCCCTACAGAACGAGAAAATAGTGTTCTTGTTAGTGATATGTTACCATTCCAGGGGAAAAAATGTGAAAGCAGGATGGAGACAAAGTAAATTTTTGTGTGTATGTTTAGTTTTTATGGTGGATGATTGTTTTCCTGCTTTTGTTTTGTCTTTTTTTACAATAATGAACTTCTGAAAGAAGGGTATGAACTACCTAAGCATTATGTATTTTCCCACTTTGTTATATGGATGATTGCAGTTCATATTTGGATTGGAATATGATGAATTAAGTGATTTACCAAGTATGAGGTTGAGAAAATTAAACAAAAATAGCATTGTACTATCTGCAGTGATGTTTAAGCTAGTGAAAAGCCTTTCATGCAGAGCTATGAGTGGAAATGAGCCATTCATTGTTCTCTTGCACAGGAGAATTTTTTTTAACATCCTTCATTTAAGTAGTAGTACACAGATGCTCTTCTATCTGAATTGAAACACAGTAGTTAATTATATTGTAACTATGCAGTGTCAACTACTCTCTAGACCCCACAATTGCTGGGGTAGCCTGTGAAAGCCAGCAGTCAAGTGTTTGTTCCTTGCCTTCAGAGCAGTCAGTAGTTACTAAACACACGTCAGGTGAATGTGGATGTGTCTTTCGCCTTTGGAAGATGTCTGGCACAGACATTGGACAGTATTCTTCACCATGAAACTGCCCATCTTCTTGCACTGTATAATCTGGTATTGCTTTGAGTCTTAATGTTCCACTTTGAGAATGGGTGTGCTCAGCATTCTTCACAGACATCCTAGTAAATTCAGGTTTTCCTCTTGCCTTCAGCCATAGGTCACTAAAGGACAGACTTCCTTCTTCCTTAGTGAAGCATACTGCTCTATGTATATTCATTACTGTTTAACCCTTGATTTTCAGGTATTTTATTTTTAGGTAATTTTTTTAATGAATAGTTGAGTTTTAGGTATATAATTTTCAGTTATCTCAAATTAAAGAGGTCAGTCGTGGTCAGTCAGGCTCTTTTTTCAGTCTTAAGCATGAAGATTTTTGTTTGTCTTTTCTAAAACTCAAAGTATTTGCTTTGGCACATCTTTGAATATGAATACTAAGACAAACCTCCATCTTCTCAGTTCTAACTTCTGTATAGTCCCTGTGGGAAAGATACCATAAAAACACAGAATGTTTGGAAGGGCCTTAAAATAATTTTGAGGGGATTTAAAATCTTGCCCCAGTCCCTGCTGCCATGGAAAGAGACACCTCCCACTAGGCCAGGTTGCTCAAGGCCTTATCCAGCCTGGCCTAGAACACTGTGTTGGGACATCTCCAGCTTCCCTGCAGATACTGGAAGGTTGCTATGAGGTCTCTTCTTCAGGCTGCGTTGTCCCAACTTTCTCAGCCTGTCTTTTGTAGTGGACATGTTCCAGTCTTCTTACTAACCTCTTGGCCCTCCTCTGGACTTGCTCCAACAGTTTCATGTCCTTTTTATGTTGGGGATACCAGAACTGTACACATTTGGTGACTTCAAGTGGGTCTCGCAAGAGCAGAGCGGAAGGTGCAGGATCACCTCCTTTAATCTGCTGGCCACACTCCTTTGGATGTAGCCTGGAATGCATTTGTCTTTTCTGGGCTGCAAGTGCACACTGTTGAATTTTTCATCAACTACCAACCCAAATCTTTGTCCACAGGGCTGCTCTCAATTGCTTCTCTGCCCCACCTGTGGGTGTGTCTGGGATTGCCCTGAGCCAGATGTAGGACCTTGCACTTAGGTTTGTTGAACTTTATGAGGTTTGTATTGGCTTGCCTCTCAAGCCTGTCAAGGTCCCTCTGGATGGCATCTCTTTCTTCCAGCATGTTTGACTGCACTACTCAGGTGAGTGTGATTGGCAAACATGCTGAGGGTGCTCTTGCTCCCAGTGTCTGTGTCACCAGTAAAGATCTTGAAGAGTATCAGCCCTGTACCAACCCCAGCTTGTGCCTAATATGAAAAAACAGATGGGAAAGCAATATACATATTTTGAAAATTGTTTTAAAATGAGGATTTGAGAGCTCTGGGGTAATGTGTGTAGGAAATGTCACTGAAGAATCCATATGCCTGTCATTTGACACAGTCCAGGAAGCTAAGTTAGACAGAATTCTTGCTTCCTAGGAGTACTCTGAAAGGTGGTACTTTTGAAAACCACTCTGAGGGTACAGGGAATGAGAGAGCAAACAGAAGAGAGACAGTGTTCCCTGAGGAATATTCTACAAAATTATTCTTCAAGATTTCCTATCCTTGGAAGTAGGGATTTATTAGTCAATAAAGGCTCCCCAGAAACTTGGAAAGTTATGAAGGTGATACTATTTAGCTGTATATACCATCTGAGGAATCATTAAAAGTTGAGGTAAAAACCACAGTGTTACCCTTTGATCCTGCATCTTCCTTGTATTTGACTTCACTGCCTGAGAGGAGGTTGTAGTGAGGCAGATGTTGGGGTTTTGTCCCAAGCAATGAGAGGACAAGAGGAAATAACCTCCAGTTGTACCAGGGAGACTTAGATTGCATATTAGGGTAACTTTATTCATTGGAGGAGTTGCCAAGCATTAGGACAGGCTGCTCAGGGAAGTGACAGTCACCATCCCTGGAGGTTTTTAAAAGATTTTGTAGTGGCAGTTAATGACGTTGTTTAGTGGTGGACTTGACAGTGCTAGGTTAATGGTTGCTTAGAGGTCTTTTCCAGTCTAAATGATTCTATGGATCTGTAATTGTTGCCCTGCAAAAGTACATCATGCTTCTTTGTAATTGTAAAGCATTTATCCACATTGGAGATTGCTACACCTTAAAGGTGCCAAACACACTTTTACACCAAGTTCTTTCGGAGTGCCTCCACTAATTTTCCTACTAATTTTCTGTTAAGAAAATTTAGTAACAGAGACTAGAGACACCCTCTGAAATATTGTGTCTTCATTCTGGACTGTGATAGCCTGCTATAAGAAGTAGTATGCTGGTTTCCATGGGACCATCACTGCAAGCACTAAAACTATTTGTGATTGTGACAGGATTAAACTGTTCAATCACATATTGTTCTTTGAGTCTATACCAAAGATAGTTCAGAATTTATTCCAGAAAAATTATGGTTGGTTATTTGTTGTTATGACCATCAAGGTGAGAAAACTTACCCTACTACATTCCTAGCTACTTAGATACTCTAAAGTTACAAACCCAGTTTTTCTCATAGAATGAGTTCTGCAGACTATCCAATTGACTTTAAATAATTCTTCATACATTCTAATACAACTTCAGAATGATATTGTGGGATTTTGAGCTATACTCGGATATCAATAACTACCTGTTGAATGCCTAAAAAAGAAGATCTCCTGTCTACATGTAATTCAAAATTCAAATTTCTCTTCCTTCTTGCCTCCTGTTGAAGCAATTTATCATGTGAACAAGTAGATGATTGACATTTATATGCCTGTCTGGGTTCTGTCACCTGTTAGTAAAAAAATAACTATATTTGTGATGAGGGAAGTAATGTTATCCTTTGTTGGCAGATCAGTTTCTAATATCAGTGTGCATTGGACAGCAGGAGGGAAGATTTACTATTATCAGATCTGGAACAATCATTGCATATATGCATACTGTGAAATAAGCAATAAAGCATGACTTAAGTTCACTCCAGGAAGTTGCCTTCATGCATTGTATGTTGAAGGGGAAGACCAAAGTAGAAAATTCTGCTCTCTTGTAGTTCATAATCTGCATGGTAAAATAATATTTATATTTTGTGCTGTAATGAACAACATTCTGCCACAATGCCTTTTCACAGCATGCTAAAGCAGAGGCTGAAACAGTTGTCATCTGATGAATGTGTTCAATATATCTGCTGCCGGAATTTGCGCTTGGATGGACTTAAACTACCTCTTTAGTTTTGTTAGATAAAGTTATATAAGCCAGAAGGCAGGCTGATTTGTTGATGATAATATGAATGGGGAGAGTCTACCACTTTTATTCCTCACTTCTCTCTTTAGTGCATCATCAGTTCTTGAAGGTCTGCTAGGGCACTAAGGCAAAGGTAAAGGTGTGTATATAGTCTTATGAAACTTGGTATCGTCAATTCACTTGGGCATGATGAAACAGTGAAACTGGGAGTTCCCTCTAAAACAGATTAGTGCATGAGATGTAAATTAGTTTGGGCTTTTTAATTCCAAAGTCTGTATGAACATCTAATAGATTCTGCCTGCTTAAACATGATGGATGGAAAAAACGCCAAAAAATTTCAGTGTGCTTTGCTGGACATGAGGTATGATAATAACTAATCTTAGAGAACAGAGTGGGTATCTAAATGTTTTTGTCTTTGCAAGCCATTCATGGAAACAACAGAAAAAATGCATTCCTCTTTGGTAAGTGTTTCTGTTAAGCATATTATCTTCCTTTGAGATTGCTTTTTGGTACACTTGGACTTTGAAAACACTGCAAAGTGATTAATGAATTAATGCAGTCATACTTTGATAAGTATACATTTAACTTCCTTAGGACATGAAAATCAGGAGATGTGATGCAGTGTTCCTAATGAGTGTCCAAGAACTGAGCTGTCTGCACTGTTCTTGAGGTGGCAGCTTAGACACTGGAAATAAAGGACTAACAAAAAAGAAGCTTAAAGAATGGATAAGCAAAATAGCACTGGTTTTAAGGTAAGTCTGTAGAAATAAGATTGATAAGAAGGAAGCATCTCAGCAGTTCTGATTCCTAGAGAAAACAGGAGAGTACATGTGGACTTCGAACTACTAAAGTGGCTGTTATAAAACATTCCACATGTATTTTCCTATCAGTGAAGTGCTGAGGAATTGGGTGTGGGAATCTGCAGCATAGGTTGGCTTATATGGCTTTTCTCAGCAGGTTTTCAGGTCTTTGTACTAGGTAAGAAATGGCAAGGCCTGGTTTCAGGGAAGACTGAGAACTTATGTCTGAAAGACTCTTCACAACTTAGAAAGAAATGGCAGAAACTTGGAAATAAGAAAATGCTTGCAATCAGTAGAATATGTATATGTGGCCCAGTAAGTCCTATGCATCTGCGTGTCCTGGGATACTTGTGTTTCAAGTTCCTTATGGAGTTGAGGTTCATATGAAGAGTGGGTGCCATAACAGTTATTGATATATGCTATTAAAATATTTAATTTCTTCATTTATAAACATTGATGATACTAGCAAATTGAGCCAAAAGCTTCTGTGCTGACTTGAGATTACTTGATTAAGAAAATTTTATTGACAACAATGTAATACCTTAAAAAAAAAAAAGGTGTATGAACACAATGTTCAACACCTGCTAAAATTTCTAGAATACCATTCTGTTATTGGAAGCTGTAATACTTTCTTAAGGGCTACCATATGGGAAATGCCATATAAAAATCTGAAGACAAAACAGAAGAATTCAAGAAGCAGAAAACCATATATGGCAGGGGGCTGGAAATAGTTTTATTATCATCTCTGTCTTTGGAATAATGGTGTATGTGAAACCATTGCTAAGTATGACTGACAGTATTTCAAAAGGCCCTGAGGCATGCCCAAGGACCAAGCAAACTGTTTTTTGGGGTACTGCTGAGACTGTATATGAACTGTCTTCTCCCGGTGCTCACAGAGGCTCTGTTCAGGCTTCTGCAATGGAACAATATGATCTGAAGGCAAGTCTCTCCTGTAGGGAAGAGGAAGAGGGAGATCTGAGCCCAACAGAGAAAGATAAGACTTGGCTGAGCAGAAAAAGTAGAAATTGAGAGACCAGAAAATGGGAGAAACATATAGAAAGAGCAAGTGGATAGGAAATATAGATAACATCCAGAATCAGATGGACACTGGAGCTCAAAGTCAATACAGTGGCCAGAAACCTACAAAATATAAGAAACAGTAGCCAAGAAGCGGATGAGAAACCCAAGACATGACGCCTGGGATTTGTTGTAGAAAGAGGGTAAGTTTGAGATAAAAGGAAATGGACATTGACTGAAAAGTAAGGTTTGAGAAACAAGTTGAAGGAAACAAAGATTGGAAACATAAAGAAGAATGCTGTATGGCTGTTCTATTAGTTTGCATTCGGTACAACGAAGTGTAGTTGTTGCAGAGACTTTGGTTTGATGGCTGTGGTCCTTGGGACATTCAAGGGCTCCAGTCCTTCATGGGACAGTGGTAACTGCTGAGGAGCTGTTGAGGGTCCTTCTTTTAAGTTTTGTCATTATGGAAAAAGTGATACAGAAGGTATGTGAAGATGACTAGGAAGATCAAGAACCGAAGTGTTTGAAAATTTGGGTCTGTATCCAAGTTTCAGCACTTTATGAAGACTTTAATGAATACACTGGTCACATACTGTTTTCTTGGTTGTGTTGATTGTCATGAGCTGTAATACTGCTACTGTTTATTTTTTTATCTTTTGCCTTTGATTGCTTGTGATTCAAGTCTTCATATTTCATAATTCAAGAGAATTGCTGATTTCCTCTTGGACCTTCTTATTACTTTTATTGTAACTTATACTGTGAATTTACTTTTAAAGCCCCTTGTAAAATGACTGGGGCTTTAGGAGTGAGGACTGAGATGCAGGCAAACCAGAGTCAAAAAGCATATGCTGAGTTCGGGTACCTGCGATCCGGTCTTGCAATGTGAGAAAGAATTTGGCACGGTGGAAGGGAGAGCACAGCTGGGCCCGGGAGGGAAGGCGTGTGAACGGATATCTGCTCGGCCCGGTCGTCGAGGCTCTCCGGGCAGCCGGGGCAGAGCGGGGAAGCGAGGTCCTGGCAGCAGCGCGCACCTCCCGGCACGGGGGGCAGATAGCGCCGGGCTCGCCGGGGGTAAAGGACGGCGCTCCACCCTCCCCGCGCTGCCGCCGCAGGACAAGGATCGCGAGCTCGGGGCATGGCGGCGTGGCGGGAGCTGCTGGGGTCGCCGCTGGGCTCCGTGTGCCGCGGGCACCGGCGGGGTCGCGGCTGGCAGACCCCGCGCCGGCAGCGCGCCGACCCGCAGGTGAGGGCGGGGACAGCCGTGTACCTCCGTGGTGTCCCTCAGCGTCCCGCCCAGCGGGGGCTGTGAGCGATGCTCGCCGTCCTCAGCCGGCCCCGTCCCTGCGGCTCCAGCGGGGCAGTGTCGGCTGGCTCGGACAGACAGAGAGACAGCCGGACTGACGGACAGACAGAGCGCTCTCAGACCAGCAGCGCTCGCCGCGCCACGCGTGAGGGGCGTCCGGGCCGGTCCGCGAATGGCATCAGGCTCCCTCTGCAAGTCCAGGCAGCCTGGGGAGAGCAGATCACTGCTAGTAGACGGCCAAGAGAAACCCCTGGGCTTCTGGGGGTCTGTTTTACCAGGGATTTGGTGTTCTGGGGCTGGGGCTATTCAGCTCCGTGTATTGCTGCAGAAGGTGACGTGAGTGGTTTCATACAAACACATAGATCTGCTTTGTGTTCTGGTAGCCGTGAAAGGCTTGTAGCAGAAAATGCTGCCCATGCTACGGGCAGGACGTAGCACGGCAGTTTTGCGGTAGTGCTATTCCAAATAACCGTGAGGTTAGGTGTAACCTGTCAGAGAAGTGCCTCCAGCTTTAGTGAAGTATCACTTCTTTCTACTGTGATGCTGTTTTTGGGGGATGTGTGTTTGTGGTTTTGGGCTTTTTTTAATATTTCTTTCTGTGGGCTGTGGATGAAGCAATTTAATAGAGAATCA
>PYHW01009421.1:79243-102944 GCA_013186435.1 Turdus rufiventris
GCACCGGACTATAAGGCGCACTTCCGGGTTCGAGGGAAAATTTTAGTCAAAAGGGTGCGCCTTATAGTCGTGAAATTACTGTAGTTCTTTCCCTCCTTGGATGTATTTGAGTAAAGGCTGGTCACAGACTGCAGCATGCTGACTTCTCACAGGCTCTGAAAATAGTACTTCCCTCCTTCATAGGCACTAAAAGTCAGTTTGGATCTTTCAGCTATTTCTGTTTATTGACATCATCAGTAAGGTACTTTCCTGGTATTGTATGCTTGAGTACTGAGGCAATTCTATTAGCCCCATGATCATCTGTTGCTTTTTAAAAGAGTGTTTGCTTTCATCTAATAATTTTAAGGGTAAGAAAAGGTTGTATAAAAGTTGTATGTGATGCATTTTTTTTTTTTTTGCTAAAGTTTTGACAAACCTGTTCAGCAATACACAAGTACTGGCTCTAGTACTTAAGATCTTTTAGAAAACCCTAGTTCTTTGGAAATGACATTGTGTATTGGTATCACTAAACACAGAGTGTATGCAGAGCTGAGGTATGGTGCTTGACAGGACTTTTCAGCTCTTGAAGTACTGTTTTGGCTAAGACACTGTGTTTCTCTGTTATCAGTACAAATTTGTTGCAGTTTCAGTAAGCTACTTACAACTTGATTGTTCTGCCTAGTTTCCAGCACAACTGTACTTCGCCTAAATAAACGAACTTGTTATGTAAACTGGCAAGTCATTGTGTGATTTCTAATTATCTGCACCTGTCTGGAGCTACGAGGTGTCATTAAAAGCAACTGCTGCTGTTTTGTCCAAAAACTGATAGTGTTTCAATAATGGATGAAATTATTCTTCCACAGAGATGCGTGTTTTTTAATTTTCTTTTGCAGGGAATTGTACAGTGTCCAGAGCAGCATGGTGATTCATTAGAAAATATGTGTATCTGTGCCTTTCACCCTAAAGTGGACATAAGTACGGCTAAGGATACTCAAAGATTTTTGTTTTGTGTTGACAACATAACCTAGTTTTCCTGTGTTTGGTCCTTGACCAGTGAACAGTGCTTATTGTCTGGTCTTGAAGGAGCCAAATGTTTATTGCAGCTCACAGTTTAGTAAAGCTAATTTCAGAGCAGGAAGAGAGCGTTAACACCCTACTTAGCAGTGTTTATTTGTTGCCATGCTTCTACAAGCTTTGACTTCAGCAAGCCTTTGCAGGGTTGGTGGTGGAGGGGTGTGTGGGCTGAGGCAGAAGAAAGCAGAAGCAAAAATGGAACGATTAATGGGCTTTTGCTGGGTGGGTGGGTGGTAAAATCAATGAGGGGGATCACAGGACTTGCTCTGTCCCTGGAGGCTGGTGAGTCAAGCACTGCACACCTGCCCAGGGTGATGGTGGCACAATCACTCTCCTTGCTGTTTGCACTCCTGCATTTTGTAGGACCTCTGTGCTAGCTGCATTTTTAGGTTTTGTCGCTCTACTGCTCAACAGAAAGAATTTGAAAGAAATGGGTAGTGCACAGGTTTCCCTATATTCTACACTCTGATCTCTTTCTTTACTTCTATAAACTTTAATTTTTGAACATTTTGACCTGGCAATGTCCCTTTAATACCATATTATGCAAGGATCTCAGACATTAAATATATTGGAAAAGTGATTAAAAGCCATTTTCTAAAAACTACTCATGTGCCTTAAATTTCAGAGCCAAACTCTTGCCACTCCATTGACTAAATCAGTCTAGAAATCTCCAAAGCCTCTTCTGTGGCAGGCAATTATAAGCAGCAAACCTAATCCTCAGACTGGTGAGAGAAGAGAAGCCAAAACTCCCAAACAAAGGTCTCAGGACTTCCTTAGAGGAAAATCAGGAGGAAAGCTGCAATGTAAACTCAGCTTCAGGTCTTTGGTATATCAGAGCAGAAATTTGTCAGCAAGAAGGAACCTGTAGTTGTATTTTGTCTCCTTCAGGATATGGTGGTGAAAAAGATACATGTTGATGATGACTGAGGTATATATACTTCACTGTAGTGACAGGAAACATTTTAATATGTTGTAGAAATTTAATTAAATTGTGATGGTTTCGGAATATTAGAGTTTTGTGAAAGAAGTTGTCTTTGTTACAGAACTCTTTTACAAAATTAGATATCAACAGCTAGGTTAGAAAATTCTCGAGTTCAGAAGTATCCTCTTTCAATTTTTACTTGACCCAGCCCTGAAATAATGGATTGCTGTAAAAAAGCATGAAGTTTCAAACCCTTTTTCATGATGATATAATCAGTCTAAAAACCTAAGTAAAGCCTTAGATTAAGAAATTAATGTTACAGTTCTGCTATAAGTTTTACATACTCCATGAAGATTTTACTTATAAAAATTAAGAATAATTACTTAATTAAGTCCCAGAGATTTCTAAGTTCAGCACCCAAGAGTCACTGTTCCTTTCAGGGAATTTGATCCTGATACACCTGAAGAGAAAGGTTCAAAGATTTCCAGTGAGATTCTTTGAAAAAATCTGTGTGCCATGGTGGCTGTTCCGTTTGCTGAGCTGTAACAGGCATCACTGACACACCATACCAGGAGGCAGTGGAGAAAGCCCACTTGTCATGCCCCCTGAGTGCTAGGTCTAGGTCCCTGCTTTTGCATTTCACTGTAGACCTAGTTCAGCAAAATATTACCAGAATGCATTTGTTTTTGACTCTGTGAAGAATAATAAGAGAAGGACTCAACCATCTCTTTCAGGTAAAATGGAAATCTTGCCTTTTTTGACACAGCTTTAGTAAGAATACAGTTTGATAGTTTTCTGGCAGAAGGAAAGTGCAATTCTTAATGCAGTTTTGCCACTTTCTCTATTGTACACGTGTTTGACAGAACACCTAAATAATTTTCATGGTGACTTGGAGGTGAAGGGCTAGAACTGTTCAGAGCTGTAGCTTCAGCTTGCAGTCTTACACCAAACATGATAGGATTAGTTCTGAGTTATGTGTATGCAGCCATATTGTCATTATAGTGCAATTTTTGACATTGTGTTCCAAAGTTCAGAATTGCATTTATATTTGAAATGTCTTTTTAGCCTCCCAAATCTTGGATTGAAGAGGTCTTCAGTAAAAGAGAATGTGCACACATTATTCCCAGCTCAAAAGATCCACACAGGTAAAACAAGGAATTTATCTTTTTTTACTGTTACATTTAAAAAGAATCACAATAATTTTTATGGGCGTTGTGTTTACCTTGGATTATGTTTGTTAGTGTCTCAGTCAATTATTTCTGGTCTATGGGTTTTCATGGATCGCATCACTAGTCTCTTTTAAATGAAACTGTTTGTTTGAATTAGAAATTGGCAGTAATTAACCTTACATGCTTCTTAGATTTATTGCACTCCCTCTGGTAAGCAGAACAGGCATGGTATCTAATTGAGAGACTGAATTGCATGGAGTTACTGCTGCACCATTTTCCCCTTCCTCAGAAAAATTACTGCTGGTGATCACAGTCTTCTAATACAGAAATTTCTGATCATGCCAGTGTAGAGTATGAAAAGAGTAAGGAAGAGATCAAGTGCTTAACCCGTGCTGTAGGACTGAGGAACCAAACATAACTTGGCATTCTGTATTAGGTATCTAGTGGATGGTGTGGCCTAGATAAATTTGGAGCGATTATGTTCCGAGAATGTAAACTTGTAGTTTTGATCATATGGTTTTGAAAGTAAGGATAGTGTAGCATAAGGAAGATAAATAACTCATCTATGAAATGTACATCTGACATACAGTCTGAATTATGAAATGCCAAACAAGTCAATTAAATTATCCAGTACATTTTCCAGGATTTAGTGGTGGAGATGACAGCATGTCTTGTTGTTGATGAGAATTCCTTCACTGCTGAATTGATACTGTAAGAATAGCATTAAAGCTGTCTTATTTTACACAGGCATATATTAATTACCCGCCTTTTATCACAGATGTCCTGCAGGATGCCAGGTGTGTCAGAATTTAATCAGGTAAGAGTGCATAAATATATATGTACTATTTTTATAGTGATCTAGTAATAGACAATACTAGTCAAGGAAGCAATGACAACAGATATATTCCCCTTATCATATGGTCAGAGCAGCATTTCTAGAGATGTGCTGTAGAATGCTTAGCATAAATATAAGTAGAATAAATTATGTGATAGTTTTTTATTTATTTGCAGTAGAAAATTCCATCCAATAACTTGTGTGCATGATTTTGTTTTAATCTTCTCCTGAGAAATGGAATGCAGAAATGTGATTTTAATTGAGAGTCAATTCTAGCTACATCCCAGATTATATGAAGGAGTCTATACCAATAGAGAACAGTGACAATTATGGAAAGAAAAAGAAAACTAAGGGAGAAGAAAAATGTTAAAATAAACATCACTGATTATAGATTTTCTGAAGATTTTTCTTCTCTGCAGTGAGGATTCTGAGTCCCTGCTTTTGAGAAGGAAAACAACAAAAATTTCATCACTTTGGTGTTTTTAAATTGTTTTATTTTCAGAGAAATTGTATCTTGTGACCTGTATTAATTAGTTGTTTTCAATCCAATAGCTGGTATTTAGATGGTGTTACCAAACACATAGTACTGGGTATTTATGATAATACACTATCAGTATTGGAACAAAAAGTTCAGCTTTCATTTGCTTTGTGTTAAAGACATCTGATGGCTCAGGCAATAACTGGTGACTATCAAGCTGGTGTCAAGTCATCCCATAATCTGTATTACACATGATTATCTGCCTTTTCATTATGCTTCATATTTCATTTCACTTCTAAGATTTACAAGAGTGATGCTTTACAAAGAGTAAATAAGTTACTTCTGAAAATCAGATCACTGTAAAGGGCTGATATGCAGAATATGTTTCTATTCAGAATGTTTGAGCTTCTTCTAAGAGAATGTCTTGCTTTAGAGCAGAAAAATAGCTATTCAAAGATTTTTTCAGGTCTTCCAAGAGAAGAAATGCAGGAGGTGTTTTAATGCTTCCTGCTAAACAGCAGATACTCAGTTGGGTATCACAACTAAAGTTCCATTGTCCTTCATAATAAGGTAATTTAATTTAATCTTAATCAAGAGTACAGCAGTTCTGTGGTTCTTCCCCTCTCCCCCTCAGAGGAGAGAGGTCTGTTAGTAACAGACCTGTTATTAGGGGACCTGTTAATAGCTCTGGGAAGATCAGTAGGACAAAAATTAACCCACAGAACTGGAAAACCAAAAGAGTAGCTTTCACCAAATCAGTTTTCTAGTCTGACACAGTTTAGCTGCATAAATGTGTATACAACACTGGGAGAGGGAAGAAGAGAAATGGGAAATGTGAACTCCGGTGGATGGATTTATTTTTCTTTTTCACCTTTCTCTGTCAAGGCATCCTGTGTCTTTGTGTATCTTTTATCTTGTAGTTGTTTCTTTCAGTTTTTGCTGAGCATTTTCATACTGTTTAGATTCATATGAATCCAGTTTATTAATCTGTGTTTGCAGAATGTGTGTGGATATCTAATGTACATTTCTGTCAGCCCGTATCTTGCAAATATATTTTCCAAATGTTAACTGTTCTTGTCTTCTTGGGTATCTCAAGGTGTACAGAGAGCTTTGTTCTCACAGAATTTTTCCGTTCCTAACAAGAAGAAACAATTGCATATGATTGTCATGACTGGTTATAATTTATTGATTAGATCAGCAATGAAACAGGCTTTGGGCCTCCTGACTTCTGTAGTTTTCTACAACAGTAAAAAAAGTCATGTGGTTATACTTCATGCCTACTGTAATTTGACCTGATATTGTAGGCAAATAAAATCTCTTAATGATTTCTTTTGTAGAGAACTTCCAAGGTTTGCAAGCAGTTTGTGAATGGGTTATGCAACTAATTTGCTAATTCTAAGTAGAATTACTCCATTTAGAAGTTGCCAATCAAATATGAGTAACTTACCAGCACCTTTGTCCATGCTCTCCTAGTGAGATGAAATGGGTCTCTTGTGCAGTACTCACAAAAACATCCTAGACAGCAGATAAAATGGAATCACTGTATGAGTATTCAGAAATAAGGTTCTAATTTCCTGCATCATTATACATCTGAGATGTTCTTGCCACTTGTCTATATAAGTCATCTTTAAGGCATAAGTTTTAGACACAGCTTCTAAATCACTGCCTGTTAAAGCACTGGATATTGTAGTCTGACTCCTGCAGTTTACTTCACTGTCAATCCTTTGGTTTTTCCCTTGTTGCTCAAAGTGTGACTTTTCCAGTAGCCTGCTTTTATGTTACTGATGATGTCCCCACCTTCTCCATTAGCTTGGTGAGCTTTTGAGGCAAAAAAGGCAAAGTCATTGCAAAGATGCTTTGTATCAATGCATATCCATATATCCATAGGATCACAGAGATACTCAGGCTGTCAGGGACGTGGTATCCAATATGCTCAGCCAGGAGTCAGATGAGGACGCTTTACTCAGTTGAAGTGAAGGATGGAGATGACCCATCCTCCCCAGATCCTGACTCTACTGCTGGGTTATCCTCCTGGAAAAAAGGCTTCTTCTTATTTCCAGCCTCAGACTCCCATGTTTCAGCTGTGCTGCTCCCTCTCATTCTCCTGCCATGCATCACTGAAGAGCCAGTCTACATCTTCTGTATCCTGTCCCATCAGTGCTGGGCGTGTTGTTGAGCCCCTGAAGCCACCTCTCATCCCAGTGGAACCATCCCTGATCCAAAAACCTCTTCTCAGAAACTGAGGGCTTCAGCCCTACCATCTGTCACCTGAATAGTTACTCTGCCCCTGAAGCCTTGCCAGTTTCAGGTGTCCCTTCTGTGCTGAGGACTGCAGTCAGATGTGGTTGCCAGATAGGGCTGATTAGCACCAAGCAGAGGGGATGAACCTTGCTGTCCCCTGTCTCTCCAGCCACGAACCGCTCACTCCATGCAAGGCACCTCTGGCCCTCATTGCTGCCCAGGCACAGGGATGACCCTGGTGCATCCCACTGACACCCAGGGCCATGTCCCAGAGCTCGCCTGCCCCTAGGGCTGCACATTCCCTCCATCCCCATTTCATAGTTGCAGAAGGTGGTGAGATGGGTCATCACTGACCCTTGGTAAATCCTTGCTTACTGCTTCCTGTCACTGTCTCCTCCTTCATGTGCCCAGATGTGGGCTCCAGGAGTTCTCACTCCTTGATTTTACCTCAGACTTATGGCCAGATGGCTGACCTGCTTTTCCCTAGGGTGGCTTTTGCCTGTTTTTGATGGTGTGCATGGCATTTGCCTTTCTCCAGTTATTGGGGATACCCTGATCTCCGCAGCCTTGGAATCTGGCTGTACAAGGGCATCAGCTACCTCACTCAGCACTCTGGGGTGCAGCCTGATGTGTGTGGAACAAGTGCTCCTGTGCTATTCTGACTCAAACATCATCTCAGCCTGCTAGTGCCTCTCCACGTTGAGCCCTGTCTCCCAAGGTGTAGGCAGCTTCCTTCTCTATTTGCTTTTGCAGAGCATTGAATCAACCAAATGTCATTTGCATGGGTTGAAAAAATGGAGTGCAGACCTAATTTCATGGCTTCTGGGTATCAAGAAGTGCTTTACTAAAGCAGCTTGCTTCCTTCATTTCCTTCAGGTTGTTTTGGGGTTTGGTTTTGGTTGGTTGGTTAGTAGGTTGGTTTTTAAAAGTCTGTTTCTTTGTCACCAGTTAGTTCTCTCTCATATCCACTGAAAACTGTGTCTTTCAGACGGCACATCTCCAGAGTCTTGCAGATATTTACATCTAACCTGCCCCTAAAGGGACAAATTATACAGCTGAAGCCTGAGGTAGTCGTTGTGTTTGGGCTGTTTAAGGATGTCCAGTTTTTTAAAAGAGGAAAAGTGAAGAATTTATCTCCATTTCCTAGGGTATATTAACTTCTGAAATGTCTAAAGGAGAACTGGACTGTCAGCTGTCACTATAAATTATACTGAAGTTAATCCTGTAGAAGAGACTTAGCCTGTTGAAGCCTGTGTGAGAGCAATGACTGAATTTGGAATCTGGGTTATTATTCCAGATGCAAACCTTTAATGCTAACTGAGTTTCTGGTATCTTTCTGTCCTGTTTCTGGCTAGGAGAGGGTTAATTGTCTCTGGCTTGAAACCAGCTCCCTCCACTACACTTATCCAACCAGAAATAATCCCTTCTAGCCAGGAGAGAGAGACACCCTTATCTCTGCCTCCAGCAATGATGGGAGATGGTAAAGAGTAACATCTGGGCCCTAGCCATGGCTCATCCCAGATAGTGCAAGAAACTACCCTTGTCCTGAACAAAAGCAGGACAAGGATACAAAAGATCTGAGGCCTGCTACACCCCAATCGAAAAGCAGATCCTGGCACCTTATGAAGGGATTCGAGCTGCTTTGATTGGTACCAAAGCAGAGCTCCTCCTGACACCCCAAATGCCAAGACTGGGCTGGATATTCAAAGGGAAAGTCCCTGCTGCACATCATGCCACTGATGACACATGGAGTAAGTGAAATGCAGTGTACTGTGATGTGAGCTGTACTGACAGTGAGCTTGAGCGGGAAACCCCAATTACCCAGGAATCAGGAACTGGCCCAGAGACAAAAATTTCAGATATTTCTCAGAAAAGGAAAAAGAGGAGGTGACATGTCCTGAGAAGGTCCCACCAGACAATCAGTTACCATAGAATGAAAATTTATACACTGTCTTCACTGATGCTTGGAGGGACACATAAAAAATGGGAAGGTGCTGTATTGGAGTCCCATGTGGCAAGTCACAGAAGCTATGGAGGGACAAGGTGCATGAAGTCAGGTTGCAGAGCTGAAAGCCATCCAGCTGGCTTTAGATATCGCTGAACAAGAGAAATGGCCATTGCTCTACCTCTATATTGACTCATGAATGGTAGCAATGCTCTGTAGGGGTGGCTTGAGTGGTGGAAAAAGACAAATAGCAGCGCAGATTAAACCCATCTGGGCTACTGAAGTGTGGAAAGACATCAGTGTATATGTATGGAAGCTGGCTGTAAAAGCAGGTGATGTAGATTCACACACACCCAGGAGCTGGGCTGCTGAAGAGCATGACAGCAATGGACTGGAGGATTGGGCTACCAAGACTGAAGTGTCTTGGGTGGACTTGGACTGGCAGCATAAGGGTGAGTTATTTCTGGCTCATTGGGCCACTGACACCTCAGGTCATCAGGGAAGAGATGCAAATAAAGATGGGCTCATGACAGAGGGGTGGACTTAACCACCCATGGACACTATTTCCCAAGTGATCTGTAGCTGTGAAACAATGCACTGTGATCAAGCAAGCCAAGTGGGTAAAGCCTCTGTGGTATGGGGAGGATGGTTAAAATATAAATATAGAGAGGCCTGGCAGATCAATTCCATAGACTCCTGGTCCAGAGAGCACTGTATTAAGTGATTATCATATTCCCTGTCATGCACCAGCCTCTGGGAGAATTGAATGGGACAATCGACTATTAAAACCACACTGAAATCAATGGTAGTTGGACCTTCAAACTGGATCTGCATTTAGGAAGATCATCTGGTTGGCTAATACCAGAGACTGTGCCAGTGGAGCTTGCCCTGACCAATCAAGACCTTCATGTGCTGTGGAAGGGGAGAGAAGGATAGAGTCGCCTTAGTGCATATGAGGAATATGTTTGGGAAATCAGTTTGGATTAGTCCTGTCTCAAGTGAAGCCAAACTCCATTCATGGGATTGTTTTTTGCTTAATAGCTGGGTGCACTTGATGGGTCATGAAGATGGATGGGGAAACACAACGTGTACCTGAAGGGGATTTGATTTTTGAGTGAGAAGTCTGTAGTATCAAACTGTGTGTGTATTGTTGGTTATCGAATGACCTGTGCCACTGAGTGCCATAACTACTATGGACAGTGAGCATGGACTGCTCTAAATACACCAGTCATGAGCTTGGGATGAAGCTTGCAACCACCCAACAGCCCTCCTGCCCTGGAAGAGATCCAGAGCAGGTAGAACTCACAGTCATGGACTCAATGAACTCAACAGATGTCTTGGAGGGATGGCCATTGACAATGCTATCTAATCTTGTGTATGTATGTGTGTGTATGTATCTATTTAATTGGAAGGTGTATGATTTAATCATGTGGTAGATGATATAAAATAAGGGGTGAAAAATGTCCTCATTCCAGCCAGGACAGGGTTATTTTTTGCACTAGCCAAGAGGGGGTGTGGCTAGGAGCTAGGGATTATTCTCTACCGTCTCACATGTCTGCTGGTAAGCGTGAGGGAAAGGGAATCTCTTCCAGGGAGAATGACAGAATATGCTGCATTTGACGGGATCCACAGTAAGTGTTGAGTCCAGTTCCTGGCCCTGACAGGACTATTCCCAAGAGTCATACCATGTGCTGAAAAGTGTCCCTTCTGGGTTGGCACAGAGTGACCGAGGGAGTGGTTAGGTATTCTCTATTGTTGAGGGGTTTCTGTGTTCATTTCTTTGCTGTCTCTTATTAGTAGTGTTACTGTTAATATTTGTTCTCTTATCTAGTTGGTGTTTCCAGTAAATTGCTGTATCTCATTCTGCAATCTTTACCTTTTGTGCCTCCAATTCTTCTCTCTAGTGCACTAGAGGGAGAAGGGAAAGGAAAAGGATGAGCAAGTGTGTGATTTGGAGAGTCACAGTCGGAGCATTAAACTGGGGAGTACCATACCCAAACCATGAGAATCTTCCTCAATACTGCACTCCAATCCATGTATTTGGTATATGCACTTCACTGGCTTCTGAGGGTTAATATAAAGGTCACCCTGAAATTCTCCTCCTGATTGTTAAGAATAACTCCTAGATCTTTCTTTAGTACTTAGAATAACTGGTGGTAATACTCATAGCAAACCTTAGTGTCCTAAAACATTCCTGTGAACTGGAACGTAAACTGCATTGCTAAGGTCAGAATTTCTGTATAGGACCCTCAAACAATTATAGAATCACATGGATTCACAGTATAGTTTGGATTGGAACAGACCTTTGAAGACTATGTAGTCCAGCCCCCCCAGCTGTTATTAGTTTCCTCAGGTACAGAACACATTCTATACCCAAATAACATAATTATGATATAATTCAATACTATTTTGCTATTGCTGCAATTTTTTTCAACACAGTTAATTTTTATTGCATTCCATGTGAGACAACTGCAGTTTTTTTTTTTTGCAGGAAGTTATTTGGGCTAGTCACTCGTAGATCCTAAAGTTGTATGCAAGTGAGTTTGATATAAAATAATTTCTGTGTTTTTAATATGAGGTGTTGCTGTGGAAGGCTGATTGGAGAACACCCAGGAATAGAATGCAGCTGGCCTGTTTATCAGGCTGGTTCACAGAGTGATGGTGGAGAATGGTCTGTGCAAAGCCACACAAAGATGAGTCCCACAGATGCGTTTGGTACAATCAATTTTCAAGATGGAGACCACACTTACCATGCCAAGGTAATAGGTGCTGGTTTTATATGACTGACTTCTTTTTGTAATTTCAGCATAAGAAAAGGCAAAAAATGGATTGGGTGAATATCAGATTGATTATCTTAAGAGAGCAGGGGAATCTAAAAGTAAACCAGATTAAAATATGTGTATATTTTAATGTTGAACTTCACTGTGATTAGGGATACGCTGCTGTATTGCTCTCATGCATTTTTGTGCTGTCATGTTAGGGTACTGTGGCAGCTCTAATCCTTCACATGATCTGCAGGACATTAATGCCTAGAACTTTGTAATGCAGTTTCTTCTCCTGAAGTATTTAAAAGATGTTTATTTTACTCATTATTTTCCTTTCCAGTATATTAGACTTTCTTATGATAGCAATTTGGATCAGCTGCTGCACCTGATGGTTAAAGAATGGCAGATGGAATTGCCAAAGCTGGTGATCTCTGTTCATGGAGGCATTCAAAATTTCAAGCTTCCTTCAAAGGTCAAGCAGGTTTTCAGCAAAGGGCTGGTGAAGGCAGCTGAGTCTACAGGAGCATGGATAATTACAGAAGGCATCAACAGCGGTAGTGTAGTTATTTTTCTTTTTTTCACTTTTCCTTTTGGTGTTTTTCCTCTGCATAATAACACATACATGTAGGTCAAATAAAGTGAAATTGTTTGAAAATTGGTGATATATTAATACAAAATGAAGCTGTTTTTTTATAAGGAACAGTCCATAATTCAAAGAGTAGGATCATGGTTGTTTGTTTTTGACAGGCATTCTGAATATTTTAATTAAAGAGCAGGCTATTCTGCATGTAGTAAGAAACACTGCATATAGCCAGAACTTATCTCAGTAAATTTATCTGCTTCATTAAAGTATTTAGTTTCTGTGAACTCTGGTTAGTAATTTTGAAACATTTTTCAAAGCTCAATTTAACTTGTGTTTTATAATTGATAAAGTTTTGAATCAGGATAATCCATTAATTAGCCCATTAGTAGCTGAAAATCCCTTTAGACTACTCTCAAAAACTCAGAGGGGTCAGTAAACTGAGGAATTGAAAGTTTTGCTTCTTTAGCTGTTATTCAATCTGGCGATTTTACAGGAGAACTATCCTGAGCATTTATGTAACTAGTGAAGTTTTATGGATGTGAAAAGCAACATGTAAGAGTGTTATTACTTAGAAATATGTGCTGAGTTTGAAGCAGCAGTACATTGCACCCGAGCTGTGAAGTGTACATCAAATCTACAAGTTGGGTACGATGTTTTTGTTTTGATTGAAACATAACTACAGGATAAATTAAGTGGTGCAAAACCTTTCTTGGTGTCCTAGCAAATCTCTGTACATAGAAGAAAAATTGTCATTATCATTATCTCTTTAGGAGTATCCAGGCATGTTGGGGATGCACTGAAAGGCCGTGCCTCACCACACCTGAGAAAGATCTGTGCTATTGGGATTCCTCCATGGGGTATCATTGAGAATCAGAGGGATCTCATTGGAAAAGATGTGAGTTGGATGCATTTTAATACAAAAGCCTTCATGTTCATG
The DNA here is from genome assembly GCA_013186435.1 of Turdus rufiventris. Lineage (NCBI taxonomy): Eukaryota > Metazoa > Chordata > Aves > Passeriformes > Turdidae > Turdus > Turdus rufiventris. The sequence continues at coordinate 92,172 of PYHW01009421.1, forward strand.
GGATGTTAGAGTTTTCTTGCATACTTGATTTTCTTCTAGATTAACTTTACTAGTTTGGTATTTTTTTCACTATAATAGAGGCTTAGATTTTGCACAGCAAAGAATTTTGTGGCATGTTGAGGCATTGTATTTTGCTTTTTGTATATAAATGAATGGCTTTAAAATATTTCTCTTACAGAAAATTGCCAGTTCTTTTTTAAATTTTGTAATTATGTAGGTAACTCTCCTGTGGTGGTAAATTATGTTTTTCTAGATTTAGATTCAGAATGAACAGTCAGATTAGTAAAGTCCACCAATAAGCTATTAATATGTGTATTGTTTTATTCACAGTCTATTTTATATTCACAAACTGTGACTTTATGTGAGGGCATAATCTACTCAAGTGTCTAAAGTGTACTACTTAAGTAGTAAGGTGAAATCATTCCTGATAAATGTTATCTCTCGTATTTTTAATCAGAATACAACCCAGGGAAACTATGCCATGGTGTTCCAACTATTGAAAAGAATGTCAGGCAGTGAGTCTAAGGATTGCAAACCTAATCAGAAGTGTTTTCTGGGGTATTAATGATGTGTTTGTTGTTGTTAAGAATCAAATGCTAAAAATCAAGCATGATAGAAAATTTCGTACAGCCGTATTGTAATGAAGAAATACATACAAGTGAGGGGACATAAATGGTGGTATTTTATTGGTTTCTTTGAGGACATTTTTATTTTGGTTTTCTCAGGTAGTTTGCCTGTACCAGACTCTTGGTAACCCACTCAGCAAGCTGAGTACGCTCAACAACATGCATTCTCATTTTCTAATGGCAGATGATGGGACAGTAGGCAAGTATGGGAATGAAATGATGCTCAGGAGGAATTTGGAGAAGTACATATCACTTCAAAAAATACACACAAGTGAGTATTGCTGTGGTCTGTTTGTGACCACAAAAAAACCCCTATCCTAAAAGATGAGGAGGTACTTGACATTTCATGTTGCATACTGTACATCTTCATCTGCCATAGCTTTCGCTGATGTCAAATGTGTCAAATTAATTGCATGTATCTTGAACTCTAAAACTCAGGAAAATGAAAATTACAACATTTTTATAAAGCATTATGCATTTGGATGAACTCACATGTGGGTTTCTCAGTTGTATATACATCTAAATGACTCAGACTATTTAGTAAATGTTGAGCATTTGCTCACTTCACAGTTTTATGTGGTTGCTGTTTTACTACTAGATATTTCCCCAGCATTTTGTGAGATGGAAAGATTGTTACGTTCAGTGGAATGAAAATCCTTTTTACCATGTTAACTACTTTTGTCCTCTACATTCTTCTCTATTGTAAGCCTGTGATATCCTCCACTACAGCAATGAAGAGTGGTAGCAAAAGTAAAACTTTAGTATTTAACAGAAAACATAACTTATGCCATTTATTTAAAGAGTATATGAGTTATAGTAAAGAGATAATTAAATAAATATTTATTACACAGACAATTATTTCCTTTTATGCAGCAGATTGTAAAAATTTTTTGTGGAAGTTCACTCTTTCCTAGTCATTCAAATCTTGAGGAATGTTGAAAAAGCATTAGTATTATGATGTTGATGTTATTTCCTATATTTGCTCACATTATAGAATTGACAAACTTAGAAACTAACCAAACTTTTTACATGTTCATGTATAGAGCTTCTTGCTCAGACTCTTACTTTGAGTCAGGCTTTCATTTCTATTGCATTGTAGTTGAAATTAATTTCTGTTTTTATAAAAAGATCCTGCCCTGCTGCTGTAACACTTGAAAGAGTCTCTGAAGACTGAGATTACTTTTCTATGTGTGTAGGTAAATATGTGGATATTAAGTATGTTGCAAATGTCCTTGCATGTGACAACAATTATAAAGGGAAGAGGGATATTCAGAAGGATGTATTTTCCTGATGCTTACAGTTTTTTCAGTAGTTTTTCATGGTCTTTTTTGATCTGGTTGAAGAAATTTTCTGAAAGTTTTAAAAGATGTAAGGAATGGCATAAGGTGAAGGAATGATTTCCTCTCTGTTGAACTACATATAAGTATTTATTTCCCAGATGTTTTGATTTTTGTGTGTGTGACTGAGACTTTTTCATAACTGGTTAGGTGTGTTTTGAAACAGGAATGGGCCAAGGTGTTCCCATAGTCGGGCTGGTGCTGGAAGGAGGCCCCAGTGTGATCCTGATGGTGTGTGAGTATGTGAAGGCCAGCCCAGCTGTCCCAGTGGTGGTCTATGAGGGCACTGGCAGAGCTGCAGATATCCTGGCATTTACCCACAAGCACACAGGTGATACAGGGTGAGTGGTGGCATAATGCTCCTCCTCCTTGCTCTGCAGGTGTGGGCAGGCACCTGCAAACCCCTGTCTCAAACTGTTGAGATAATTTCTAATGAAGCTGCTCCAGTCTTTGACAGCTTTAACTTCTGTGATGGGAGAATGGATTTTCTTTCTTCCCTGCCTCAAGCTCGTGCTTGAATAATTAGTCTGCCAAATTTACTATGGCTTTTTTTGAAGAGGGAAAACTACATGTAGTTACTCTGAGTTACAAAATTTCTCTGCTTTGGTGAGAGACACTCATGGATGACCCCCTGAGCATTTGCTATTGTTTCAGCTCAGCCGTGTCTCCAACTACCAATATTCTGTACATGGGCTTGGATTTGGATTGTACAAACCTTTTGAGACTGAGTTTCACTGCTGGAGGAGCCTCAGGCTGCAGTAGAAGGAAGACAAAGTTTTCTCATCTTTGGCTTTGGGTTACTCAGTGGTAGTCCAGATTTGGCATCCTTGTCAAGGTGTCCAGTCTCAGCTGCAGGCTCTTTTGAACCTACCTTGGTGGAAATTTTGCATTCAAACTGGACATTAAATATATGTTTGTATAGCCAATCAACATTATATGAGGAAGTTTTTCAAAGTCAAAGAGCTTTTCAGATAAAAAAATCAAATTATAAAGTGATGCCCTGGGTTCACTCCATTTAAGAAAATTAACTATTTAATACATTTTATGTTCTAATTGTTTACTTATTGTCTTTTCTAAATATACAGTAATTTCACCACCATAAGGCGCAAGATCTGTCCTAGTTTGGAGGACAGGTGTCTGCTGAGAAAGGCAGGACCCTCTCTTTGAAATGGAGAATGTAAACCCTCTCCCTCCAAATTATTATAATTTTGAAATCCAGCAGCTCTCAGGCAAAGATATGGGAATTAGGAATAACAGTTCTTTACTAGGGAAATTAAAATAGAAATACAGTACTACAAAGAAACAAAACCCAAGCCCTGACAAAAGCCAGAGTACAACCTGACACCCCATCAGGCAGGGTGCTGGTAGCTGTCCTATTAAAGGGTGGCTGTAGTCCTTTTGTACTGACAGATGTGATTCAGTTGAAACAGTGCTCCTGTAGAAGGTGCAGTTTCCTTCTGGAGGTCCAGTGGTGATGTGGAGAAATCCAGCTCCCCTCTGGAGTCCAGTGGAGAAAGAGGCTACCTTAGTGTCCCCAACACCTCTGTTTTATCTTGGTAAGAAATGTTGGGCCCTTCCCTCTGGCTGGAGCAATTTCCGATGGAATGAAGTAATTTTGTCAGTCACATTAAGTCACTGGGACTTAATGGGCCATTAGCAGAATATACCTCCCTGGGGGAAGGATGGGTTGTGAAAAGATAAAGAACAATGCTCCGCCTGGTTTCAATGGATGGCCCATTAGCAGAATATCTCCCACGGAGATAAGGATCACCGCCCCCACCCTCAACAGATGGTGGTAGAATAGATACCTTTTATCACACCCTGTATTGTAACCCAAGACAGCCCTGGACTATAAGGCGCACCTCTGGGAGTCGACAAATTTCTCAACTTTGTACATTGTATAAGGCACACCGGACTATAAGGCTCACTTTTTTTTGCTGCCAGGATCCGCCCCCAGCTTTGCCCACACGGCTGACAGCCATGGCCCCACCTGCCCCTGCCAGTCACATCTCTGCCTGCCCCTTTCGGCTGCGGTCCTGCCGGCCCCAGAGCCCCGGCTCCGCCTGCTTCTTCCAGCTGTGGCAAAGCAGCCCCCCCAAGCCCCTATCAGCCGCGGCCCCGCCGGCCCGGGCACTGTGGCCCTGCCTGCCCCTATCGGCTGTGGCCCCACTAGCCATGGCACCGCGGCCCCGCCTGCCCATGCTGGCCGCAGCCCCGCTGGCCCCACCTGCTTTTATTGGCTGCAGCCCTGCCGGTCCCAGTGCCGTGGCCGCACATACCCGTACCAGCTGCAGCCCTGCCAGCCCTAGCTCCTCCTGCACCTGCCAGCTGTGTCACCACGGCCCTGCCTGCCCCTGTCAGCTGTGGCCCTGCCAGCTCTGGCACTGCAGCCCCACCTGCCCGTGCTGGCTGCGGCCTCACTGGCCCCACCTACCCCTATTGGCTGTGACCCCGCTAGCTCTGCCTGCCCCTATCAGCCGCTGCCAGCTGGCCCCACCTGCCCCTATTGGCTGAGGCCCTGCTGCCCCTGGCACTGCGGCCCTGCAGGGCCACCCTCAGCTCAGAGCAGTGCAGGGCGGGGCTGCCCTCAGCTCGGGCCGCCCATGGCTCGGGTCTGCCCTTGGCTCAGGGGCAGCGCGGGGTGGGGCCGCCCCTCGGCTCGGGCCGCCCTCGGCTTGGGGCGATGCGGGGCCACCCGCTCCCTCCTTCCCCGCACGGCTTCTGTTGGCCGGGGGCCCCCCATCTTGGTTCAGCTCCTGGCTCGCACTTCTGGGTTGGGAAATTTTGCAACTTTGTACATTATATAAGGCACACCGGACTATAAGGCGCACTTCCAGTTTCGGACCAAAATTTTAGTCAAAAGGGTGCGCCTTGTAGCCGTGAAATTACTTTACTTTTGGATATGTGGTATTTTACCCTAATGTATTGTTCAAGAATTGTTTTCTTCACTTGCTTTTTCCCCTGTATTTATGGCATTTTAACAATAATCCTTCAATTAAAAAAAAAACCAGGAAAATATAAATGGAAAGGTTAACAGAAAGACAAAGAGAAAAAAGAGATCTGAAACTTAATGAACAAATAGTAAGGAATTTCATTTTATGACAGTTTTGCTTTCTTTATTGAAGAAAAAAAAATACTTCCAGTGATTTTTAGCTCTACATTCGCAGAAGATCCTTTTAAAATTGTTAAATTACTCGTGTGTTGTGTTTTCAATAGTAAATATGCATGTCAGGACAAATGTGTATGTGATTATTAATTTATGTTTTAGGATAACTTCGCTTAGTGTTGAAAGAAGGATTAGGTCAATACAGAATTTGAAAAACAAATTTCTGATATGTTTCATCTTTTCTGAAGTGTCATTTGGGTGGGTAAGAAGTATCTAAAATATAATTGTCATTGATTACATGTCTGTTTTTCAGGGATCTGTGCCCTCAGGTGAAGAAGGAAATCTTAATGATGATTCAGAACGTATTTGGATTGGAACAGAAACAGTCCAGTCATCTATTTCATATTTTGATGGAATGCATGAAACACAGAGAGTGTGTGAGTAGGGTTCATGTGCTGAGTTTAGGAAGCCTTCGTTTCCTGTTACCATTTTTTGCTTTTTCTCTGGTGGGTTGGCACATGCACAGATGTTATATCTTATATAAAGATAACACAAATGTGTCTGCCGTTTTCTAGATTGAGTAGCTCTTCAGAACCTCTTTAGTTAACTTCTCAAGTTTCAGTTTCAGCATTTTTTATGAAATAGGAGCTTTTCTGATTTTAGTAAATGACCAAATATCTCCGTTTTCACAAAAAAAAAAAAAACAAACAAGTAATTCCTGTATTTTCCTTCTCTAGTAAAATTTTACTTATGATATAGAAATCTTTCCTTCCATTCTTCTACTACAACAGAATTGTGCTAGAACTTGTCTCTGAAACACTGGTAATAACTGCAAATCCCTCCCTCCCTCCAGCTGTTGGCCATGCACTTGAGTAAACCCTATTGGCTGTCACCAATAACCTTCCTATTTTCCATGTGCCTTAGCATAGTTTCCAGGAGGGTCTGCTCTACGATTGTGCTGAAACTGATTGCCCTGTAGTTTCCCAGGTCTTTCTTTTTAGCTTTTCAAAAATGGTAGTTATGTTTCCCCTTTTCCAGTTACTTTGCCAGTCTGTCACAATTTTTCATACATGATGGAGTTCCCGGTATAAAGAAATGATAATTGTACCAATAATCACTAGAATGGAAACTACCTAACAGACATTCAGTATATTTTGTTTTACTTAACTGAGTGTCTGTTTTCTAGCTGAAAATGTAGTGAATATCAACAATGTTGCATTTTTGCATTTCTCAGTTTTAAAAGTTATTCAAAAGGAAATAGGCTCATATATGTTCATGTAGTAGTTTATTCCAGTTTTCCTGGGGTGCTATTGCATTAAAAACTGAAATGGTGCACTTTCTGTCTGAAACAAAGGGAAATTGTGTCTGCACCCTTGCCATTGTTTATGATGAAATGTATATGATTTAATCTACCACAGCCCATACAAAGAAGAAATAACTGCTGACTTCTCTACCTCACCTCAAATAGTATACTTCTGCAATTCTAACAGATCACCGTATTTGATGCGGAGTCAGAAGATGAGCAGGACATTGATTTGGCAATTCTGACGGCGCTCTTGAAAGGTACTGAAAAGCACGACCTTTTTTATCTGGCATACAGCCTCACAACTTACCTTTTCAAAGTAAGGGAGTAACATAAATGTGTGAAAGCTGATCGATCCCTTACCTGCCTCCTAGGTACGAATATGTCCGCTTCAGATCAGCTGGATTTGGCATTGGCCTGGAACCAGCTAGACATTGCCAAGAAACACATACTTGTTTACGGACAACACTGGAAGGTACTATTACCTGCTCTTTCGCACTGTGTCTTTACACTCTATTTTGATGACTGATTTTTCATGATTTGCATTTGTCAAGCTTTAATTAAGGAATAGTTTGGTGACTGGACTCAGTCTTCTATAATCTGTTTTGATTTTGGAGGGGCATTATCCTTAAAATGGTGAAGTATTCAACTACACAGTGCATCAGATCACATTAGTTTTTCCAGAGAAGAGATGATATCTAAAATTCCTGTTGGTTTTGTTGCGAGCTTTTCTAAGTAGTTTCGGTGATTATTCTGGATATGTATTTTTTCAAGCTTGTGCTGGCAATCAGTTGTGATTAGGGACATTTCTTGTAGCTTAGAATACTCTTTTCTCCAAAGGTATTATTTCCAAAGGGGTGTTGCATCTGTTTTCCAAGCTCTAGACAGCAATATCACAGTGTAAATCACCAGGCAAAAAAAAAAAAAAAGTAATTATTAAGCCATTATTTTAGATATTGTTTCTTAGTAATAGCTGTAATAAGAGAATTATGATCCAATTAGAAGGGATGTCTCTTCACAGCTGAAGGTGTAAAAGAGACCATATGTGAAGTCACTAGCAGAGATTTTTTTAACAGTAAATGTGAGGTATGAGAAGAGGGGAGAAAGAAAGTTTAAACAAAAGATGCTACCATGTGGATTCCTGCAGCGTCCTGTTGGTTCTTCTTCACCCTGGTCTCCAGAGGTGAGGTCCCTGAGTTGTTCTGGAGGTACCACTTTTATACACTCAAAGTCCTGGGTGCTCACAGGCTGTGCTGTTCCCTTATGGGAAATCCCATTCCCATAACTTGAGTTGGCATGTGAATAAGCATTTGCTTCCTTTCACCACAGTGGGAATTTTTGTCCAGATGCTAACCAGACCTTTACCTCCATTAGGCCTGAAATTAACTCCTTCCTACTGCAGCATCTGTGCTTATCTCAGGTTCTGTTGTGGTGGCTTCTCAGGTCAGCAGTATTTTGGGACAGCTAAGTGCATTCTTTAGGTCCTTATAAAAGGCAAGCCATGATTTCGACCTGCGTTAGCTACTGTGTATGAAAGAAAATATAGTAGCAATTAAATAAATTAATTCAATTAATTAATTGAACTTAAATTTAAATTATGGTTTTCAAGTTTTTGTAGCTAATCCAGTATTTAAGTATAACCCTCCATAAATGAGTTTTTTGTGTACATAAGATTTTTGTAGATGACAAATATATAACTCTGTGTGCCTCAACACATTTTTCCTATTAGTTATAGAATTCACATTTTCTTCAGGAAATAAAGTGATCCAAGAAGTACTTCCTAGATGTACTCCTTAATTCCCTGCCAAGAATGACATGATTTATTTTTTTTCAGTCCCAAGTGTGTTTTCTTCTTTAAAATATAAATTTTGAAAAATGGGCAGTTGTGTATATATTTGAGTGGCCATAGCTGGTTGTTTGCTGCAATGAGAGATTTTTTTTTCTTAATCACCAGCCCACATTTTTTTGTGGTGAATAAGTCAGAATATATGGAGGACTATGCTTGGAATGTCTACAGTTGAGCATCCATGAATTAAAGATCAGACACCGGGAAAAATTTATTCATGAGAAGTGTTACCAAGCGTTGGAACAGGCTCCTCAGGCACATGTAGCGTAATCAATCACAGAACTACTTAAAAGACATAGATGTCGCACTTAGGGACAGTGTTTAGTGGTGGACTTGTCACTACTAGCTTTGCTGATTGACTTGATGATCTAAAGATCTTTTCCCAACTAAGTGATTCTATGATTGTGTGAATGGGGGAAATAATAACATTTTTCTGATCCTCACCTCCTCAACACAGAAGGGTTTAGGGAACTGCTGTTGAGCAGTTTAGCCTCTTTGCTCCTGGCTTCTCCAAGGTGAACATAAATTCAGTTTTTTCCATATTTATGACAATATTTCCTGCTCTTCCATGTACTTGAATTTCCAGATGAAAAAGTAATATTTTGGGATAGGTAGATCAGCACTCAATATTCTCATTTAGATATTTAGTGAAAAACTAATATTTTACAGATTGCTCTATTTTAACCTAAGGATAAATTCTAACAGGCTGTTTACCTTTTTTACAAATTTCTAACTTACATCCAATTCATGATTGCAGAAGATAGGTCCACTAAAGCTTTCTTCTGACTGTAACTGCCGAAAAGCTGGTAGAACTCTGATGTCAGTCTACTGGTCTACTTCAGGAAGTAGCTACCTTGCTTCCACTTATTCAGCTGTATTTTTTCATGTTGCTATCATTGTATTTCTGTTATATTTTTCCTTACAAAGTTCTAATGGTGTTGATATGCCATACTTTGACAACCTGTTTTTTTTTTAACAATTTGCATGTTTCATATCATCTGTCTGTGATGCTGATGTTAGAGGGACTGATTTCAGCTGTACTTCAGTTCTCTGGAAACTCTTAGGTGGATACCACAGAATCCTGTCAATTTACCACTGTCACTTTATGGATAGTTTCTATAATCTTTTCTACTGATACTTCAATTTGACACAATTCTTCAGATTTTTCTGCCATAAAGAACAACTTTGATACAGGATTTTCCCAGCCTGTTCTGTAGTAAGCAGTAAGGCAACAAATTAGTTCGCTATGTCTACAATAGCCTTAAGTGCTTCTTTTATACCTGGTCATCCTCTGTCCTTACAGACCCACTGGCAACCTCCCTACTCTTACTCCTCTGCTTCTCATATGTTTGAAAAAAAATCTATGTATCTGTTCATATCTGCTCAGTACAACATTCATCACTATTTTGAATGAAAAGCCATTGTTAAATAATGACTGTGTTCTCTCCTTCAAGTAAGATTTAAAGATTTCATAATAAACAGGCCTGGCATTTCTGCTGCCTCACCAAGCAAAGGTTAGGATTAGCTATACTCCTGAATGTTTTTCTTTTCTAAGCAGGCAAAAAAACCCCAAACCATTTTTTTTGTACACTGAAAAGAAAAAAAAATAGAAAATGTACAAGGATGGTTTTAAAGCTTGTCTTTAACTTAGTTGCTTTCTTAATTAATGTGAAGCAACCCTCTGACTGTCAGGTACTGCCAGACCCGCAATTGTCAGGGGCTACAGCTTCTGCAGTGTTATTGTGGTTGTGTGTTTAGATTATTAGTTATATATTTAATGAGTAGTTTTCAGGTGATTGTGGACTCTTATAGTATTTCTGTCTATTTAAGTGTTTCAAGTAGACATGTACAATTATACATGTATCATGGCCATTTCTTTTTAGAACTCTAGTCTTACAATTTTAGAAGGCAAATGTTATAACCAGCCATGGCTGTGTTTCCGTTTAGAGGTCAACTCTACCTCAAACACCACAGAATACCATTCTAATAGTTACCAAAGGGCTGCTGACCTCTTCAGACACATTGCCAGCTTAAGGACTGTTTGAAGAGATTTAATGCAAGAATGGTCACTCAGTCTAAGATATTTCTGGAAGAAAATCCAATAATTCAGGATCAGCAAAAGTTTTCTTTTTACCTGTAAGAATTCTGTAACATTTAATGGTCATCTTCTAACATAATTTCTGTCAAACCTCAATATAGACATGTAATGTGCTGTTTCTAAATTAGCACTAGCACCTGTCCCATTAGTGTTCCAGCCTCCTCATTCTGCTCACCCCACTGCATTTACTGTGCATATGTGTTCTGTAGAAGAACTTTATATAGGTTTATATGAACCTCTTACGTCTAACTCCTTTACCATTTTGCATGTATAAGCCCTGCTGAGCTCTGTTCAAATGTCATCTTCGTGCTTCCTTTGAGGGAATTTATTCTAACACACATTCTCTCTCATATTTGAAAAAAAGTTTGCTTTAAAGAGCTTGCAGTTAGATAGAGACTTCTCTGTGGTACTTTGAAATAGCTTTTGTCATGTGTCAAAAAAAAAAAAAAAAAAAAAA
>PYHW01009421.1:102994-124090 GCA_013186435.1 Turdus rufiventris
AAAAAGGCTTCCCTTTGTGCCCTGAATTATCATACTTCATCTTCTGAACTGAATTACAGAGTAGAGAATGCATTATCTGAGTCTAGTTGTAAAGTTAAGTTTATAGAAGTCCCTGAAGATGTTTGGTTTATGGAAGCTGTTTTCCTTCCCTTCTATTGGCTTTCTACACAAATGTGTCCTCCAGCATATTTTTCTTTTGTACGTGCACTTTCAACATGCATAAAAACAAATCATTGTTGATGGAGAGATTAGCAGCTCCAGGAAAGTTTTACTTATTTCCAAAAGTAATTTTCTAATATTTTCCTTCAACTCTCTCCATTTGGAGGTTGGTGCCTTGGAGCAGGCAATGCTGGATGCTTTAGTCATGGATCGTGTGGATTTTGTTAAACTATTAATAGAGCATGGAGTGAACATGCACCGTTTTCTTACCATATCTCGTTTGGAAGAACTCTACAATACTGTGAGTATTTAAAGTCCCAGTGTACCACTTTAGATATGAAAGCCTGGAAACATATGGTTTTGCTTAAGGGATGTGATGATTAGGCAACATTTTTATTAAGGGTTTTTGAAAAAAAAATAAAAAATTAATAGGTTTGGTTATTCTTGATTGTCATGTGGGGATTTGGGAATAGTGTACCAGGTTGTTATTTTTTATTCACTGTAATGAGCTAGATTCACTACTCATTGGAAGCTGATGAGAAATATGTCCAGATTTTAATCTGATACGTAATGCATGCTTACCTTGCTGAAAATGATGTTGTTTAGACCAAAGCTATATCAGCTTTTTTTTTTTTTTTAAAGCTTCTTTCTAGAATAAGTCAAGATTTAAGACAGTAGAAGTGTTCAGATTGGTCTGAAATAGTTTTGAAAAGATTTATGGGTAGAGGGGAGAAGAGTTTGAATCATAGTAGTTTATAGATTTTTTTAAGCTGATTTCTTACACTGATTTTCTAATGTAGAGTGACATATCTGTTTACTGTCTTTTCTATTCACAGAAACAAGGACCATCAAATCTGCTTTTACACCATCTAGTTCGAGATGTGAAGCAGGTAATAGACATAGGAAAGGCTGGGGACAAAAATGCTAGATTAATACTTCAGTGTCCACTGGCAAGCTGCTGTTAGATAATACAGGGGAATTTTGGTAACAGAAGTGACAGCTTCATTACTACAGTATCTGCTAAATGGTTTAATCTTAATTCCTCTGACCCCCTATGCAATTAACCAATATGCTGCTGCTGAGGCTCCCGAGGGTCCTGTACCTTAATTTCAAAACCAAGCAGTTCATCCAGATCAGACTCTCTTTCTCACATTACTGAATTTACATATTGAAGTAATTGTACAAACAATCTAGTGAATTAGTGCAGAAATTATGCTTTAGGATTTAGTGCAGTAAATTAGCTTTAAGATTTTCTATTTTTTTCCCAGAGTTAAAGAAGTCTTTCCTTGTTAGAGCAGCAATGAAAAGATACTGTGACAAGAGATAATATTTGGATGTGCTGCATTTCCTAGGAGAACAGAAGGTGGCAGTGGATGACCACTGCATGGAGCAGTGGTTCCATTAGTGATTTAGTAGCAGCCTTGTTATTTAGATACGTCATTAATTTATTTCACAGTTATCTGTTGTACCTCACAACACTGCTTAGCCAGGAAGGATGAGCTGTCCTTTATGCATCTAGACTTCAACACAGGAGATTCCTAGATCCAAATCTTGACTAACTGGCTAATTCTTTCCAGGATAGGATTGCTAAGATAAAATGAAATGGTAAGCTTGACTGTTTGCAGAGTTCTGTTGGATTCGTGGTATAATTTTATTATTGTGGATGACTTTCATGTCAACCCCATTTATGATTCTTCAAATAGATGTAGGGTATTCTGGTCTCCATAACAAACTGTTTTCTGTATTTTTCTATACTGATGAACATACTCAAGATCAAATTTATTTTGTAAATCTGGAAGATCTATATGTTGAAAGGTCTGAATCTTGAAAAGACACTGAGCTTTTCCAGGCTGAGAAAACTCTCTTCCTCAATGAAGTGACTGATATCACCACTTCCCTAAAATCCATATATATATTTACCTTTATATATCTCAGGATACTTTGGGAAAACCCAGTGCATGATCTATAGAGGAGCTTTTGGCATTTGATATACAGTAATGGAATTACTGTAAAAAAATATCTGCACAATTTCAAATCTTTCTCTGCCTTTGTGGCAGATCTGCAAACAGGTCTAAATGCTGAGAAGCTTTTTTCACCAGAGCTTCTGTAAGTTCACATAAGTGCTCTGTGAATGGGTTGTGCAGTTGCAGTCTGATTAAATATGGTGAAACTGTAACTGGGACAGTCGACAGAGTGATGTGACCCTGGATTTCAGAATATTTTCTCTGTTACTGGGAACACTTCGACGCTGCTATGTTTGAATGAAGAAATACTTCAGTGTATCAATTCAGAGCAGTCTGCTCTGATAGTATAAAATATGGGGGTCAGTGCAGAGAGAAGTTTCTACAAGTTTAGGTAGTCAAAAGTACTTGCCAAACTCTCAGTGACCTGGGGCTGTGTGGCCTTAGCTGACTGTACTGAGGGCTGCTACTGAAGTCTATTGAAAAATCACCCTCAGTCCAGTGAAGAAAAAGACTTTTCACAGTCTTAAAAAATCTGCATGGAAGAGAATCTATTCTTCAGAGAATTTGTGACAAGCCTTGGGTCTTGGAAGTACAGTGGAGGTAAGACAGGCAATGGTGCTTTAAGCAGAAGACGTGAGATACTCAGAGCTAGGGCATGTACTGCTGTTGTCCTAGTTGTCAAGACAGTCTTGGGCCTCAACAGGATATTTCCAGTCTCTTGGAGTTACTCTGCTTCAGCTTAAATGCATCTACTACTACTTCTCCAATTTTAGTTAAGCAAAGTGCTTAATCATCCCATGCTAGTTTTCTCTTGTAATGAGAAGGTTTTTATCTGTACTTCTGCTGTTGGTGCTTGTCCTGAAGAAGAGTTACCCTCACTGTTGGATGCAGCTGATCTTGTGAGCATTGCAAAGTATGCAATGTGAGTACAGTCAACTGCAGGCATCACATTTTCCCCTCATTTCTAGAAGAACTCCATGTGTGTAATGAAAGCGTGCAGTTTCCCAATAGATGCCAACTTTTCCAGATTTTCTCTTACAATGGGAGGGCTATTACATGGTTGAATGTTGCATATAACAGCATCATGGAATGTTTGTGACATTTGGTATTTCAGAATAGCCTTTCTTTGGATTACAAGATATCACTGATTGACATTGGACTAGTGATAGAGTACCTCCTTGGTGAAGCATATCGGAGCAGCTACACAAGGAAGCATTTCCGGATTCTCTACAACAATCTCTACAGAAAACACAAGGTAGCGTCTTCCAAGACCAAGAAAAGCAAAAATGTAACACCTGAAAATTGCTCAGGTTGTCATCCTGGTTTGTCTGAAGAGCATAATTTAAATGTATGTCATGCTTGTCTGCTTGAGAACTGTGGAGAGGTTGCAAATAAAAGAGACAAATCCCCAGGACTATTGGTTGTTGTTAAATTATTTATTAATTCAGTAAATTTACCTTTGTGCCAGTATCTGGGTTGCATTTTGTCTATCATCCATCAATAAGGAATGACAAGATTTTGCCAACCACCATTATTTTCCCTTTTTGGAGACTGTTACATATTTCCTTCTTGCAGCTTGAAACACCTCATGCAAATACTAAATTCCACTTGCCTTGAAGTAGACTTAGGGCATGTCAGCTTTCTCCCTATTGGTTTCCTAAAATCAGTAACTTAAAAACAGCTTGAACTTCTCAATAAATTAATGGAAAGTCGTTCCCAATATTGCAGAAAGAGCAGATTTACTGTATAAGAGTGATTTCCATTTTTGGACTAGAACTGGACTTTTAAGTACTTCCATATGTTAAAAAACTAACAACAGAACCCTCTCATCCCCACAAAATGTTTCCATGACTTAGAGAAGAACCTCATAATGATCAGGGAAAATGAGAGAAATAATGAAACCTGTAACTTGGAGTGAATAGAAACAGAGAGAAGGAGCTTTCTGTGTGTCACTAGTTTTTAACACAATGCTTAACAAAAAAGATGTGAACAGTTCTAATACTTTTTGCCCTTTCCTAATGAAATATGACCTTAAGAGGAATAGATGAAACCACATAAACATATAACTAGGAATTTTTGGGAAGAGCATTAGTGATTCAGCTGTTAACATTCTTCCCTCTTAGCTAAAACTGAACAAAAATTACCAAGATTCTGGATGTGCCATCCTTCAGAGGAAATTATCAGCAAAAGGTTCAAGAAGTTCTGTCTTTCAAATGGCTTATGGCACATTTTATAAAGGTCAGCACTCAGAAGAGTGGGTGATTCCATCTGTTGCAACCCTGTTTGTTGCAATTCATGGATGCTACATGTGGAAAACATTATTTTGAATTCAGAGACTCAGAAAGATATGTTTGTTAACTGAGATGTGAAACAGGCCGTTTTTTTCCTGGATGGTATAAGCTTCAGTATTACTTATGGGAATTTTTGGCTCACTAGTTTTTGAATAACATCAGTTTCTACATGCACTATTGCAGTCAGCAAGTACCAGCAAACTTTATTTCTAATTTGCATTTCTTTTCTCGTGTTTTATGGTTTGCCTTTGGATCTAGAGAGTGGTCTCCAGCTTGCCTCAAAGCCTGCCTCATTCCTTTTATCAGAGTAATCAGATGGATAGTGGAATGAGATCCACTGAAAGTACTTTGCACTCTCAGTTCTTCAGAACTGCACAGCCTTACAAATACAAGGTAAAATAATTGCTTATTCTAGACTTTGCTTAGGAAATATCAGGGTGATAATAATTTTATTGACACATTTTAGACATTTTAGTAAGGCTCTTAATTTTTATAATTCTACTTAAATTGCAGTGGAAACAATGCTTTATTGCTCACGGCTCATGAAGTACAAGTCTTGCAATTTTGTTGGTGAAATCAAGCTCAGATTCCATGATCGTTTAACTTCCATCCTTTAGTTGCTAAGGACTTTAATTCAGTAAAATGTATATCACTATATTTCTGAGTATAAAGCATGTGTGAAAATTCTTCTGAATTTGGAAGAAATATAGGAGTTCTCTGACTTTCCTAATGGCTTTCTCATGATTTCTTATTAAAGTGCTAGAGTAAGACTGTTAAGAAGAGGTACAGTCAGAGAAAGAATGACAAAGATTTGCATTCACATCTATCTATCTATCTATCTATCTATCTATCTATAATCCATCCATCCAGCCATCCATCCATTTATCTGACAAAACTTAAAGTTAAATGAATTTAAATGGCTGTGTTGGCATTAGTCAGAGTCAAAATGAACCCATGATAGCACTGAGACTTCCTCACTTATATCAGTAAGACTTTTTTTCCTATACCTTTCACCAAGACACACCCAGATATGAATGTATAGTGAATTTACATTGCAAGTGTGACAGACAGCAAAAATAATCTTTAAGTATCTAAGGTGTATTTCAGTCTGTTTACTTTTTCTTCTATCATGACACATACAAAAAAGAGAGTAAAAATGGGGTATCATGGGGTTTAGCGAGTGCCCAACACCATGGAAAGGGAAGCTATGAAAGGCATGGATGCAGAGCAAGGTGTATTTTTCCTTCGTTAATGTTACCAGCTTCTTAGCATTGGTAATCTGGACATGGTCCTAGCTGTTGTTTATGACTTAAATGTATATAGCTATCAAATAGTTTGCTGCTTGCAATTCAGATTTGCATACAGTTTTAGAACCTCAACCATTCACTGGGATCTTCTTTTTTTTTGTTGTTGTTGTTGGGTTTTTTTTTTTGTTTTTTAAACAAATTTATAGGAAAGATCCAGCCCTTTCCCAAAGTATAAGAAGAAATCGAAAGAGGATATAAACTGTGCAGAGAATTATGAGTCAACTGGCTTCATCTACCCCTATAATGACCTCCTGGTTTGGGCAGTATTAATGAAAAGACAGAAGATGGCTATGTTCTTCTGGCAGCATGGAGAGGAAGCCATGGTCAAAGCTGTTGTTGCTTGTAAACTCTACAGAGCAATGGCACATGAGGCTAAACAGAGCAACATGGTGGATGACACTTCAGAAGAGCTTAAGAAGTATTCAAAGTATGAGTCCTCCCTTCATTTCAGTTAACGTTCTCTGGTACTGAGAATGGTTAGATACTAGCCTAAGCCACTAAGAGTTGGTAATGTTAGTGATGCCGTGGATTGCAGGAGTATTAAAAAAGTGCTTTCAGATACTCACTGCTGATACTATATAATGGATCTATGTACTGGTGTGTAGTGCAGTGGAGAGCTAAAGGAAAACTATTTGCATATTACCTAGATGCATAGTTAAAAATGTAGGTGAGTAATGTATAGTTCATTATATGCTAAATGGTCAAATGAAAGGCTTTCCCTTGTAGCTTCTCTTCCAGTTCAATTTGTTAGAAAGCCATATGGCACATATATGTTGGATTGCTCAAATCTGTAACAAGTAGTAATGAGCAAACCAAAATCAGTGCTTAAGTACTGCTCTGTGTAAGACTAAGTGGAAAGTGAAATACCTGATTGAATGAAAAGGAAAGTAGACCAAGAATTTTTTTTGCATTTGTAATTTCCATTAAGTTTTTTCTGGTAATTTTTCTTGTTGTTAATATATTTTTCTGCTTGTAGATTTCATGTTTAAGATTTAGGTGCAATAAAATGTACAGTAATTTCATGATCATTAGGAGCACCGGACTATAAGGTGCACCCCCCGACATTCGCAACTTTGTAGCTCAGATAAGGCGCACCAGACTATAAGGCGCATTATTTTTTTGCAGCGAGGAGCCGCGCGACGTGCAACAAAGCAGCGAATTACTGGCAGGTTCTCAATTTGCAAAGTTTTTTGCTGCTTTTTCGCCACTTTTTCACGGCGATTTTTCACTGCTTTTTGCTGCTATTTTTCGCCGCTTTTTCGCCGCTTTTCGCCGTGATTTTTCACCACGATTTTTCACCACTTTTTCACTGTGATTTTTTGCCGTTTTTCGGCCACTTTTCATGGCAGTTTTTCAACACTTTTCAGCTGCTTTTTGCGGCAATTTTTTGCCATTTTCCAGCGGCTTTTCATGGCACTTTTTTTTGACGCTTTTCTGCAGCAATTTTTTTCTGTTTTTCGGCCGCTTTTCGTGGCGATTTTTGGCGATTCTTTTCGCTGTGTTTTTTCGCTGCTTTTTGGAAGCTTTTCACAGCGATTTTTCACCGCTTTTTCGCGGCAATTTTTCGCCACTTTTCGATGGCTTTTCACGGCGATTTTTTGCCGTTTATTCGTGGTGCTTTTTCGATGCTTTTTTGCCACTTTTCCGTGGTGCTTCTTGGCACTTTCCCGCGGCCGCGCCACTTCCCCCCGCTTCTCTCTGGCCGGCAGCCGTGCCAGTTCCCAGTTTCCCCCACCTGGCAGCCGTGGCTCCAGTGGTTCCCGACTCCCCCTGCACGGCCGCAGCTCCCACGGGTCTTGGCTCAGTTTGCAGACTGCACCTCCGGATTCGCATTTTTTTGAACTTTGTAGATCAGACAAGGTGCACCGGACTATAAGGCGCACTTCCGGGTTTGAGGGAAAATTTTAGTCAAAAGGGTGCACCTTATAGTTGTGAAATTACTGTACTTTGTTCTTTTGTATGCAGCTCCAAATCCTAATTTGAGGGAGGGTATGTACTTCTTTAAGGGGTCCTCTCTGCAGAGGTGTTTTAAAGTCAGTCCAAGAGAAGAGATTTGCAACTGGCTGCAATGCTTGCCCACAGTGGTGACGAATCTGTTGGTCAAAGCAAATACGAAGTACTTTGTAGGGACAATTTTTATTACTGAGTGAGATTAAGAACAAAACAAATAAAAACCAACAAAACAAGATGGCCCTAAACATTGTGAGTAGGACTAAATAGTTAGGTTTATGCCAAATTGTTTTTCATTAGGTATATCAATAAAGCAATGAGAAAAATGGGAGAAGGCATGCTTACTGAGATTGATGGCTGAACTTGAGTTGCCAGAGTACTCACAGCAACTTCTTTTCAGCAGTAACTTTGAGTTTGGACTGACCCCTGTTATGTGGACTGTTAATTCCTTTCTGCTTTAGGGAATTCGGGCAGCTTGCCTTAGATGTGCTGGACAAAGCATTCAAACAAAATGAGCAGATGGCCATGAAGCTTCTGACCTATGAACTGAAGAACTGGAGCAACTCAACTTGCTTAAAGCTAGCAGTGTCTGTGGGGCTGCGGCCTTTTGTGTCCCACACGTGCACACAGATGCTGCTGACTGACATGTGGATGGGGCGCCTGAAGATGCGGAAAAACTCCTGGTTTAAGGTAGCATTGGTCAGGGATTTTTTATGAGCATTTGGATACTCTTTAGATCCTTAATATATGGGGGTGTTTTTGATTATGAACATAGCTAATGCAGCTTCAGACAACTGTGCTTAAGCATATGTTAGAACATGAAAATCTGGGAAACAAAAGCAGAGGAGGGAGGGAAAACAGTACTTGTTTCTGTTTTATTTCTTTGCAAAAAGCATGTGTGGGATGACATTAGGAGGAAGGATTCTTTTGTTTTGTTCCCATTCTCTCAGCATTTTTCAGTCCTTTCTCACCTGCTCTTGCTTCTCCACATTGCCTGTTTCCTGGCAGAGCTGCTGGTGGGAGGATGCTTTCCAGACAAAAGGAGCGGTGTTGTAAACATCCCCAGATACAATGACACTCTTCAAAGCCACAAATCAGCCAAAAGCAGCACAAATCACAGAGGCTCTCAGACTGTGATACAGATTATCAGCACCAGTGGCTCCTTCCCCAGCCGGTGGGATTGCACTGGGTTTGTGCTGGCACCAGGCACAACTGACTGTGGCCTCAGATTTGTGCTATCACTGCTTGATTAACCTTGTGGCTCTCTTTTTAGGTCATTATGAGTATTCTTATGCCTCCCACCATACTGATGCTGGAGTTTAAAAGCAAGGCAGAAATGTCTCATGTGCCTCAGTCTCAAGACTTCCACCAGTTGTGGTATCATGGGGAACAGAGCCCAATCAGCTCTAAAGATACTTTGGTGAGTCTGTGGGGATCAGTTATTTGTGTGGTGCAGTTCTGAGGAGTGAGAAGATGCTTGTCAGGTGGAATGTAATGGCTGGAGGCCAGTTCTCTCTGAAAGTAGGAGTCAGGTTCCTAGTTTGGATACGGACTTAGGTGAACTTGGTACAAGTTACTTCATCTGTCCTGTGTCCCTTCTGTACTGACCATAACAAGAAAGTGCTTCCCAACTTCACATGTATTGCTAGTGCAGGAAGGGAACAGCCTTCCCTGAAGCAGATAAGAAATGTGCTTACACATGTTCTGCTTAACAATAACTTCTGATTTTATCTATTAGTCTTTGACAAAGTCCAGGCTACTGATTTTCCTTAAATATGGTTATACAAAACACTACTAAAAAAATAAACAGACAATGTAGCTGTGCCTTATAGAGCATCTTTCACACAGTGCATGTTGATTGTTGCAAGAGAGGTTGTTGTAGCTAGACAAAACCAAGCTACTGTAATGCTTGGTGTATTCAGAACAAAGTTTAGACTTTTCTGTCTGTCTTCCCTCTGAAACAACACTACCTTTGCAATTATAGACCACTGTTTCTTACTTTAAAAATGCTGTTTCTTTTAAAGAAGGGTTATGATGTGGAAAAGGCTGTTCAGAAGTCTGATGAAAGCCAAGGAGATGGCAGACACGGAAACCTGTCTGGAGCTAGAAAAATCTATGAGTTCTACAATGCACCAATTGTCAAGTTCTGGTTTCACACGGTTAGTCATTGTTCTAGAACTTGAATTGACAACCCCCTCCTTTGGTCCTTCAAATGCCACTTAATTCTGCTTTTACTTTTTCTAGCATGGATTTGCAGTCACTTAGTGGTGGGTGTAGGTGGGAAACTATTTGAATGTTAAGTGTAAAGATTCTGCTAAAATCATGAACTGAACTAAAAAACCAACCAAACAAGAAAAACCAAAAAACACAAAAAAATACAAATCCGAAAACCCCAAAAAAAAAATTTCAGGGAACTAAAGAAAATCTCTAGCACAGGATTTTATAGCGATCAGTTGCAGAGGTTGAGAGAAATTTGAAGGTGGCCTTCTGTATCTTTGATACTTCACTGATGCTCGTGTTCCTTTCTTTAAGAACTGTTTCTGGAGAAGCAAATATTTATCTATAGGAGATCATTTGCTATAAGGAATGTGCATTTATCAAATCAGTTTTAGTAACCCTGTATCAGGAGAGCTCAGGATGTTTAAGATCAGGCTGTTCATTTGGTCACATCACTGTGCACATAAACTTTTATTCTTTTAACTAGGTGTGCTTCAGTGGTTTATAGGTTGTAATCTATTACATTAGATACATTTATAGCAAGTTCTTGTACATCTAAAACACATGTTTTCCACCTGATATCATTTTTGTGTTTTGGAAGGCACTGATTAACCAGTGCTGACTTATAATAAATTTGAGATTTGTTACTTGTTCCTAGAGCAGGCTGGGATAAAAGCATAAGGCTGCCCTTGCGTTCAAGAAATGGTGTGCAGATCTCAGAATAGTTAGAATTGGAAGGGACCTCTGGAGACCATCCAGTCCAACATCCAAGATAAAATAGTCTGTCTCTTTTATGAGGATGAACATATGCTGCAATTATCTTCTACTCCTGTCTATTTTTTCAGCTCTAAAGTACCAATTTCCAATGATGTTTAAGGAGAAGCCCATAAAAACAAAGCAAAGCAAAACAAAACAAAAAAGTTTAGAGAAGTGGAATAAAGATTCTAGGCTCAAAAACGTGACAGTGTCCCAGTTTTCTGAGTACCTATAGTACTATAGAGGCCAATCAGCTGTTACATTTGCAGAAATTTGAGGTTTGAGGTGTGTATGGATGATACACTGTGTGTTTTGCAGATGTCATACTTGGCATTCCTCATGCTCTTTACTTACACTGTGTTGGTGAAGATGGAACCCATACCAAGTGTGCAAGAGTGGCTTGTTATCATTTATATTTTCACTACTGCTGTTGAAAAAGTCAGGGAGGTAAGTTTTTTTCCACTCATGATTCTCATCTTTATTATAGACCCGGGAATACCTCTCCAAAGATTGCTAAATCCTGAATTATTTTAATAGAGAATTATACAGGGAATTAATTTATTAGAAGTCTTTTATTAGAAGACCAGTTCTTGGGCCTTGAAAATTCATCTTAAATTTTGGCCCTAATTCTCTCTTTTTCTGTGTAGAGCTGGTCGGTAATGTGTAGGTGACTGCTGAATCAAAATTGGAACCTTGATGTAGGCACCTGGTCCTTAATTTTTTTGAGTGGACCATTTGACTTCTAGTAATAAAATTTGTCTTTAGATATTTAATCTGAGGGAGAACTTATTATGAATTAATATATATTTTGCATAGAACAATCCATGGCTCTCCCTCAGGTATAACCAACCTTCTATAAATGCTCTTGGAAAAAAAAACTTAACAATTTTTAGTGCTGGATTTATTTAGCACAAAAAATTATATTCCCATCAAAATTATTGCAGTTATTTGCAGTTGATTAGACCCAAGCTTCTGAACACAACTTTCACTCCATACCCGAGTGTGGGGACAAATGCAGCTATGTATTTCCTCAGTTATTATATCTGCTCTGACATGCCTTCGCTGTAGAAGCAACACATAGTAAATAATAGTAATGTGAATTGTCTTTTGTATGACTTGAAATGCTGCACTTTCAGAGGAATAAAGCTAGCCACAAAAAGCCAGCTATGGTCTGAGCAAAGGGTGCTGCAAGTACCGATCTCTCAGAAGACTGTGAAATCAGCATGAAAGAGATTAAGGATTTCAAGGGACAGTAAAAATACCGGGAATATTTCAGAGCTTGCATGCACTTGAAATTTCTGTGTCTGCATGAGACAAAACTGAAAATATTTACTGCAGAATTTTTTAACTGAGAAACATGTTAAATGTAAAATAGCAAGCACTTTTGAAATCAATGTTAGGCTCTTGCACCATCTTGATGGTGAACAGCAGAAACAGCAGCTCTTCTTTCTAGTATCATTGGTTGGACACTTTGAAATTTATTTCTTTACTTGACTTGCTTTGTCCAAGTTCCAGTTCTGGTCTGTTGGCAAAGACTTTGTAGGACACTCTGTTTTAGCCATACAGTTGCTTAACTGCTGAGGGCCCTGTTATATATAGCTGCAAACTTCTGTTTCTCTAGATTGTATCAAATAATTGTTAGCCTTAGGCCCTGTAACTAGTTACTCATGTGAGTTAGTCTAGATCATTTGTTTACATTACTGTGTTCATATGCATAAATTCTTGCAAGATTAGGGCATAACGTTTCAAAATCTCTCCTTTGCTTGGTACTTATCAATGTGATCTCACATAGAGCTGCAATTTGGCCATACTTGTGGCATTGTGCAAACGTTTTATTTGCCTCCTCCCAAGGATTCCACTTCACACGATTGCTCAGTGAAGCTTAAAATCCCTTTGGGGCATCCTACAGTTCAAGGAGTGAACATTTCATTTTTCACCTTGCTAGTTGCCTGCACTTCTTTTTTTATCCTGTCCTTGGCAGAATACAAGGATCTTTCTTTATATTTTCGGTCTGAAATAAAAGACATTAGCTATTTTCCCAGTGGCAAGGTTAGGCTTATACTTTCCATGACTTAGGGGTTAATGAAAAGGCCGTTGCAGGGCATGACCATCCCTCTAAAAAATGCTTTTAAATTTCTAATAGTATGTGTGCATAACAATTCTTTCTTGGCTGCTCTCTTCCGCTGATGTATGTGCCCTTTAGTGAATGCATTCAGGTTCAGGATCCATTTTTTCTTCAGGAAGAGCTATCCCATTTAATGTGACATACTTGAGCAATATGACACTATAGATTAAGAAAGAACCTCAATTGATGGTGAGTGATAATATGCAATAAATGCATCTAAGACAGTAGGAAAAAAAATAGAAGGGGGAAATGATACATTTCCAAATATCATGAAATAATTCAGACAGAAAATGTTAAATAATGTATATGTGATTTTAATGCTATTTTATGGTGATTTTAAATGGTGTTTTCCCCCCCAATTATATCCAGGTATTTATCTCAGAACCTAGAAAATTCTGCCAAAAGGTGAAGGTGTGGATTTACGAATACTGGAACTTTACTGATTCTGTAGCTATCATCCTGTTTATGATTGGTTTTGGTTTGCGCTGGTGCAACCCCCCTGTTCAAACTGCAGGGAGGCTTCTTTACTGCTTGGATATTATATTTTGGTATACTCGGCTCCTTGATCTTTTTGCTGTGAATCAGCATGCGGGCCCATACCTGACAATGATTGGGAAAATGGTAAGTATTGTTTTGAAGCAGTATTTCTGCAATTAAAGCATCTACCTTCAGGAATATGTAAATCTCAGAAGTGACAGAAAATAATAATAATTCACAGTGAATGTATTATTTGAAAATACAATGGGTTTTTTTCTGTTTGTGAGGTGACCATAATCAGATTACACTTTTCTTTAATTTATTAATCATATGGATTTTTTCACAGAAGACATTTTCACTTCATTCCTTACAGAAGGGTTGCATTTGAGGTAGTTTGCTGATCTAGCTTGGTAACAAGAGAAAGAAAAGTCACTGCCTCTTGGAAATGGTCTTACTGTGACAGATTATCTCCCTAACTCTTGGAAACTGTTTCATTATTATTTTACTTTTGGATTCAAATAATTATATCCCAGTGTAGCTGGCAAAACTTCTGTGAAATCAATGTTAATTTTGTTTCTCTTTTGCTGTAAGAACTGATGCTGAACCACTGTTTAGTCTTGGGGGATGTGAGGATTCCTACTGTAATTTGCCTCAGTTACTGAGAGCTCTCCTCTTTATACTTTTATAGTCTGTATTTCACAGTAATTGTTTAGAAGGCAAAATAATTTTCACTGCTGTTCCTTGCTCTCAGTTTGAAAGAAGCACCACTGAGCAAAATCACTGTTGCAAGGTCTCTGCATTTTTTATATCTTGCATAAGATCTAAGAGGGAAATGTGAAGCAAGTAGGACTTGTGGCTTTTTTGTTCTAGGATGATTGAACCATCTATAAAATGCTTATGTAGTCCAGGTCGTAGAAATAAAATATTTTTATTTCCTTCAGCATATTAGATTATTACCCTGGTTTGATATTCTGATTTGTAAAAACAGCAATTGATACTCTTCCCTAAAATGAATGTCTCTTTCACATATGAATAGCACAACTAATTCTTTTACACAAACATGTCTTCCAGACGGGAAACATGTTCTATATTGTGATCATGATGGCCATAGTCCTGCTGAGTTTTGGGGTGTCACGAAAGGCAATTCTTTCACCAGAGGAGCCTCCTTCTTGGTCATTGGCGCGAGATATTGTTTTTCAGCCCTACTGGATGATATTTGGTGAAGTCTATGCTGGAGAAATAGATGGTGAGTAATTTTCAGAATATAGCTCAACAGCTTAAATTAAGTATGTGCAGAAGCATGTCTACTTTGGTCTCTTGAGTTTCGACTATCTACTGGGTTTGCTTTTTCTTGAACAGTTCTTACTCCAGTATACGTATGTCAGTAATGAGCAATACTGCATGCATGAAGTTGAAAATATGAGTTTCTTTGTTAAAAATAAAGATTAAACTCTAAACCCTTCAAATTTAGTTTTTCAAATTAAATATACTACAAATATCAGGGCAAAGCACATAGGAGCTAATACAAAGCTACTTCCTGGTCAGGGGATCTGCTAGTGAAACAAATTTCCAATTAAATGAATCCAAAGCTGCTGAACTCTTGGAGAAAAGACTTTAAAGCTGCCTTTAAGGAGGAAAGAATAAAGAAGGAAAAGAAAGGAGAAATAAGTTACCTGGCTCTATTCTTAAACAGATAAACCATGTGCACATAGGAGAAATGTAAAACAGGAAAAATTGTGTATCAATGTAAACAGGAAAAATTGTGTATCTTGATTACGGCTTTGACCTTGTTTCAGTAAGAGAGAGGAACCAGGCACTCCAGAGATATTTAAGCATTACAGATGTAAGGCACTCTCATGCTACGGACTGAAGGTATAAGTAAAACAGTCCCTAAAGTAGAAAAGTAGGTATGCAAATAGAAGTATATATTTGAGGTACATAATCAGCATAGACCTAATTTATTAAAGTAATCTACCATGTTGCATCCATTATTGCTGCTGAAATAGTCACACGTATTTTGGTTACATAAATCAAAATTCTTTTAATGAAAGCACACTGTTAAGTTTCCCAGTTTAATCCATTTAATCACTTAATAATTCTAAATCTTTAGAAATTTGACACTTCCCAAGTAAAGCTATGATTTCTCTAGTGACTCTTTATCCTGCAGAGTATGTCCTGAATTTAGGGCTGCTGCTTTACAAGTATGTTTCAAAGTTTCCTCAAAAGAGCTAAATTTGATCAGAAATCAAAAAGATTGGAAAATAGTTATTTTGACAATTTAAAAATATTCAAAGGGATTCCCTAATTTCCACTATTTGTTGCTTTATGTCACAAATGTTCATAGCCACATAGCCCGTTGCACATGAGTTAATGTGCTTTTAAGTTGTGTGTAAAATTCTGTACTCCAGTACAGATAAAGCAGCCTTCAAGTTGTATCCATTTCACAGCACAGTCTGTGATGCTCCTGCCTTAAGGATCAAAGATTTGGATTTCAGCTTACAGGTAAAAGCCATCCCCCAAATACATTTCAGCTGCATCATATTTCCTCTTAACAAAAAGAGGAATGACTGGCATAAGAACTGATATGTATGAACTGGTGTCTGCATCTTCTGAACAATGATGACTAGTGTGATCGTAACATGTAGAGGTTTTATTTCTGCTTTAGGTGGAGGTTGACCTTTAACTTGGTAATTTTGGTGATGCATCTCTGTGAAATTAGGACTATTCTGTTTCTTGCTGGGACAAATGAAAAGCACAGGCCATTGTTGTGCTCTGCTCTGGTTTCTGTGCTATTCATGTTCTGTACGTCCTTCATTTCCAGTCTGTGAAACCAATGAAGACTGTCCTCCTGGATCCTTTCTCACACCATTCCTGCAAGCTGTCTACCTCTTCGTGCAGTACATCATCATGGTCAACTTGCTCATTGCATTCTTTAAGTAGGTACCTTGGTACATTGCTGCAAAAGCAACTAATATATGTTCTTCCAACACTTATAAAAGATTTTCACCGAAAATGCCCCAGCAAGGGCATACTGATAGTGGTGGTTCTACCCCATCTGCCATGGGGGTAAGTCCAACAGAGGAAAGAATGGTGCAAGGAAAGGGATAGTGAGAAGACAGATAAACTCTTTTGCTATTTAAAAAGAATCTGTGAGAGCAGACAATTGCAGTTGGCAAAACCCCCAAATTAAATTAATCTCTGAAGTAATTTTCCCTTCCTAAAAGTTGTATTTGTTGTGCTAAGAGCACAACATTCATCATAGGGTACGCCAAGTTTTAAACTGGCAGATAAGTGGCAGGTGTTCAAGCGAAGAGGATAATGACTGTAGGAATTTGCTTTATCTTTAGGAAATAATTTGAAAATTCTTACTTACTTAATGCAATCTCATATGTTCTAGACTGAAATCTAACTGTAGTGTTTCCAACAATTTGCCTTTTAATGTGTGCTGCCATAGCAGAAAGGGTCTTTATAGTAATTCTGTAGCAATACATAGTAATTTATCAAGGTCTTTATAGTAATTCTAACCCTTCACATTTCAACATGAACCTATTGTAGTGGATCAAGTTCTGTAAAATATTGGTAAAGAGCAGCCTAACCCATGCAGTTATTTTTTTTTCCTTTAGTTCTAGCATTTCTGGGGAAGAAAAAGTCAGCTGTAGGTTAAAAAAACCACAAATTAATAAAATAAGTCATTAATATACAAAAACCCTGACCTATCAAAACTCATTCTCCTTCTACTTTTAGTAAGAAATCTCTTCCCTGAAATTGTGTCAAGGAGTCAAGCTATTATTTTATACACTGTGTATAATTTCACATGTGTGAAATTGTTGTTTGAATTATTTTTGTAACTAAAACTTTAGTAATGATGATATGGCAAATTTTCTGCATAGTGATTTGATTGTTCCAGAAGTGGGACCAGAAATGGTTGGGTATGAGAAATACATTTAATTACACTTTCATTAGGAAAGTTGATGTTTTTGTGATTGTAGGCTGAATTTGTAGAATGACTGTATTCCTGAAATGACCGTGCTAGAAACCACAACATTTCTTTCCTGTGCTTGGTCTGTCAGAGTAGATACAGAAAATTATTCAGTGCAGCCATATTTAATAATTTCATGGCTCCAATGAGTATTCTGCAGAAGAATGGCTCATTTAGCTGCAGCAAATACATTTTTAGGGAAAGTGCACAAAACTTTTTTTTTACAGTCTTCCCTTAGTCTGACACCTACTTTTAATCCAGTCCAAAGGCCAACAATGGTGAATTCTCAGTTAGGTATAAATTAAAATTTAAATAGGATGACTGGGATTTCAAATGTCATGTCTTTTGCCTAACTCCCATTAATGTGAATGAGAATTGCATCTCCAAATCTGTTAGGCAGCTCTGAAGATCTCATTCTCAGTGCCCTAGCTGCAGGCACATGCTGCTGCTTTGTTAAATGAGAGTTGTTAAGCTGATTTTCCTCACTGGAGGTATGGGACAAGTGTCAGATTAGATCTGTAGACAAGTGTCGTGCTGTATTTGGAGCATTCCTCACATGAGTGTTTTACTCTCCCTCCCCTCTCCCTCCATGACTTTCTCTCAGCAATGTTTATTTTGATTTGAAATCCATCTCGAACAAGCTCTGGAAGTACAACCGTTACCGCTACATCATGACCTACCGTGAGAAGCCATGGCTGCCTCCACCGTTTATCCTCCTGAGTCACTTTGGGCTTCTGATGAAATGCATCTTCCACCACCAGCCCCCAAATGAGTTGGACCAAGAGGAAGGCGATGTTGGACTAAGTAAGCTGGGAACCAAAAGAAATAGTTCATCATCTCTCCTGTAACTGTGGAGTTGAGTTAAAAAAAAAAATAAAAAGGGAATGCTTTGCTTTGTATTTGGCTGTAGCTATGCCATATACTGTGCCTCAGTCACAATACCTCACAAATGTGAGCTGAAATAAAGAGACAGCAACTTATTCTGTAGGATCTAAATAATTTCTTATTTTAAAAGTAATTAAGCAGTGCCAAAAGTACAAATTTCTGTATGTTTGCCATAAAAATACCAATAATTCCCTTATCATTACCTGGGGAAAGTAGCTGCAGAGCCCAAGGGCATAGGAGATAGTGATGGCAGATGCAGAGGGAGAGAGCTTAGGAGCTTCCCATCTCCTTGCTGCTTCCATCCTTTTGTGCATTGGTTTATCCCTGCACCTTACTTTCTTCACTTTTTCCAGCCTGGACTTCTTCATACCAGGTATTTCCTAGTGGCTCCTTAAGGTGATGCCAGTTCTGTGTCTCACTGTCACCAACTCTGCCAAAAGTAGCCTGAGCTGTTTTGGGAAGATCACTTCAAGATGCTGGGATTGAAATGAATACTGAGTGGCGGGGCTTGGTGGGGGGTGTGAGGCAGGGAAACAGGGAAGAGGTGACTGCAAAAATATCTAAAAACACATTGGGAAGCATAGGTATACAATATCATACAGCCTCATCCTTTTTTGATGCAATGCACACCCTTGATGCCTTGTAATAGATGTGGGAAGACTTTGGGTGGGTTATGCTTCACTTAGAATTTTCTCTTCTGAACATGAATCTCTGAAGAAACCTGGCATGTTCACAGGTACTTAGCTCACAAACAAGCTTACCTCATCAATGGTGAACTGCTGTACTGCTGCTTGCTGGTTCACCTCCCCCATCATGATTGGATACAGCAGCCTGCCTTTGAAGTGCCACTGCTTATTTTATGTGCAAGCACGGTGTAAGTCACTGGCATAGCATAGAGGGTGTCTTGTAAGGAGCATTAGGCTAAAGGACAACTGAAACTCTGCTTAGCCCATCTAAAAATCCTTCATAGAAGAGGGCTTATGGTTTCCTTATATTACTCTCAGAAGGAGAATTCTTTTCTGTTTAGGCGCCTCTGGGCACAGTTTCTATGCACTTACGCTTGATAGCTTTCTCTTACTTTAGTTTTGATGGTGTTATAATTCACTGGTTTCCATGAGTACCCAGAGCCACCCTGTGGCTTCAGTACCAAGATAGAGAGCAAAATTTTGGAGGAAGGAACAAGGTGAAATAGGGGAGAAAAGTGCCTAGAAGGTGATCAAGTCTCATTAGGAGTGAGATAGGGAACCCCAGAACACTGTGAGGGGCTGCTGAACTGTGTGTTGCAGCTGAGTACTACATCCTTGTACAAACACAGCCTTGTTGCTTGGAACAGGCACCTCTCTAGCAAGTACAGTGAGGAGTTTGGTACATAAAAAGGGACAAAAAAGAGGAGTTTGAAAAGTGTGGACTTTGAAACAGAGAAGCAGATTTCCACCATATACATTTCGTTGTACTACCTTTTACTGGAGCTGTTTTTTCAGAAATCTTGGTGTGATAAAAGAATAGCACCATGAGCAGTCCAAGTTATACAATTTTAAACTTCTGAATGCTTTTTTCCCCCCAATAATCTTGGCATGGAAGATCTTAATGTTTTATACATATGAACTTTTATTAAGGATATCTGAATGTTTCATACATATTAACCAATTACATTTTAAAAAAAAAAAAAAGCTAAGCAGCTTTGAGCACCTGGATGGATTGTAATTGTTATAGGTGACTAGCTGCAGATGAATGCCTAGGCCAAATTGAAGTGAAATTTTTGTCAGGTTTGCATATTCATATCTAAGTCTTGTGAGTGACATATGTATAACAAAATAAAGGAAAAAGTTTGTGAGGAAATGCATCTTTGTGAGCAGCCATTCAGATATGTATTTTTGAGGCTTTAAAGGGGAGTGTACTGGAATTTATGTCTGGGTGGTTTTGTTCCTTACCTTAAGAAAGAAAAAATCCCTTGTTTGCATGTATTTGAGTCTTTATAATCAAGTCCAAGTTCATGCACATAGGCCTGAATCATTCTTATCAAGGGAGAGAGTATAAACAAGTTTTTTGACCATTTTTATTTTTAACTCATACCTAATAATAAACGATTCCAATTATTAGCATGCTTTATACTGATTCCTACCTCTTCTGTTCAGAGCTTTACCTGAGTGATGAGGAGTTAAAGAAACTCCATGACTTTGAGGAACAGTGTGTAGAAGAATATTTTCATGAAAAGAATGAAAACCTGAGTTCCAGTGGCAGTGAAAGGATCCGTTTGACCACAGAAAGGTGTGTTTTAATGCATGTTTATGTTATTTGTATGAATTTGTAATACAAAAAGACTTTGATAAGTTAATGCTTTTGGAGCTGGTTATGGCTGCTGTTATGGCCTTGTTAATTTGATGGAAATGTGTCTGTTTCTGAATGTGCATCTGTTTGAGATGGATCCAGATCTGTCTGGGAAGCCTTGCTGACAGAATCGCATCCCCAGATGCGTGCGGTGTGTACAGTAATTTCACGACCATAAGGCGCATCTGACTATAAGGCGCACCCCCCGGGAGTCAGCAAAATTTGCAACATTGTAGATCAGATAAGGCGCACCTGTCTATAGGGCACACTTTTTTTTTGCAGCGAGGCTCCGCCCCCAGCTCCTCCTGGGGGGTTGCTGGCCGAGGCCCCACCCCCACCTGGCAGCCATTGGCCCCCGGGCCCACCAGGACCCGACAGGGGTGGCGCCGCGGGCCCCCGGGCCTGCCTCCATCCGGCAGCCATGGACCCCGAGCCCGCATGGACCCGGGAGGGGGGGGCGGGGGTGCCGCAGGCCTCCGGGCCCGCCTGGAACCGGGAGTGGGGGGGGTGCTGCGGGTGCCCAGGCCTGCCCAGACCCGGGAGGAGCAGTGCCGCGGGTCCCCAGGCCTGCCTCCATGCGGCAGCCATGGGCCCCCGAGCCCGCATGGACCCGACAGTGGTGGCGCCGCGGGTCCCCGGGCCTGCCTCCTCCCAGTGG
>PYHW01009421.1:133025-144537 GCA_013186435.1 Turdus rufiventris
TGCCTTTCTTAGCAGACACCTGTCCTCCAAACTGAAACAGCAACATTTCATTCTTTGTCCGTATATAAGCCGCACCTGATTATAAGCCACACTTTGGGTTCAGACCAAAATTTTAGTCAAAATGGTGCGGCTTATATTTGTGAAATTACTGTACTTAGGATGACAATGCCTGAGAAATGGAGAATTAATGCCAGTTTGTTTAAGTTTCTTAAGTAAATATTTTTTAATGGAGATAAAGGAAGTCCATTTAAACAAGAAATGTGATCTAGGTGGAATAGACACTCTTTGTAACTATAATAATAATTGAATTTTCTAATTCACTCACTAAGATGGGAGTTGGACTCCATAATTTACAAGGTCTTTTCCAACCTTAATAATTCTATGATTCTGTGGTTCTATGACCATAGCATCCTTAATAAGCCATTTTTCCAATCTAGTCTGCATTAAAAGTTGTATGTGCTTTTGCTGTGCAATTACATGTTTTCTTTTTTAATAATTACATCTCCTGAAAATTTCTATCATTGCCTGATTAATCTCCTTTGTACATTTACTAAATATTTAGCTCAGTTTTCTTCATGCATTTTCAGAAGTTATTAAGCTTTGATTGCATTTAGTAAAAGTATACTGGTTTCAAATCAAAAGTGGTTTCCTGTTTCTTGTGAAGTTTTTAATGTTTCCCAGATTGATTAATCATTATCATAATACTAGTGGTACTTCTGCAACATGCAGTGCTGTCTTTATGTTCCTTTTCCTTTTGTCTCCTATTTTCATCAATTTCTTCTAGATGTCTCTTTTTTTTTCTTTTTTTTTTTTTCTTTTTTTTTCCTTTTCAGTGCTGCACAGGTAATACGTAGAAGGTACTAGAAAACTGTCACATCCCATGTGATTTCACCTTGGGGAGAAGAGGAAAAAAGTTACTGTGTTTTTGCGGGTTTTATGCATAATGTAAGGGGTGGGGTTGAGTGTTCTGCTGTTTTGTGTTTGGGGTTTTTAGGATTTTTTTTTCTTTTTTTACACCTCATCACTTATAGGCAAGCTTCACACTTACCAGCTGGGTATAGGGGCTGCTGAGTGTCCTGAATCTGTCACTTAGTTTGTTTTCTTCAGTGGGATATCTCTGGTCTATGAGGTGAATCATACCTTCTTTGTTCTGTAATAAAGACTGCTTTAATGTAGTAGTCTTTTTGCAACCAGACTTTTTAATCCAAAGAATCACCAATTTAAAAAGTATGTATTTGTACAAGTAACTGTCAATACATCTCAACATTGACTCAAAAATTAACAGTTATGTATGTGATTGAAAGCTCTGTAACTGATACTGTTATTGCAGTATAAAAGATGTGAATAGCAGTGCAGACTCAAGAGCAGCCCAACATAAAGCAGAGAAAGAAACATGAGAAAAATGTATCAGTTCTTCAGTACCTGAAGATTGTTTGCTGATGGTTGTGTTGAACAAAATTGCACTGAGGGGTATTTTGCTTTATGATTGCTGAGTCACATCTCTTTACATGTGATCCATGTGTACCAGTGTTAGCTTAATGACAGAAATGTTGGATTAAAATATCAAATATTTTCTTTTAAACAGATTGAGAACTCCAGAGGAAACTGACAGTAAGTTTTTCATTGCTTGTCACTCATTTTAATTCCCATCTGCAATTCTCCTGCTGACAATTCAGAAGTACAAAATCCAAAAAGAAGTTAATTTACTGTAGTTGAGGATTATAGCACAGATATTGTTTCATGTGTTAGTAACTAATTTGCACTTTAAAGTGAAAGATTTTTTAATGAGAAACATGTTTTTCTCATAACAACTGCATAATCATAAAAGAAAAGAACTAATTTTTACTCTAGTCTGCCCAGTAATGTTGTCCTTTCAGCAGGAAGAAATTCTTCAAGATGCTAATGCATTGATCCCTGACAGCCAAGTGATCTCCTGGGTTAAACCAGGGTGTATGTCTGAAGATAGGTTATGATATAAGATTTTTAATGTATGCTTGATTTTTCAAATTGCTGTTATGTGTAATATTTCTGTTTGTGTTGTTTACCTGCAATTCTGAAATATGTGAAGGGCTGAATTTACTATGAAGTGTCCAGTGAAGAAATTCTAGGTTTTAGTGAGGAATCACCTTGTTCCTCCAAAGCAGAGTGTTAGTAAACTTCACTGGTATTGTGTTTTAATCCATATCCCAGTTTTCCTGGCATGACTCTTAGCTGTAAAAGGCTGGCACCAATCTCTTTTAGAGATTAGTTGTGGTGCAGGAATGAGTTACTCCGACTCTTATCTCCAAATGCTGCTCTTTTCGGATTCATTTCTGCACAGAACACTGTAGTGCTGAAGCATTCTGCTGCAAGGAGAGTGAGTAGTAAAGCTGCTCTCTAGAGCACATCATTCTTTTGATTAAAATCCAGTTTTCCCATTCTCAAAAGGCCCCTTTTCATGTTTTGTTTTTTTGCAATATACTGCAAACAAATTGCTGCAAAAGTAGATGGGTCCAGCAAGAAAAAAATCACAAGGGACTTTGAATCACTAAAGGGAGTGAAAAATGCTGATCCTTCCCCCAGTATTCATAGATGTTTTCATGTAAGATCTCTTTCATAGATAAGGGACTAAAAGCAAATAGAATACACCAATAAGAAAAGTGTAAAGTTAAAAAAATTTATTGAACATTGTTTTCATTATGTAATTTTTTTGAAAATTAATAGCACTACAATACATGTATACACTGAAATCTGGCATTTTGAAGGATAATTTTCCAAGAGAACTAAATTATTTCATCTAGTTAATGAAAATGTGTTCATTATTCTTCGTTGTATTAAAAAGGCCTTTTTATAAAGCAAAGATTTTTGGACCAAATTTAATTTGTCTGAGTCTATTAAATATGTAACTACCAAAAAAGTTTGTCTGCTTTTGTCTGTATTTCAACAGCACTTTGGATGCTCTGGTTAATGGGACAGTATTAGTGTAACTTTGGTGCAGCAGTACAGTTAACGGAATGCTTCATGGCTGAGGATGGAGTTGGAAAACTCCTGTCTTTAAGAGGCCATGAAGCATGGTGGATAGCCAAGTGCTTTTGATATCCCAGGGGTCTAGCTGGCTAATACATCCCTGAGGTTAATGTATAATTTTCCTCATCATTTCCTTGAATAAATAAGTCATGGCTATATTACACTGATGACTGAAATTTGCCAATATAGAGTACATGATGATGTAGTTAAAGGCCATGCAATTCTGATTAATCTGTTTTGTGACAAACTCTGGGATGGAAGGAATTAAAAAATCATACATTTGTGTCTGCTATAATAATTAATACAACAATCCTTTAAATGTTATTTCAGATATCTTCTCCTGCCTGAAAACATCTCAAGATTTGCATCTTCACTACTCAGGTAAGCAGGTGGCACAAGAATGACAGCTGAGGAATTTAAGAAATTGAAAAGAACATTTGTTCTCCGTTTATCAACCACTGTGATTTTCATTTTAAGGACTTACACAATTGCCCACTGCTAAGAAGGTCTGCGCTAATTCATGTCTAACACTTCAATGAAAGAATTATTGATTTTTTTACCTGTTGATAGTTGCTTCATTCTGAGTATTTATGGCATATCCAGAGCAGAATGTAGATAATCATTTTCAAAATATCAGTGGAAATCATGAATACAGGTCAGGTACCTGAGGGGGCAGAAGAGGCACTCGTTTTTTTATAGCTGTCAGTTTCCTCCTACCTCCGAAACCCTCCTTTGCACCTTCTGGAATTCTCTTCTTCAGTTAATTAGTCCTGTACTACTTAATCTGTGTTTGTATATCTATGAACTCCTAAAATCTGGCAGGGAATAAATCCTTTGACTGCTAATTGCCTGCAGTCCTGCCTTTCCCTGAGCTGAGAGTGCACAGATTTACCCATAAGGCTGAGATGTGAATTTTTCCAGGAGGAGAGGAGAGCAGGAATTGCCAGTAGATGTCACCATTGCCCACAGGACTTGGGCCCTGTTATCGGCAGGGCTGGAACAAACCAGAACCATTAGCAGCCTTCTTAAATTCAAAATCTACATAGTTTTCACTGGGATTAGCACCTCCTTTCTTATGATTTGACGAATGTCTTCAGAGATTTTCAGTGTAGGTTTTCTTTCCTCAGGACAGAATTTAGCCAGCTGTGCCCAAAAATCCTACACTAGAATTCTGTATCATACACTGCTTTTGTGTTATTCTTGCCATCAATTTGATCAAGCAAATATAATCCTGCCTCTCTGCATACCCAAAAGAACTAGATCTTTGTCCCAAGCTGCAAGTCCATGCCGCATGTCTTCTCAAAGTTCTAGAGCAACTGCTGGCAGGGTCTAACAGATGGCACAGATTTTAGCAGCTCCTCTGTTCATATCCTTCTTCCTACCATGAATGATTTGATGGTCAGTGGGCTCTTAGTGCAGCACCAAAGGAAGATCCTGTTTTTCAGTCCATGCTCCAACACAGTTCAGATGTTGTAACCAGCTCCTGGTGAATTTGGTATCTGTGAACAGCCTTGGAATGGAGTATGAAGTGCAGATCGTCTCAAGTGAGGGCCCCATCATGGGGTGGATGTGTCATGGGTGCCCTTTGCTCTGCCCTTCTGGATTCAGTAATGTCCAAATAAATTTGGATCAAAGAAGTAATCTTAAAAGATGGACAGATTATGTCCAAACTCCATAAGTTCCATAAGCTCCAGAGTGTGTTACCACGGCTTTTTTGTTACTCTGCAGAGAAACACAGCTCTACTGTGGTTGACTCTCTGCTTTGGTTCACTCTCTGCTTTGGACAATGGTTTTGTCTTCATTCATTGAACAGAGAAATTAGACAGTCAGAACTGTAGCATCCAAGCTGCCTCCTAGTTCCAGGAGTGACTTACTTTACACCTCTCTTCACCTTCCTGATAACATTGTGAAGACAAATCCATAAATATTTGGTTGACTCTTTGAAGTTTTGAAGGTGTTTGCCTGAGAAAAAAAAAGCTGCAAGTTAGGGAGATATAGTAAAGTTACCGATTTTTTTGGCAAGAAGTCTGAATGAAGAAACAGTACTCTGTGCAGGGGAAGTTTGGATTTTCCTGTCATACCTTACTAAATTTCCAGGTGCTTCTAACCCTGTCAAGACAGACAGTGGAGGTGTTGGGGTCAAGGCATCTCACCAGGTGTGAGTATTGCTGCACTGGAGTTGGCAGGACCAGGATG
The DNA here is from genome assembly GCA_013186435.1 of Turdus rufiventris. Lineage (NCBI taxonomy): Eukaryota > Metazoa > Chordata > Aves > Passeriformes > Turdidae > Turdus > Turdus rufiventris. Next base: position 138,228 of record PYHW01009421.1, read on the forward strand.
CAGAAGGAGCCCTTTCTGAAAGAAGGAGGATGAGGAGGTAGCAGAATCCTTCTAGAGAGGGTACAAGGGGCTTTCCTGGAGAAACTGTTTGTAAGGAGGGAATTCATGAACACGGTGAGATGTGATGGGTCAGTATCCTGGTTTCAGCCAGGAAGGGACATGGCTATGACCTGGAGGTTATTCTGTGCCAATTCACATAATTTTCTGGTGGTAGAGAATGGGCTCCCTTCCATGTTGGGGTAGCAGAGGTTCGCTTGTTGCTGATTTCCATGTAAAGAGTATTTACGTGTTTGTTCACGAATTGTTTACCTCTCTTGTACTCTCCGTTATTACTGCTGCTGCTGTTGCTTTCATTTTCCTATTTCATTGCTGTTTCCAGTAAATTGATCTTATCTAAACCCAGGATCTTTAACTGTTTTGTCTCCAATCCTTTCCATTCTTCAGCTGGAAGGAGAGGGAGGGTGAGGGGGGAAGTGAACGAGCAGAGCAGGGTCTGGAATGTTTCAGTAGGAACATTGAACCGGGGAACACTATTCCTAAACCACAACAACCTTATTTGGTGTTTCACATGAAACATAAAGAGCTGAGATAACACCAGATCTGGTAAGAGTGGGTGGGAAACAGGTATTTGCTGTATTAGGTATGTCAATATTATTAACTGTGTATTTCAGTATAGGCATTATGTGCCTTGAGGTGCCCCTTTGCAGAGCACGGAGAGGGGTCAGGATTGCTTTGTTACTGAGCTGTGTGATATCAGCTTATGAAATGATAACCTCAAGGGCAGTAAAGGGTCATTTGTGATGTGTATTCAGTGTTGGTCTTCTACCCTTACTTCAGGCACTGCCTTTGGGAAACCATTACCATGTCCTGGGCTGTATCAGGCACAGCACTTCCAGCTGGTCAAGGGACATGATTGTCCTGCATTGGTGTGGTCTCCCCTTGAGTGCTGTGTACAGTCTGGGCACCACCACATGAAGCAGACATTAAGCTATTAGAGAGCATTCAAAAGAGGGCCATGAGGTCTGGAGTAGCTGCTGAGGCCACTTGGTCTGTTCAACCTGGAGGAGACTGGGGGGAGACCTTACCTCACAAGGGGAAGCAGATGGGCATGTACTGATTGCCTCACTCTTGTGACCAGCACTCGAGGAAACAGCATGAGGCCGAGTGAGAGGTTAGTTAGCCAGGTTTGGATTGGATCTCAGGAAAAGGTCTTTCACCTGAGGAGTGTTTGGGCACTGGAACAGGCTCCCTAGGGAAATGGTCACAGCAGCAAGGTTGACAGAGTTCACAAAGCATTTGGGCACCACTCTTAGGCACACAGTGTGACTCCGGCACAGGGCCAGGAGCTGGACTTGATGATCCTTATGGGTCTTCTTCCTGATGGATCCCTCACATATTCTATGATTCTGCATTCCTGTAATAATTGTACCCAGCTTGTGAGGAGAAGAGGGAAGGATTATTTTCCCCAGCTTTTCACTCCTTTATTTCCTCCTTGAGGCCATTACAACAGCTTTGGAGGATTTTGAATTCCCTTTGGATATTAGGGAAAGCATGCTTCTGTTTCTAAGTCTGACGGGTCTCTTCAGTGCAGTCTTACACCCTGATTAGAAAAAGGGTTTCTTAGGAGGGTCTTTCAGAGATCTACCCTGAGGGTGGATGGTCATGATTGGCCTGTAATATGGGAGAAAATGGGCCAGGTTTTGAAGGATTATTCTGCTCCGGTGGTTTGGAAGTTCACCCCTGAATAACTACAGGACCCTGTTAAAGTGGCAGAATATGTGAAATGGTGTGGCAACTCCAAAGAAAGGCAAAGTTCTGCAATATGCAGGGCCCTGGTTACTGTTTATCTGACACTGCTCACAATACTAGACAGCACCCTCAGAGGGAAGAGGAGGAAAGCAGGGGAAGATGCACTGTGACCACTCCAACTGCATCTGAACCACAGGAACAACCCATGCTGGTACAAGTTACTCCTATACAGAAAAAGAAATTCAAGCCCAAACTAGTTTGCTTGCTGAAGAGGAAGCAGGGCTCTCAGAATGGGAAGCAGGACCAGAGAAAATCACCCCCTAGGTGAGCAACAAGGTATGTGAAAAATTTTCAGCCACCAGTCAAGAGAGTCCCTGCTGACCTGGCAGTTTTGATGTTGGGATATCACAGCCCATGATATGGAACTATATGGTAATGCAACCAGCAACTGGGGGTCCCTGTCCCAGGATCTGGGAATTGATAAAGTGATGAGAATAGAACAGAAACTCTCTGAGGTGACTCCTGTCAAGTATGGGGGAATGGTGACTACACAGCTCCAGCAATATGAAGATTATCTTTTTTTTTCCTCCCTACTGGCTGCACCTCGGCTGTGGAAAGGTCTCTCTGCAGGGCCTCCCTGCTTTTGAGGGAGTCAACAGCTCCTTCCAGTTTTGTATCATCTGTGAACTTGCTTAGTTCACAGATCACATCAAGCAAGTTGAACAGGACTTTTTCCATGCCTTACCAGTATGGACCAGAGTCTCTGCTGTTGGGAGCAAGTACTCTCTGCTCAAGAGAGGGTATACACCATGAGGTAACCTGGGTTTGGTTTTTTTTTTGTGTGTGACCACGGAGAAGACATGAGGTGGTAGGATGGAAAACCCACCTCTGCCCTAGCAGCAGACGTACATGAGTTGAGAGGAAGAACAAGCACCAAATGTTACTCTGGTTTCAGTGAGCAAGTTCTCAGAGAGAATAGGAGGGCTAAGGTTATTTCCAATCCTCTTGAAGGGCCCTTCAGCTCATATTTACAAGAAGTGAACAGTGGCTGCTCTGACCAGAATTAGAGGGGTCCTTCCTCCACCAGCTGGAAGAAAGGGACAATCACATCTATTGGACTGCCAATGGCTTAGTATGTCAGACCCACAATAACCTAAGTCTTTAGCTGACACAAGTGCACAGTGTACCCTGACGTCATCAAGATATATGGGGGTAGAATCCATCTCTGTTTCTGAGGTGACAGGGGGAACTGGACAGCTGACTGTGCTGGAAGCTGAAGTGACCCTGACTGGGAATGAATGGCAAAAACTCCCCATTGTGACTGGTCCAGAGGCCCTGTGCTTCCTTGGCAGAGATTACCTCAGGAGAGGGTATTTCAAGGACCCAAAAGGGCATCACTGGGCTTTTGGGAGAGCTGTAGAGACAGGAAATTAGGCAGCTGAATACCTTGCCTGCTGTCTCAGTGGACCGCTCTTCTGTGGCACCACTGAAGATTGAAGAACAGGTACCAATGGCTACCACAACAGTGCAGTGTTGGCAATACCACTCCAGCCAGGACCCTGTGACCCCCATCCATGAGGTGATTTCTGAACTGGAGAGTCAGGGACTGGTCAGCAAGACTTCCTCACTCTTTTATAGCCAGTGTGTAAGTCCAGTGGAGGGAGAGTGGAACTGACAATAGACTGTCAGCGGCCTGAAGGAAATCACACCACCACTGAATGCTGCTGTGCCAGACATGGTGGAACTTCAATATGAATTGGAGTACCAGGCAGCAAAGTTGTGCCACCATCAATATTGCAAATTTTTCTCTATTCCTTTAGCACAGAGTACAGGCCACAGTTTTCTTTCATTTAGAGAGATGCCAGTACACCTGGAAACAGCTGCCCAACAGAAATATAGCGTCAGTGTTTGTGTTGGACTGATCCAGACTAGTCTGGAAAGGGACAGGCTACAGAACATTTACTATACATTAATGACATCAACCTGTGAGACAACACAGCAGAGGAAGCTTTTGAGAAAGGGTAGAAGATAATCCAAATTGTCCTGAAGGCCATTCCTGCCATAAAGCAAAGTGAGGTTTAGAGATCAGCACAGGAAATTTAATTTTCAGAAGTAAAATGACAGATGGACATTATCAGATTCCAATGGACATGGTCAGCAAAATAGCAGCTGTGTCCCTGCCAACCAGCAACAAGAACATATAATCTACACACTTAGAGATTTTAGAGAACATCTGGATTACAGTCAGATTGTGAGTTCTCTCTATCATGTCACTTAGAAAAAAATCATTTTAAGTGGGATCCTGAAAACAACAAACTTTTTAACAAATGAAACGGGAGGATTAATTTGTAGCAGTAGCCTCTGGGCCAGTTAGGAGTGGACAAGATGCGAAAACTGTGCTCTACACTGCAGATGGGGATAATGGTCCTTCCCGTAGGCTCTGACAAAACTAGCCCATGGAGACTTGAGGATGATCCCTGTGGTTCTGGAGTCAGGAATACAAAGGACTCAAGGCTGCTACCCCTCCACTGGAAAAGATCCGGGCAGCTTATGAAGGGATTTGAGCTGCTTTGATTGGCACCAAAGCAGAGCTCCTCCTGGCACCCCAAATGCCAGGGCTGGGCTAGATGTTCAAAGGGAAATTCCCTGCCACACATCATGCCACTGATGACACATGGAGTAAGTGATCACTCAGATCACACAACAACCTTCAATAGGAAATCCCAATCCCTCAGGGATCTTGGAAGTCATCAAAAACTAGCTCAAAGGTGAAAATTTTGTGCTGAGGAAGTTCTACCATATAATCAGTTACTAGAAAATAAAAGTTATACACTCTCTTCACTGATGCTTCTTGCTGTGTTGGAGGGACACATAAAAAATGGGAAGGTGCTGTATTGGAGTCCCATGTGGCAAGTCACAGAAGCTATGGAGGGACAAGGTGCATGAAGTCAGGTTGCAGAGCTGAAAGCCATCCAGCTGGCTTTAGATATCGCTGAACAAGAGAAATGGCCATTGCTCTACCTCTATATTGACTCATGAATGGTAGCAATGCTCTGTAGGGGTGGCTTGAGTGGTGGAAAAAGACAAATAGCAGCGCAGATTAAACCCATCTGGGCTACTGAAGTGTGGAAAGACATCAGTGTATATGTATGGAAGCTGGCTGTAAAAGCAGGTGATGTAGATTCACACACACCCAGGAGCTGGGCTGCTGAAGAGCATGACAGCAATGGACTGGAGGATTGGGCTGCCAAGATTGAATTGTCTTGGGTGGACTTGGACTGGCAGCATAAGGGTGAGTTATTTCTGGCTCATTGGGTCCCTGACACCTCAGGTCATCAGGAAGAGATGCAACAATACAGATAGACTCGTGATAGAGGGGTGGACGTGGACACTATTAACCATAGACACTATTTATGACTGTGAAATGTGAAAGGAAAAGAGGGTAAAACCTCTGTGGTATATGGGGGATGATGGTTAAAATATAAATATGGTGAGACCTGGTAGATAGATTATATTGCAAATGTGCTAAGGCAAGCTCTATGTACATACAATTTAAAAAACACTGGATGTCTGGAGATGTGCCAGAGCAGATAGAACTCACAGTCATGGTCTCAATGAACTCAACAGATGTCTTGGAGGGATCGCTAATGACAGTGGAAAAAATACTTGTGCTTGTGTACATCTACATCTATATCTAAGAGTGCAGCTGGAAGACATATGACTTGGGCATGAAGGACATAGTACAGAATAAGGGTGTATCTTTTTTGGCAAGTGCCTGGAGTTCTGTGAAATCTTATTTGTCTCAGCTAGGGAGAAGGTTTAGGTAATATAGACTAGCTAATCTGTGTTGAATTATCCTGGAAAAATTTTGGGAACTTTTAGTTATCCCTAGTGCTTACTGACTTTTAGCTAACCATCATCATGCATGTTACAGTAGAACTGAAATATTTTCTACAGTGCCAGTCTGCCACAACTCTGTAATTCTCCACTGATTAAAATTGTTTCATTATTTTTTCCCCCAAGAGTGTAGAAGGCTTTCTTCTCCAGTTTGCTCTTGCAGAGCATTGAATCAACCAAATGTAATTTGCCCAGGTTGAAAATGGCATGCAGACCTAATTTCATGGCTTCTGGGTATCAAGGAGCTAAAGCAGCTCACTTCCTTAATTTCCTTCAGGTTGTTTTGGGGTTTTGGTTGGTTGGTTAGTAGGTTGGTTTTTAAAAGTCTGTTTCTTTGTCACCAGTTAGTTCTCTCTCATCTCCACTGAAAATTGTCTCTTTCAGATGGCACATCTCCAGAGTCTCGCAGATATTTACATCTAACCCGCCCCTAAAGGGACAAATTGTACAGCTGAAGCCTGAGGCAGTCATTGTGTTTGGGCTGTTTAAGGATGTCCAGTTTCTTAAAAGAGGAAAAGTGAAGAATTTATCTCCATTTCCTAGGGTATATTAACTTCTGAAATGTCTAAAGGAGAGCTGGACTGTCAGCTGTCACTATAAATTATACTGAAGTTAATCCTGTAGAAGAGACTTAGCCTGTTGAAGCCTGTGTGAGAGCAATGAC
>PYHW01009421.1:144651-166479 GCA_013186435.1 Turdus rufiventris
GAATTTGGAATCTGGGTTATTATTCCAGATGCAAACCTTTAATGCTAACTGAGTTTCTGGTATCTTTCTGTCCTGTTTCTGGCTAGGACAGGGTTAATTGTTTACAGAAGTCAACCAGGGGCCTGTCTAGCACCAGAGGTTGTTCTCTATGGAGTCAGGTCATTGCCAAGGCTTGAGGGGAAGGGAATCTTTTCTGGGGAAGAGGGATCCCTTCTGGATTAAGGTAGTGAGGTCTTGTCTCTTGTCAGGGGTTTTCTGTGTGAAGCATTTTTTGTGCCCTTTGTCATTTGTTTGTTGTTACTGTTAGTTTCCTTTCTTGTTGCTGTTTCCACGTTCTTATCTCAGTCCATGATCTTTACCTTTTGTGCCTCCAGTACTCCTCTCCAGCCCCAACAGGGGAGGAGGAGGAGTGAGTGAACAGTGCATGGTTTGACATGTTTCAGCAGGAACATCAAATTGGGAAATATAATTCCTGAAACACAGGAGTGTGCCAAAGGGAGTTGATGCCTGGGTAAAACAAATGATGATCAGATGTGACATAGAGCTGCCTCCTCCTTAGCTTTGTACGCTACAGTAAAGTGCAGTGTTTTTGAAATTTAACTAGCTTGTTTATTCAATCTAGCAGTGAAATCTATGTTCTTTGCAGCTGTTGAAAGAAACAACTTAATGAGACTTGCTCAGACCATACCATTTACACCAGTCCAGCTCTTTGGTGAGTACCAGCAATGTTTTGCTTTACAAATAGTTGGTGCATTATCTTTGAAAAACTGTGTTTGAGATATTTTCTTGGATTTATTTCAACAATTCTTACTTTCTGAAAGAGACAAAACAAGATAGAATTGTAGTTGTGCAGTAGTTTGGGGACTTTTGGAGGTCACCTTGCCCAACTCTGTCCATGGTCAATTCAGATGAGATTGCTGAGGCACTGTTGAATTGCATTTTGATTACGTCTGTAGATGGAGACTCCTCACTTCCATTGGACAACTTCTTCCAGTGTTTGATTGACCTAAGCATGAGTCCAGTGCTTTTCCCTGTATTTGTTGGGCTTTCCCTTGCTGTAACTTGTATCTGTTAGTATTCATGTAATTGTTGTCAACCTCAGAGATGAGTCTAACTCCATCTTTTATGTATCCATCTTTAGGATAGCTGAAGACAGCCAGAAGTTTCCTCTTAACCTTGATAACTTCATTCTTTCTGTTTCTTTTTCACACACAGACACAAACACAGACACAAACATAAGATATGCCATCAAGATTAAAAAAAAAAAAACAGGTAGTGATTTAAAGAGCACTATTCCTTTATCTGGGACAGAAAAAAAAATTGTGTTTTTAGTGCCAAGGGAAAAAAATCTATGCTGTAACTGAAGAGTGGTAGAACATAATCCATACATTTTGGGGAAGAGTTCTGAAAATAGTGTGCAGTATTGGCAGCTGAAGCTCTGCCTCAAGACTTTTGATATCTAGGTGCTGCCTTCTCAATGGGTAGAATATCTTGTCTCACAGCAATAAATTACTGATACTTGCAGCATCATAGGATTTCTTGTGACCTGACCTGTAGATAATCAATATAGCTATGGCCATATTGAGCATTCTAATCTTTGGAGCTCCCAGGAGATACCTTTATAGGTATTAAACTGTCAAAGGTAATAAATTGAAGATTTAATTTAAGATTATAAACTGTGTCCAGTTATGCTATCTTTATTCAAGTGTCTGTCTTTCATGTAAAGTACTGACTTTTCCAGTTGCTTTATTTTCAGTTAAAATGTGCTTAAATTGCTGGATTCAACAGCATCTGCATTTGTGCTAATTGGTGAAAGGCAAGCTCAAGAGTGGGGAGGAAATCTAATAGTCTGAATCCAGTTTGTGATTGCTTATAATGGTCTTTGCCATTTTGGTAATTTTGTTACCTCATCACACTTGCCAGTGCAAACCTGTTTCTTATTAATAATATTACAAATAATGTGAGTTGTAGGAAGGAAAGCCAGATTTAAAAATAATCAGTCCACTTTGCTGTTAGGTTACAAATGGTGGCAACAGAAGAGTGTTGTTGATTCTGCTGCCTTCTAAGAGAGGAGTGCCCCTACAACTCTGCAGTGGGAAACAGAGTGCAACTGAGTTAAAGCTCACTAGGTTCTGCTTGCAGAAAAAATATTACTAGCAGGTGCAGAACATCTTAAACATTTCATCATTGCAAATAATACTAGAATTTGTAGAAAAAGATCCAAATATCAGCTTAAAATACCAAAACTGTAAGCTTCCTGATAATTTGCTTTAGCTTGCTCTCCTGGAAATGTCCTTTGGTCAAGTCACTGCTTTTGAAACAACTCAGCTCTCTGTCTGTGGCAAAAAGTAGCACTCTCAACTACAGCCAATGTTGTATCAACTATAAAATTAAATCTCTTTAATCTCTAATACTCAATAACTATTTGCCTTGCTGTCATGATTTTCCCCCTATATTTAACTATTATTTTAAACTATTATCTTAACTGTTTTTAGACGAATATTTGAATTCAGATGTTCTGCTTCTCCAGGTTTATTTGGGTGTTCATTGTTATTTGGGGTTTACTTTGTGAAACAAAAAGTTAAAAGAAAAATAAAGGGAGTGTTCCACAGATTATGATTAAGTTAAATCTTATTAAAAAATTTCTCTTCCACATAAGCGCATAAAGAGAGGGAATTACACACAGGATAATTAGAGTTCATACACTGGAGATAAAAATGGTGACTCTTTAAAAATATGTTCTTTTAAATGACTGCTATAGATTAGAGTATCAGCGAGCTTTGTTTGTGTGGAGGAATCCAGGAGGTCTTGAATATATCTTTGTTTAGAGGCTTAGCACAAGCTCTTTGGACCATCTATTACCTATTATCATAATAGATGAATGAATGTGCTAAATACTGTGATTTTAGGCTGTTGAAGTTTTCAGACAGATGAATAGTTATGATAAAAAGGCTCTCTTTTTTAAAGTGTGGCTTAGAAAGGTGTGTAAAAAGGTATGTTATTTAAAGACACCAAATGAAAATGCTGTTCTCTCCTCTTTTTGCAAATGAGTTTTGCTAACAAAACTTCTTTTTATTTAAGCTGGAGAGGAAGTGACAGTCTATCAACTAGAAGAAAGTTCACCTATGAATCTTGATAAAAGCATGTCTTCCTGGTCCCAGTATGGCACAACTGCAATGATCCAAGTCCTGTCACAGGAGGAGATGGATGGGGGTCTGCGAAGGGCCATGAAGGTCATTTGTACTTGGTCTGAGAGTGATGTATTAAAGCTGGGACAAGTATTTATTGTGAAGTCTTTCCTGCCAGAGGTGGTTCAAACTTGGCAAAAGATCTTTCACCATGGCACAGTATTACATCTCTGTCTGAGGGTGAGTGCAGACATGAAGGAACACTGACTGGCCTAGCCTGATGTTAGACTGCTTAGCTGTTAATGTCTTCAACAAGACTGACACATGTTTTGATGTTGTCTCTTTGAAAGAAAAAAGCTTTTTAGGAACATGTATCTCCCATATGTAAAAAGTAGATAATCAGGCTATGTAAGTGTGTTTGTTTAGGTTTTTTGACAAGTTCATGACACCTTTCTTCATGAAAATGAGGTGGTGTTTATAACATTACCTTTTTTATTCAGGAGATTCAACAGCAAAGGGTTGCCCAGAAGTTAATCTATACCTTCAATCAAGTGAAGCCTCATACTATTCCCTATACTCCAAGGTAAATTCAGTGTCCTTAAGTACTAGGTGAAAGAGGTCTCTCTTTTCCTCCTCCTTTTCTGTTATGGGCTGTAATGATAATGCAGTGGTAATGATAATGTCTAAGGATAGGTAATGAACTTTTAAGAGGACAGGCAGGCAGCTTTGAAGTTTGTCTTTGTAGTTACATGTAGTGGCAAAGTAAACATTCTGTTCCTTTGACTTAAGTAAGAATTGCCTTTTATTATTTGTAATTAACTAAAACAATTAGATGTAGCTCATTTACAGTGTACTAGGGTAAATCAGATTATGTTGTTTGCTCATAAACTATACTTTCTGACCAGGTGCTTTTTTTTTTGAGAGTTGTCAAACCAATAAAGCCTTTGTTCTCTGTACTGTTTGGTGCCTACTGTTGCTGAAAATGCTCCAGCAAAAGAAGACATGTCCTCGTTTTTGGAATATTTTCTCTGCCTCTTGCTGGTTGCTGACTCTGAGGATACTTAATACCTTGCCAGCTGCTGAGAGACAGTATTTATATCTACAGGTTCCTGGAAGTTTTCCTTATCTACTGCCATTCAGCAAACCAGTGGCTGACCATCGAGAAGTACATGACTGGTGAATTTCGGAAATACAACAACAACAATGGAGATGAGATTACTCCCATCAGCTTGCTGGAAGAGCTGATGCTGGCCTTCTCTCACTGGACCTACGTCTACACCAGCGGAGAGCTCCTTGTCCTGGATTTGCAAGGTGACTGCTGCCTTAGGATTGCTATTTCAAACCATGAAAAGTTATCATCTCAAAAGAGAATTTGGTACTGAGGAACGGGCCAAATTCTCACTTAGATGAGAAAATGTAAAGCTCAGGAAACCACTGGGTATCTGTTTTGTGATGCTGATAAATGAGAATCCATAGAAACAGTCTAGGTTATGTAGGTGTAATGGGAAAATAATATTGCTTCAAATACCTCCAGGCTGAAAGACCAAAAGAGCAGTTAGATAAACTGCAGGAACATTTCATCCAGTTCCAAAAAAGCCATTCCAAAGATAAGGCATTTTTATTTTTCATAAGATATATAAATAATACAGAGATTCAAATGTACTCATGTATATATGCACACTTTATGTGTATGTAAATCCACCAAAAATGTGTCAACTGTCTGCATTTTTTATTGTTCATATTAATAAATCTGTATGCAGTTTAAATAAGCTGTAAGCCTGAATGCTATTCAAAAAGTCTAGTGACTCCTTCAAAGAGCATGTGATCATTTTACTGTACATATGTAAGTGGGAAAATGGAATATTTTGAGGAGATAAAACAGTTGATAATGTTCAGATGAACATCACCCATCAAACAGTTTAAACACTATAGCTTTTCATTTCTGTTAAGGGAAAAGTCTGTGGTAGCCAGAGATTTAACATATTTATATTTTATGGCATCCAGAAGCTGTAAGTTGCAATAAGACATACTTATTATGCAAAATAAGCCTATGATTCCATCCTTGCCTTGATTTGCTTTAGCTATACATAAAAAGAAAAGTGTTACAGAAAGAATAAGTGTGTCTTTGCCATAACCTATGAGAATTTGTATGAAATTTGCTCAGGTTTATTACATAACTCTCACAGTTCTGGAGCAACTGTGTTGGCTCAAAAACGGAGAATATAAAATCTATGTAAATCTCAGTTTTCATCTTAAACAAACTGAGATCAGCCCTCGTTTTGGCCTCTTGTTTGAGTCTCTAATCTGGAACTGTGGAAAAGTGCAAGGGCTGCTCTACTCAGAATTCTAGTAGGATAAATCTAGATGAAAATCTACTACTTGATACTGGGTCCACCCCGCCACCCCCCATATATATATATATATATATATATATATATATATATATATANTTTTGCCTAATTTACATCAACTGAAATGGCCTACATTGCAATCTGAGGGTATTTCAGTCACATTATGCTTTCTCTAGAACATTTTTTTTGTTGCAGAACATAAATTTACCATGTTGAAATAAAAATAATTGCATGTCACATGGTCATATGACCGTAGATTTTTCATTAGTGTAAAAGCACAGTGATTTTGTCAGATACAAGAAAAGATGGTTTTCATGAAAGTAGTATGCTTTGATCAGTTTGGTGAAAACTGCAACATAGGTATCAGCATTCAGGTATCACAATGTAATTATTTCTTTAATATGCTTCCTTGGCCACCCAAACAGAGAAAGGAATAACAGATCCAAATATTTGCACATCATGAAGTTGTGGCTTCTTGTGTTTGTTACCTTGAAGAGAATGTGTGTCTAAAAGTATGTCTATTCATATTGGTAAGGTCCATATCTGATTAGTACCCTTACTCAAGTAAAATAACAATATTTTGGTTGGTCACATTTTAGTTGAGTTTCAATATAATACTTACTGCACTTGCATACACTTTCCATCTACATATAAATTAACTTCAAAGGAGTTGAAGTCAGAACTGTAATAAGAACTATATTGCCAGTATTTTACAGATTTTTATACTCACAGAATTTTCATTCTAGCTCGTGACCACTTTAAATATGGCACTTTATGATGTACCAAGAAAATGGTTAATTACATCTTCTGTTAAGTGCCAGATTATGAAATCATGACTACCTTCCTTTGTAACACACAAATGTTTATTTGTTGTAGGTGTTGGGGAAAACCTTACAGATCCATCTGTGATTAAACCTGAAGACAAAAAGTAGGTTTCTTTTGGTTGACATTATCATTAATTCCAGACATTGTGCCAGCAGTCTGTATATTTAGGATGGTTTTCTATATTTTATGGGGGAGGTTTTAAATTTCTTTTTTCACATGACGCTTGGGTTAAATGAGAGTATGATGCCAGCAGAGACTATGTCTTCTCCTGTGCTTTGGAGGACTTTAGGTGTCCCAGCTCTCAACATGTGGTAAGAGGTGTATGAAAGGTAGGTAGTCTGCATTGTTGTGCTGTGAGAAATCTCTTCACAGATTTGTACAGAGGGTACAAATGTGGCAGTCCAGTTGCCCCCGATTTTTTCATGGAGTATACAGGGCCACAATGGTTTAAGTGGATGAAGAGAGGGCCTCTGGCTCTTTAACCTCTCCTGTAGGATTTTACATTGCATTTAGGCATGCAGCATGAATGCAGAGTCCTGATATGAAGATGGTAAATCATGAGTGAAAACTTCCGAAAACTGGATAGAGTAGACACACAGAAATAGCTGTCTACCTTTGTGAGTCAGATTTCAGAATCAGAACCATGGGTGATCTCCTGTTCTGTGACTGCTCTTCAATGGTGTTTCCTGTAGTAAGAGCAGAAGCAGTACTGTTGATGGCTGTTCTCCTACAGCTCTGCTATTCTTCCTGAACCCACACCCCTCTCCAGATCTCCCCTGACATGCCTGCCCCTCTCCTATCTGGTGCTTATCTTGACTACCCCTTGCTCAGCTCATGCCATTTGGTTGAAGGGAAGTCTCATGTTTGGAAGGTAGGAAAATGAAAATGTAATAAAAAGGACAAATAACTGTAGAAATATCAGATGACATGCCCACAGCTTGGAAATACAAGTTAATTTTATAAGCAAGTTCTTAGTTCTGGGACCATAATTAATATTTCAAAATGATAAGTAATAAATAACTGCCTTAATGTTTAATTATGACTGTAGATGTATTGTACATATAATATTTATTTTGGAAACAACTAACAAATAAGAGCAAAGATATGCTGAGCACTTCTCAGTGACAAAATCTTTGCCCTAATTAGGCCATAAATTCATGATAGAACCACACAGATAGCTCAAGTTAAAGATGCAGAGACATCAATCGCAGTTGTTCTCTAGATTGCAGCAAATAATTTGAAGGTGTTACTACAGATGCATGAAATTCTGATTTGCTACTGCTCAAGAAGATGTTTTATATCAGCAGTCACATAAACAGTAACAGTTATTTCTGTAAACAATAAAGAGGCACTGGCTGAAGCACTTCACAAGGCAAGCCAGCTTATCCTCTTTAAAATAAGGATAATATTTACCTTCATTATGACCATGAAGTTTGTTTTTATTAGTGTTCTTTCCTATTGTTTTTGCTATCTTGCAGATCTTATTTTTAAAAGGTTTTGTTGTCATCTGCAAAAGAGTTAGACCTAGTTAGAGAGCAAGTGTTAATTAATTAATCAAACACATCTTTATTTTCTTATATTCAGGGAAATCTTCAGAACAGCAGCTAGTGAAACAGTATTGTTTGATTTAGGGTCCTAAAGGAATAAGACAGTGATGCTGTGGTGTTTTCTGTAAGCAGATACCCAATTCTAAGAAGCGCTTTCTAAAGAAGTAATAGGAATTACAATGTAAAAGCACTGTCTTTGCTCTAACCTTCATTTGCTCACAGAAGAAACATTTCTGATAGAGGCAAGATGTGCTTTAAGTTTTCTTTTGTAGGTAAGACACTTAGATAAGATCAAAACCTGTCTCAAAAGATACTTTGAACTCATGTTCTCTTGGAAACCTAGAATAAAATAGATGGCACCTGACTGATGGGGCTGGTTGAAATTTTAGCTTTACCTATAGTTCAATTATTTATATTTTGCTTTTTTAACTCCATCAATTTATTGGCTCATGTCACTATCCTGTCATGTGTCATGTAAGTCTTTTATTTAATGCATTTCACATCGTGTTTTGGAAAGGACTTTGCAATGCAAAGTGTGAACTCTGTGATAGTGCTTTATGTCTTGGTTTTACATCCAGATCAAGACAAATATAATAGATCTGTTTGGAAAGTATGCCTAATGCTGTGACATCTCAGACAAATCCTGAGCTGATGCAAATCTGTGTAAGATCTGGCCACGTGCACTGCATAGAATGTATGAAGTGATAAAATGGTACAGGTATGACATTCACTAGAAGATTTCCTTTAAAACAGAGGTAATTGAGGCACAGATGCAGGCTTTTAACACAGTCCTTGCAGACTTCTGTTCCTGCCCTAACATTGAGAAGAATTGCCTCAAAGGCAACACTCTGGGTGCTTTCTGTAACATGTACTACTTGGCAAGGCCACAACAAAGCTAATGAAGGTAAAGTTTTCAGGGATATTAAGTCCAGGTTCAGAGATGAGACAAAAGAGTGTTATGATTTTCAAACTGACAAGAACTGGTACATTCACAAGAGCACCTGTTTCCAATAGTTTGATATTATCGCTGCCTGAAAGACTTTTCCTAGGTTTTTTTTAAATTGAAATGTGTCTTTCTGGTGCTGCCTACTGACATCACAGTGATAAAAATTCTTCTCCTTCAATCTTTTTTTTTTTCATGTTAAATTACCCCCTAATCTTTACATGCTATGGTTTGTAGGCTGATGATGATTTCCAATTTATCCCCAGATTCCTTGAAATAGTTTTTCAAATTTAAATGCGGTATTCCTCTTGAACAGGACTGGGTACAGAGGAAAGATTACTTCATATAAATTACAGAGAGTATATATTTTTATTTCAAGCAGTGTGAGAAAATGTCATTCTGTCTTACTTGCTTCCCCTAGTAATAGTTAGATTAGAGAAAGTATCAGAGTGGTTGTGTGGCCTTGAAATTAGCAAAGTCTTCCTAAGTTCCTGTACCTGTTCAAGCAAATACTTAAGTATATTCTATTTCTAAGGCATTCCATCAGATTCTAGCAAAGGATAGAAAAGGCTATATTGCATCATGTTATTTAAAGTGCATATATGACCCTTGATTGATAATTCACTTCTTCTCTTCTTTGATGTATTAATTAGCATTAAAAGATGATTTGATGAATCCTTCAGAGGATCCAGGAGAAACGTTATCTCCAGGGTCTGCACGAAATTAGAAAGATACTAAATTTTGAACAGTATTTTTGGCTAATCACTGCTGTTGTTTTGTGTGAAAGGAAAAGTTTCATGTTTGAACACTGCTTTCCTTAGAGAGAATATAGTTTTGAATTACAGATAGATATGAGTGAATTGAAATATTTTTCTGTGGCTTCTCAGAGCTGTAATTGATTTCAGTTTTTAAAATGTGCTGTTTCCACTCTGTATATCATTAAAATAAAACAGTAGCACTTGTAAAGTTTCTTTAGAAGTGTTTCTTGTGTGATGCATTCCATAGTGTCTAGACAGTCAAATTCTTGAGAGTAAAGGTGCAGCTATATTAAAATATAGTATATCATTCCAAATGCCTTAAGAATCTGTTGCAATTATGTGGTACTCCTAATATGTGTGTGGATATAGGTGGTTTCTGTTTGCAATTGTGGCAGTTTCTTTCACATATGCAGTACACTTCCACAAATGGATCCCCTAGTAGCGTTGGTGAATTGGTCAGAGAACAGACACATGGAAATGAGCACAGGACTAAGAAATACATTTTAAAACCTTGCTTGTCAGCGGCATAACTGTGGGTTTTGGGGTTTTAATTTTTTTCCCTTTTCTATGCTGCATGTTTTTGTGACTAGGGTTTGCTAGACTTTGCCTTTCTGGTTTTAATTCAAGAGAAAAGAAATCCTTGTTAGCTCAGTTTTGTTCTCACTTGCCCACCATCAAAACTATAAGCAAACTACTTGCTTGGTGAGAATGAGTGGTGGCTGCAGCAGAACCAGCAGATTATGGCAAGTGTCATCAAGATGTCACTGTGCCCAGATTTCCTTTGAGTGTTTTAGTAGGGACTGATGGGTCTGTCCTGTCTGCCTTTAGAGAAAAAGAAAGGTAGTGTGGGATATATGTGGGGTAATATTTTACTGGAACTGGCAGTTTTCTTGTCTCATATCTAAGAAACTTGTAATGTGTATTAACCTGTGATTGTCTTGATAAAAAGGGCTAACTGACTTAAAAAAAGAATGTTTCTTTCAGGTCTGGAAAGATGGTATTTGGACCAGCAAACCTAGGAGAAGATGCAATAAGAAACTTCATTGCAAAGCATCGTTGTAATTCTTGCTGCAGAAAGCTGAAACTTCCCGGTAAGCAAAGTAACGATTAATTTTTAATTTATGTATAACTTTATAAGTGTAACAAAGTAAAGGCATTGATGTGCTATAAAGACAAAGACTGAAATTCTGTTGAGCTGAAGGACTCTGGTAGGCACAGTCTTCCTGTGCAAAGGTAGATATGAGAATACTGCTCTTTTGCCTACATGCATGTAAGAGAGGGAGCTCATCAACCCAGTGTTGGCATTCAGCATGAATGCTTCTTCCTACTGAATAGTTTCCCTTTCTTTACTAAATGGGAGCCCATTTTCCCAGGGTCAGCACTACAGATAGCATCTGCAATAATTTTTAGAATAAGATAGAGTAACAATAGAAAATTTGCTATACATTAGATGTGGAAAAATTCACTGGTACTTTTCTGGTGCTACCTGCAGGCCCTACTTAAGCTTAGTTGGATTGTTTCTTTTCACTTTATATTTGGTAGGATGTGTTTCTGTTTGATGTATGCCAGATTTTAAAGACTGAAAGCCAAAATAGATTACTTTCTGCATGACTTTTCAGTCACTGATTTTTGCTGTACAGAAAGCTTCTTCTCTTCATTGCCTCCACGGAGTGATAATTGCTGCTTGATTCTGAAACAGAAACTGCAGTGTTACTGGTTTGATTATTTTTGTCTGTGTCAGCTGGAGATAATAGAGGGGAAAACAAGCTGAATTAATACAGTCAGAGAAGGTTCATTCATATGGCCTCACACCATTGAGTTCCCCAGGCCTCTCCACCCCCTGATTCTTATTTGCCTTGCTCCAGATTTTCTTTCTCCTGGAAACATCAAACGAATTGCCATCAGTACTTGGGCTGAACACTGCTCAAAATGTTTGTGCTTTTCAAACATTTACTTGGCTGCATTATTGAATTTGTTTTCTTGCCACAGATTTGAGAAGAAGTGACTACACATTGGAAACTGCTGGTCCAGCCTTCAGAATAGAAATGGAAACAAGCACCAAAGAACCTGATGATGCAGATGAGCCCTCTGAATATGACCCACAGCTGTGAAGCAGAGAGCCCATGTGTTTTTATGCTTCAAAACCTGTCCTTTATCACTGCCAAGAATTTGTCCAAAACCACAAAATATAGGTGACTGAGTGCAGCATCTGTCTGCCCTGGCTAGACCCTACAGACAAGGAATGAAAAAAAATTAGCTTTATTTACTCCCCTTCCATGCTCTTGTGCTGGCTCTTCTTGTACAGAATAATGAATTGCCAGGAGAAGGTCACCACTTACCTGTCAGTGCCTTTTTAAAAATAATGTGGATCATGGTTCCAAATTGTATTTTCTTAGGAAAATGACTGTGACAAGTTTACTTCCAACTGGTAGTAATTTTTGTTTTTTCTGCTTTTTAGTGAATAAATGAATGTGTACACATGCAAATAATTAATTTTTAGTCAGAGCCCACTTAGCCCTCAGAGGCCCATAAAAGGCTCTCCAGGAAATTGCAGAAATACTGCTTTCTCTTTAATATTGATTTTGATGCAGAGAAAAACCAAGAACGTATGAGTAATGAATTTTTGGTTTAAAAGGTAGTCATGACAGACTGAAAAATTTTGTAGGAACTTTGCCTTCAATTCTTTTCATATACCATGAAAACATTGCTCAATTAAGGGCAGATTATTAGACCCCCAAGCACTGATTTTTCTCATTTTGAGTCGATGAAATTGGATATTCTGTTATTCTGGATATTAATACAAACGCATGAATGTCATTTGACTTTTAGGACTTGCCTGTCTTTATAATATTTTAGCTTCTGAATGTTTTAAATATGCAATTAGAAGAAAGATTTTAGAAGGCAAAAAGAATACTATTCCATTTGGTATTTAATTTGCCAAAGCCAGGCTGAATGTAGGACTTTTGTCTAACAGTGGTGCAATTATGTCAGGTAGTATCCACATTTGTTTCTCTTGATGTCCTCCGATTACAGCTGAAGTTCAGAAAACAACAAAATCAATCTGTTCAATATGATTTTTGTAGAATAAAAACTGAAAAGAAGTTTTCAGCAGAAGTATTTCCAACACAACTGGTATTCTAATGTGGTCACACTATTGAAGGAACTTTGTATTTTGGTGTTGAGTAAAAGAAAACTATTGTTGAAATGTCAGTCATGAGAAAACTTTATATTTAAATTAAAAAAAAAAAATCAATCATATTTCCATTACAGCTGACAGTAAATTTTAAGGTGTAAGTGGGCTTTTTATTATGATCTGTGATTTATTTGGTATATTTAGTAAGTGTCTGCATATGTATAGGATTTGGAAGTTACATGTTCCCAGTTTTTTATTGATTATGATATTGATGTTGAAGTAATCAGAATTGTAAACAATCGTTGGAGTAATCACATAGACAATGTTTTCCTGAGATGCCTTCAGTTTCTGAGAACATTCGGAAGAGGTTCCTATTGTTGTGGTTTTTTCTTTTCTTTTTAACATCATGTGATAGAACCCCTCCATATTTTACCCCATCAGATTATACTTCTTGTTTTGCAAAATGTGTAGTTTCCTTTGGCTGCTTTTTTTTTTTTTTTTTTTGGAAGGCAGTCAATATTCCAGAAAACTTAGCTTGTCTGTGAAAGAGGTAGTTTGACTGCATCTCCGCAGACTGAGGGTGAACTTTGGTCCATGTGCCTGTAAGGTCATAATTCTGCTTCCTGTGGTTATAATTTTAAAATCTGTCTTTAGGGAGACATTTTCTTACATGAATACAAATATACTTTAAAGAAAGATCTTTCTCTCAAGGGTCTCTAACTCTTTGTATGCCTTTAAATTCAGTTAAGTTAAATGACACATAAATATGTCTTTAAAGTCAAAGTAACTCCTGCCCTGATAGTGTTATTTTCCTCAAATGTTGCCATAAATTCAGAATACATATATATTATGCAAATGAAATTAATTCTAGACCAGGCTGGGCCTGAGCACCTTCCATTTCCTTACAAGTTTTGAAGGTATGCACAAATCATTCTTCAGATGATCTTTTCTGTCAAGAAATCCTCCTGTTGCCTGCAAGAGTGTGTGGCTGCTGCATTCATAGCAACACTTGTGAGAATTCTTATGATGTAGAGCTAGCTCAGTGTAGATTAATCTTATTCCTTCTTGTCAGTATCTGTCAAGGTAAATACTACATTACAGTATGAAATTGGGGATCCTTGCAAGATACTAATCTGTGTTAAAATGCAGCTTACTTAGTTTTGTAATTTTGTATTTAATTTTTTTCAGTGTGAAATATGAAGTGGATGAAACAAGAAAAGAGGCATTTCTAATGGTTCCACTGTATATGTTTATCCTTGCACTAATTTTTCCATGTGAAGAGACACTAAGTTGAAAAAGTCCAGTAATTCTGCTGGCTGATAAATTATGCCTCACCTTTCTTTTTGCATTTTTTGGGAGTGCTGATTCACATTTCACTAAACTGCAAATTTAAGTATTTGATTAAAGACCTTTCTCCCCTCCCTTTTCACAGTTCAGTAATAAATTATATTAAAAATAATTTTAAAAAATAATTATTTCTTTTGAGATCTTGGTGTCTTTCTTACTACAAATTCTGTACATTCTTTAAATTATCTTTTGTTTTCTAAATACTGATCTTGGATTGAAGAACATGCCTACTGAACACATAAAAAAAGAAACCAAACCAAAAGCCTTTAATGGGGACAGCAGTAAGCTCCACTCACACTAAAATTTGGGTTCATGTGAAATGAAAGATGTGGAAGTCAAGTTCTTTCTTTAACTGTTTGATAACTAGAGTCAAAGAGAAATAGTTTTTCAAACCAAATCATAGGGGTTTCTGATTATTAGTTTCAATGTTTGTTTGTCCTGAAAAGTACATACGGGGATTTCTTTTATAATTCTGGTGGGTTCAGGAAAAAAAAAAGCCCTGTTTATTTTATTCAAATAAGCCAGGCAGTAAAGTTTTGAAAGAACAAAACAAAACAAAATAGAAAATCAACCAGAGTATTTATAAGCTCACTTTTTAATAGGAGCTTAAAAGAAGCTTACTTAGTAATTCAGTTAGGATTATCCACAGCAAAATGTTTTTTTGGCATCTGCTACATTGGACATGTAGCTTGAAAAATATTCAGAAATTGAAAACTTCATACTCAGGAAGGCCTTTTTTTTTTTTTTTTTTTTTTNTCCTTTTATTCATAATTGTGGTGTATTTGAAGTTACTCATTTATTGTTATCAAAAGGGATATTACATATGTATTTTCTAGAAAGGAATTTGTATTTGTTGTGGTTTTGTCAGTCTATTTCATATTATTTCTAAAAAATAAAAGAACATTTTCACAATGTTTCTCTTCTTGGTAAGTGTAAAATGAAATAACATTTCTGAGCACTAAGGGAAACAGGTGAAAGCAACATACAGAGAATAATGCAGTTATTTTAATTTTTAATCTCAAAGTGATAAACATCTATATTTATCACATGGTTTCCAGCTCCTCTTTTTTTTTAGTTCTGTCATAGCATTAGTTTCTATTCTTGTAGGCAATATATTCACAGAAAGAATACTTCTACATCTGTCTCATAAATCAAAATCTAATTTTACAAAAGAATAAAGTAGATAATTTAATTATTAGTTGTTCAATAAACTCTGGATTTATCTTTTTTTTCAGTTGAGATGTGTATTAAATTCTTGGAAGACTGGTAAACCCATTCAGTGCTGCAGGTTTTAGAAAAATAGATATCATTGCTTTAATATGACAGTCTTATTTTTTAGTATAATTTTAGTTCTCTGATGTGAAAAGCCTATATAGCCTTAAGTGTAAACAAGGACCTGACATAAATGAATAGCACTCAATTATCAAATCTGCTACCTTTTATATCTGTTTTTCATTCTTAGGATGCTGATGCCTGTCACTTTTTGCTGAAAAGTTGTTTGCAGAGATAAAGAAAAAGGTGTCTGGTTTGGCCGGGGCCAATGTGGTCATACCAGAGTAGTCAGTGCCGACCTTATTGCTAGACCATTTGCAAGATTTTTTATGCTTTTCAGCTTTCTTACTGACTTTGTCATATCTTGACTTATCCCAGAAGACAGTTTGATCTCCCAATTCATGGTAACTTCTCCTGGGGAAGAAAAATTTAAAACTAAAACTAGGCAAAACCTATTTTCCTCTTTGGTATTGAAAAGTGTGTGAACAGTCGCAGTGCTCTGTCCATTTGCCTCCACGCCACTGGTTCTGTTTGCAGAACAGAAAACAAACCACTGTTTTAAAATACCCTGGGTACATTTTGATGTTAATATTCAGTCATTCCAAAGTGCTTAAGGTTCAAGAAGAAAAATCAGGAAAAAGTTCTGCAGGAAAGAAGTAACTCTGCTGCCTAAAGGAAGTCTGGCTGTGTTCTTGGTGTGAAAGATTTAGGTAAATGGCTAAAACCTTCAATTTCTCGGGTTGCCATTGAAAATAATATCATTTAGGTTTGACACTTTTTAGGTAGCCCAACCTATGTATGGCTGGCAGAAGGGAGGAGGAGATGACAGACGAGAAGAGAGAGATGAGGAAGAGGAAGGGAGGCACAGAGAGCATTCTCTAGCTTCTGATCCCTTCTGGTGTTTTTTCTGACAGAACTCTTGTCCCACGAGATACTGCCAATGTCATCCTGTTTCTGTGGTCTGTAGCTTGAGGCAGTAATATGTTGTCAAATACCTTTAGACAGTGTACTCAGGGTGGCCTGGATTCAACAGGTGTCTCACCTGATGATTAAAAAAGAGATGGTTCTCCTCAGATGATCCCTGCTTTGACCTCTGAAGTGTTTATATGCCTTTTGAAAATGTCTGAGCAGGAAAGTCAGGTCAGCAACTGATCAAGGAAAGCAAGAGAGGTCCAAGGTTGACAGCTAGGAATGGCCACACATTCCTCTTGCTTACTAAATGGATATAAGGTTGGCCTCAAGTGACTGTAAGGAAATGTGGTCTAGATTAACTTCAGGAGACCTCTGTGCATTAAAGGAGCCCAGGCTGACCCTCAATGATTACTTGGTGTAGCTAACTGGAATTAAAGTTGATATCAGATGACACATCTACAGGTTAGTTCTGAAAAGGACTCCAAATAACTTGTTGAATGAAGGACCCCAGGCAATTTACTGTGTTTAAAGCTGACCCCAGGCGTTGACCTTGGATGACCCCAAGCAGATCTCCAGCTATCATATTGTCCCAAGGGGAGATCACCATTTGAGCCTTGGGGCTCAAAAAGGAAGCCAATTGGACGTAACAATGACTCCCATAAGTTATTTAAACTCATGTTTACTTGAATTTACTTGTGCCATAACTGTGAGAGTTGACCTTAGATGACCCTGCAGTGAGAGTTGCATCCTCAGTAGAACTCAGATGACCTCAGACAGGAGTCAGGAACTGTGATTGACCTATTGGCACCAAATTAGTGGCAGGTTGATGTCAAATGACAAACCAAACATTTAATTGGATCTGACGTTTACCTTGAAGGACTTCTGAGCACTGACCGAAGGCTGCACTGAGCTCACATGAATCCTAACAGGCTCTCTGATTGACCTCAAATGAATCCTGACTGCTAAATTTGATACCAAACAAAATTCAAATATTTGTCCCTCCTCCAAAGGAGAGGAGTGGTGACTTTAAAGGACCTTTGTGAAGGTCAAGTGCATGTCAAGTCTGTCAAGGTCTCTTTATGTCAGGTTGACCTCAGATGATCCTAGGCTCCCAACAAGAGCCTAGCTGCCCTCAAACAATGCCTTTTGTACACTCATGTCTCATGATAGTGCCAGACAAACCCTATTTATAACCTCAGGTTAAATGACCCCTCGGGTTCACCTCAGTTGACCCTACAGAAGTTACTTAGCCTGCAAGTTGATCTCAAATGACCTTTCTGAGAAGTGATCATAGGCCAGTCATTTGATTCTCATTTAACCTCTACTGACCCCAAGTAGTTACTTGGATTTCATGTTCATCTCAAATGATATTTGGAGCCTCTAACTGTGCTACAAGTTGATTTCCAATTACTTTTTAGCTGGAAATGGGACTAATAATTTGCCTAAGTGACCTCCTCTTGGAAGTTAAAGAGCAGCTACCCATCTCAAGCACTGTTAAGGCCACAGAAAGAAGGAATTTGTGATAGAAAGGTGCTACTTGCAGGCCTGGCAATAGCACATCCTGATTAATGCATCCAG
This sequence comes from Turdus rufiventris, assembly GCA_013186435.1. Lineage (NCBI taxonomy): Eukaryota > Metazoa > Chordata > Aves > Passeriformes > Turdidae > Turdus > Turdus rufiventris. The sequence goes on from PYHW01009421.1 coordinate 162,446, forward strand.
ACAAATTTTCATTACAGTGACAGACTGTGTGAAAAAACGCAACTGCTCATACCTGATCTTGTCACCGATTAAGCAAAGATCATGTATGCCATCTGCAACCATCACCAGAGCTCCCCAAATATGTCCACCCAGCAGCTGTGGCACTGTGGCCCTGTGGGCCCTCCTGTACCCGACACCTGTGGGGCCGTGGGCCGGCCTCCACCCAGCTGCCACGGCACCGCGGCCCCGCGGGCCCACCTCCACTCAGCTGCGACGCCACCACAGCCCCGCCTCCACCCGGCAGCCGTGGCCCTGCCGGCTCCCCCCGTGGCTTGTAGCTCACACTTCCGGGTTATCAAATTTCCAAATTTTGTACATTATATAAGGCGCACTGGACTATAAGGCACACTTCCGGGTTCAGGCTGAAATTTCAGTCAAAAGGTGCATCTTATAGTTGTGAAATTACTATAATTCCTGCAGGGGTATCTGCAACCACCAGCTCACAGAGCACCAATCCAAGAAACCCACTCACTCAAGAGAAGAAAAAGAAGAAGAGAAAGACTGAGCATGTGGACTAGTTAGCAAAAGAAACAAGGGAATAATTTAATCACTAGAAGAGAGAATACTATTTAATACGAGAACTGTGTAGCTTACAGTCAATAAGGATTAATTTGTTTGCTAAAATGTGTAAATAGTGAATAGATTTGACAATCCTTGGAAGACCTTTCACACCCAGCATCCCTTCCTGATCATACCAACAGAAGACCAAACCAGGTCCCCTGCTCCACCACTGAGAAGCTGAGGTGAAGATGGACCAGTGGGGCACTGCTGGATCCACAGGTGGTGACTATATTCTGCTTGCACTATTTCTCTCCTTCCCTCTCTCTCCCTTTTGCTCTTTCCCCTGTTCACTCAGTATTACAAAGTCAGTGTTGTTACAACAGCATTTGGTCTAGCTTGCACCTTAATTTGAGCAAAGTCATCTCTCACTAATTGGATTATAACACCTCCAAACAGGTAAGTGGCTCTCATATTGATGTCAATTGGCTCAAGCTGCAAAAGCCTGAAATTACCTCTAGTGATCTGAATGGATCTCAGATTCACTTCAATTGACTTCTGTGCAGCACACAAGGACTTTAATAATTTCAAATGATTCCCTTGTTGTCTGTATACCAAATTCATGCCAGATGATCCTGGAGAAAATACGTGGGATATTTTCACATTGAATTGATAATCAGGTGGACCTCAGACTACCTCAGTGAAATTCACCGGATTGACTAGAATTCAGATGCTAGGCAAAAAATAGGGACTATGATTGGCCTTACATGACTTCTTGTATATATTATTGTCTCTGAGTTTGACCTTAGATCACCCCTGGTCGGGCAGTGGGAATGAGCCTTCAGTGACCTTTGTGCTACTAATTACATTTCTCATTGGCCTCAGAGGGTCCTTGCAGACCAGACAACACCCAGGACTATTCTTGTTTTTAGACTGAAAAGTAGAATCACAGATCCTTTTTCTCACTAAAAACATCAGGTAATTTTCTGCAAAGCTGCTTCTAATCCAGCCGGCCTCCAGCCTGTACAGCTGTATGGAGTTAAGTCCATCCATTCCATCCACAGGACTTTGCCTTTGCCTCCCTTAGCAATGCTCCTGGTCTTTCTTTTCCATCATGTCTGCGTCTGTCAAACAGCAGAGTCATCATCTGCTTATCCTAATTTGTTATCCCTCATTAACTGGCTAAGAGCACAGTTTTGCCCAACCGTGATTGCTGTCTACCTCTAATTTAACTTTATTTTTAACACATTTCCTAACAGCTCTAGATCCCAATTCATGTACTTCCACAGGGATGTGAGAAGTGGCTGGGCTGGGACCTGTGGACCTGAGGCAAACTGGAGTTACAGCTGAATTCCAACAACACCTGAACAACAAAAAAAGACAGTGGTTTTCTGCAAAGGTCTATTGTATGTCAAACTGAGACCAATGAAAAATGGACAACATTTAAACCAAGAGAACCTCTGACTGGTAAATTGGTGTAGTTTTCTTTCCTATATTTGTATATATATTTCCTATATTTGCATATATATTTGTCTTAAGAAGAAAGTGGAAAGAGAGTACTCCTGCTGGGCATATGTGCTGATTTTGGTCCTATTTAGCTCAATTTTCTTCAGAGTGGCTAGTAGGGGGCTTTGTTTTGGATATGTTCTGAGCACAGTGTTGATAATATGGAGATGTTTTTGTCGTTGCTAAGCAGGGCTTATGCAGAGCCTTTTCTGCTTCTTGGGCAGTCATACTGGCTAGTAAGGGGCATAGGAAGTTGGGATGAGACACAGATGAGACTAGTGATCCCTACTGACCATAGGGATGTTCCATTCCACATGACATTACACTCAGTACACAAAGTGGAGGGGGAAAAAAGAAAAAGGGCAGGAGGTTTGGAGTCACTGTTACATGTGATGGAGCCCTGCTTTCCTGAGTGTGACCTACCTTCCCTTGGGAAGAAGAACATTAATTCCTTGTTTTGCTTTGCTTAAATATGTGGCTTATGCTTTCCCCATTAAACTGTCTCTATTTCAAGCCATAAGCTTTCTAGCTTCTAATTCTCCCCCTCGTTCTACTGGTGGGGGAATGAGTGAGTGATTCTGTGGGGCTCAGTTGCTGGTTTAAACCATGACAGCATGAATCTTTTCCCCAAAACCAAGAAAATAAACTCTCTCACCAGTTTTTTAGGTTAGAAACTTGACATTATTCAAAGCTTGGGTACATGGGAATCACTCCACAAAACATGTACATCAGTTAGCAAAACATTTAACTGTTTATACGTTTTAGCAAACAAAGGAATTGGTGTTCATTGGATTACAGGTTATGCAGTTCTCTTCATTAATCACTATTCCATCTTCTATTACTTACTGATTTCTCACTTTTTATGACCATTAGTCCACCTTTTCAGTCTTCTTCTTATCTTTTTCTTGGATAGGCAGAGTCTCAGTAATTGTTGGTTTATTCTTCCTCTCTGGTTTCTGTAACACATCTTTGTATTTTATAAATTCAATATTCTTGGTGTCCAGGTCTCAACAGGAGCAGGCAGCATGATTTCCTTGGTCTCTCCTGAGCTCTCCCTTGAAAATTCTTTTAGCTGTTTCACTGGGATGGCTATCTTCCCATCAATACCTGCCAAAAGTGCTATAACTCCCATTACAAGATTGTTTGTTACTGTTTTCTTGAACAAACTAAACCTAAACTGTCTCTCAGGGGCAGTGGCAGAATGACCCATTGGTCCTGTAAAACAGAGAATCATCTAGTATAGAAAAGAAAATCCTCTATTCAATGTCCCAAGTGTCACCAAAATACAAAATAACAGAGGAATGAATGCTTTATTTTGGCAAATATCAAACTTTCTCTCTTTCCTTTATGGAATGGTGTATCTCAAACAGAATCCTTACCCCTGATAGTCTACCTACGTGACTTTCTTTTTGTCAAACCCTATCCTGGCTACAGAAAAAAAGGGGGAGAATCTTCTAGTACTGTCTGTTCAATACCACCCACATCATTGCTGGTGGTGTAGTTTTGGCAGGACAGATGGGGCCAGAAACTGAAAGTTTGTCATTTTTCCTGGGACCAGGGCCAGGACCACTCTGCTGCTGGGCACCAGGAGAGAGCCCTGCTGCTCTGGGAGAGCTGCAGTGGGAATGTCCTGTGCCAGCCCTGGAGAGCCCCAGGCACTGCTGCTGCAAACTGCAGAGACCTGCTGGGAGAACTTGGACTGCACTCAGCACCGGGAGAGGGACACCAGACCAGGAGAGCCACAGAGGAGCCCAAAAACCCAGCTGAAGCAAAGCAGCTGAGTGGAGACTGCTGAACGCAGCTGAGCACAGTAGGCTGGAGAAAACAGTGGGCAGTATAGCACAGATAATCTAAGCTCCCAAGGGTAGTTTTGTCCTAGTAATTCGTTAGGGTGTTTTTTTGTTGTTCTTTTCTTTTCTTTTCTTTTCTTTTCTTTTCTTTTCTTTTCTTTTCTTTTCTTTTCTTTTCTTTTCTTTTCTTTTCTTTTCTTT
>PYHW01009421.1:168353-212765 GCA_013186435.1 Turdus rufiventris
GGAATGTGAAGATGTGAAGTTTTAGAAGTTTTATTTCCAGCCCTGCAACATTAGGAAGCACAGCTAACTGCACCTGAACCCAAACCCTTCTTATCCTGTAAGTCTGCTGTTTCACTTTTTCATATAGGGACATGCTAAAATAAGTTTATTGCTGTGGTAACAAAATTTCTGTAATAGCTTAATGAACTGAGTACTTGTCTTTTCAGATTACAGCAGCAGTCTTCAAATGGGCCTGGAGAGGTGTGGTTTTTTTTGGAGCAGCTGAAGTTTATTGCTTGGCTAGTGAACTCTGAAATGTAATGGATAATACACAAAATAAATCCCCTTTAAAAGCAGCTGGTAAGTGTGAAAAGTCTATTTTCTTCTCTTTTCCAGAACTACTGTTACTAGAGCATGCCTGAAGCTGAGGATTCACACACAATAGTTAAGGCAGGTTTAGATGCCCTGTGAGGATGTGCCTGCAGTTTGAATCCGAGGACAAGCCTGCAGTTTGAATCCAACCAGAAGTCCCAGAACTGAGATTTTGACAGCCTTCTTGATTTTGGTAGTACCCTCCAGGGTCTCTCACTGTCACAGCTTAGTAACTGCCTCTCAGTAATTCTTGTTGTTTGGAATTATTACACTCCTTTCCTCTCCTTAGAAGATCAGAACTTCCCTACAGATTGCAAAATGGTTTATGGAACTGCATGAAGCATGTTCTAAATATTGTCAGTCTCTTCAATTTTCCAAGCTCAAGCTTATGCAAAAATGTTTCCTATGCACGATGCTCTTTGAATCCATGCAATGAGGACAGAACTCCAGATGATCACATTTATTAGATACTGTATTCTATTTGTTTTTCTATTTTGAAATTTGCAGTTCCACACAGTCTACTTCATTACCTAGTGTGAAGTCCAAAAATGCAGACCCTAACTGGATATGTCCAGCACTGTGCCCCTCTGTTCAAATGACTAGGCAAAAGGAAAAAATATACTTCCACCTCTTCCTAAGCCATGCTGAATTGGAACATCCCATGAAAGAGACTCTTTTTTGTTTATCTCAGTCCTGCCTACCTACATGTTGAAGTCAGGTTAGTAAAAGTATTACGGCACTGAGCTCCCATGCTGACTCTATGATAGCTTTTCTTTGAATTTCTCCATTATCTGAACAGCTCTCTTAACCAAACCTATTATCCTTCCCCCTTGGTTTTCAAGCTGAGAAAGTGAAAGCAACTTCTTTAATGGTTCACAGATTGATAATTAGCAATTCATATATCCCTTGTAAGGCTGGTAAGCAAAAGAACTGCTTCTGGACAGTGAAAATACTGGAGAAAAGGAAGTGGGAGTCAACTTACGTGGTTAAGTTAATGTGCTTCATTAATCACAATCTATCTTTTATTGCATTGCTCAAAGCCAAATCCATTCTGTTTCTTGGGAATGAGGTAGATTAAAATCAAGTGCTCTTAATGCATCTTTGACATCTGGCCCAGCAGTTGGCTATCACTAATATTGCTCTTTAGAAATGTCAGGAGTCACATTTACTGTGACCATTCTAGCCCTTCTAATTTAAGCTACTGTAGAGGGCAATGAATTACCTCAAAGGAGCTCCTCTGGAAAGTCCTAAGTTTTATGCTGGATCCCCTGCCAGCCTCACCACTTCATGAGTATGAACAATCATACAATTGAACTGATTTGACTTTGCTGCTCCTGGAGTTTCATTGCCTTTAACCTTGGGATGTAATGACGGTAATGCCATGCTAAGTGCCTCTTCTACCTGGGTTTGTCTGCTCAAGTAGGGTACCCATTCTTGTTAGCTGAAAACTGCACTGATTTGCAGGGAGAGGGGAAATAGATTGAACATGATTAATACCACTATGAATGCAACCTATTTTCTTGCAAGGCTTTTGAAGGTGGTAGTCATCCAGACATATTTATTTTTTTACTAATTGTAAGCTTACTCCTAAAAAAGGCTGGGATTTCACCTCCTGCCCCCTGCCCCAACCCCCCACCTACTCCCCAAAAAATAGCATCATCCTAAAGACCCTATTCCCTCCTTTCTCCAGGCAGCCTTAAATATGGACTGCATTAAATTTGGACGCAATTGTTCCCCTTTAATGAAGATGCAGTGGGAGAAGAGTTTTCTTTACCCAGCAGTGAAAGGCAAATAAATCAGAGTCGGTCAGTGAAACTTTCCATCCTGCAATTGCGAGGCCAAATTAGCCCTCAGCTTCCCAGATACTATGTTGCCTACCTTATTTCCTAGATGTTTTCCAGTGCCCTCTGATGTTATCTGCTTCTGACTCAATGACTTGGAAAGAATCTAGGAAATGGGATTAATAGGAAGCAGAACAGTAGCTTATTATGACTTGACCATTCTCATACTGAAGACTTTTAACAGAGGCATCAACTTCCTCCACAGATGTTGTGGTCTGAAGAGGCCATTGTTTGGACCTGCAGGAACCAGTTATTATGTCCTGGTTTTCAGTAGAACTACTGCTCACTGGCTCATTGGGGCATCTGCAAGGACACTATACACTCTAGCAGGGACCTCTCTTGACACAGTGCAAGCTAAAAACAGGTCTTTCCCAGAAAATCTCTGTGAGAGATGATGAAGGCTTTGTTTTATTTGTCAGCCTGCAAACTGTGGGTTAAGGTCCAGGTATTAAAATCGTTACGGAAATGTATCTGCCTGAATGAAAGTGTAAATGAGACCATATATAGGATTTATAGTTAGCAATAAATATGAGGTAACAGGAGAACACCAACTCGTATTTGCTAAAACTTTATAGTGTTACATGTGTGTCACAAAGCATCAAAGGACATACTAAATCTTGCCTGTGTCAATCACTGAGTCATTTAGAGGAACCACACAAAGCTGATCGACTACAACTGCAATTGTAGTGATGCTGTCTTTATAGCTGAAGGCATTTTTGAATGCCAAAATACAACAAAACCACCAGAACAGAGGATGCAATTTTTAAAGCCCTCTCATAGACTCCTTTTATTAGTCTGAGGAAACTCCAGAGTAATTCAACATTTGCTCAAATCTCCTATTGATTAATTAGTGGGACTGGAAGCAGGTTACATGACACTTTATTAGGACTGGGTTGAATCTACTGATCATGGAAGTACAGTAATTTCACGACTATAAGGCGCACCCTTTTGACTAAAATTTTCCCCCGAATGCGGAAGTGTGCCTTATAGACCGGTGTGCCTTATATAATGGACAAAGTTCGGAAATTTGCAAACCCGGAAGTGAGAGCTGCGAGCCGCGGGGGGAGCCAGCAGGGCCAGCAACCGCACGAGGGGAGCTGGGGGTGGATCCTTGCTGCAAAAAAAAGTGCGCCCTATAGTCTGGTGCACCTTATATGATCTACAGATTTGCAAAATGTGCCAGGTCCTGGGGGGTGCGCCTTATAGACTGGTGCGCTTTATGGTTGTGAAATTACTGTAATCTCTTAAATTCCATAATGCAGCTACTGTTGTGAAGATTTTGAAGGCAAATCGCCGCAATTATTTCTAAATCACTGATAGTGTCCAATCTGTTTACTTTCATACACCCAAAATTCCAGGCATTCATATTAAATATGGATGTTGTGCACCTAAACTTCCTATGGACATCTGAACACCAGCACACGGCTACACTCGAGTCGCCATAGGTTATTCCAAATGTCCATGTACTGGAGAAGGCTATGAGGAGCATCAGGAAGAGGTTATGTGAGGCACCCAAGAACAATGCAAACAGCACCAATGCACCTCTCTGGCCAACTGAATTGGGCCTTGACAGGTAGAATGCACAGGTGAAGGACTAGCTAAGGCCATAGCATATTTTTAGTGCACATCTGTAGGGGGAGATAATATTTTTATTAGACTGTCCACTATAATTGGAATAGAAGCCTTCTGGGCTAAATGAAGCTCTTATGTCTCCTATAAATTTTGCTTCTCTTATATATGTAGATCATTAAAACCGCAATTAAACTCCTGCATGCAGAGGAAGGTAAACAGACATTTTTGAGAAACAGAAGCATGGCCTTTAATACCTATATTACAGCTACACCTGCAGTAGAATAAGTCAGAGTCTGTGCTCCCAAAGCAATCTGCAATCCAATGGACTTTTTCAAGATGTACTGGGTAAGAGGATGGGAAGTGAGATGAACAATAAAGGAGTAAGAAGAAAGGGAGCAGAAAATTTGTTTAGGCAGATTTTGATTTACTGAAAACAAACACTGGACTGTTTTTAGGACATTGATCACACTTCACGAGACAGTTTCTGCTACAAAGATGTTGCCTGAAGTGCATGGTAAGTTATGATTGAATACATCTATGGTACGTCATGATCCAGAAGGCTGCATTTGCTTGGGTTTGTGGCTAATTGAAAACCTGTAAGTATTTAATTTTTCTGGGACTGACAACCAACTGACAACCATAATTTTTTAATGTTGTTTTGCATAATGCATTTCACCATTGTCCTTCCAGAAAGACTACATTCATCCATCTACCTTCAAGAACCTGCAATGTGAAAAATGTATACAATAGTTCATTCTTGTTAGAGGAAATCTGTTGTGGGCTGGCACACACTGAAATATTAAATGACATTTAGCCAGCACAATAGTGTGGTAAGTTACACCCTGTAAGACTTTTACATAACTGTGTGTCAAAGTAATGTGTATAAATGCAGCACTCATTTATTTCATATGGCTAGAAAACTGTTCAGCTTTATTTATGCACTCCCCATTACACTTGTCTGAAATTTTTTCAAATTGATGTGAAACCTCCAAATGAGCCTTAAATATCTGTGACTTGAAAATCTAATCAATTTAACCTGCACTTGCAGCATCTCATAGCCCAAACTTGCTTAACTGTATTGTGCTACTGTCACGTGGAAAGGGGAGATTTACTCAAACCCTCCCATGGGATTGTGTGTCAGTGCCCCAGGAAAGCCTTGGCCCTTGTACCTCACCAGTCTGTCAGCATCCTGCTGTGGGGCTCTTCACTGAGCAGTAGAGGGTCAGGGGGTTCAGGGTCACTCTTTACCCACTGCTGGCTGTCCAACATCTTCCCCAGTGAGGGTGGTTGTACCCTGAGGCCAGAAACCTCAGACAGCACCTGAGATACCCTCGGGATGGGACCTGTGGCAGTGATTTTCCCCACAGCTGCTGATTCCAGAGCAGGACATCTCCCTTCATCTCCCTCGATTTTAGGCTGCTGGGTTGGTTGTCAGCTGGAAAGGACACTGAGTTCCTATTTCTCTAGGGTTCTGACAGAGCCTGGCTGTGGTGTCTCCACTCCACCCTCCATTTAGACCCCACAGATTGTGCTGTGTCTGGGAGGCTGGGTGTGCTGACTGCATTCCACCCGGGAGCAGCAACTGTGTTTACCCCTGTAACTTCTGTCTGTACTCTTTTCTTTATACTCTGAGTCATTTTTCTGCAGATGTGAACATTTAAACATTGCTGGCTTTAGGTGTAAGCATAGCATTAAGCCTGCTGACTTCAGTACAGTAATAAACAAGTACCTAGCAGTTTGCAAAATGAGGCCTTTTGATATTGTTTTTAAATTTACTTCTGATTTAAATTTAGGGTCCTAAAAATTTAAAGTTAGTGTCATTAAAATGTACTGCTTACAGCCTTGACAGCTAGACATACATGAGAACTTAAAAAATATTTGGCATATTTACCATTTTAAATACAGCATCTTCTTTGAAATAAAGTAACCTTCTGTTACACTATTGTGCAGTTTGCTGTCACACAATTATTCCTATGTTGTTTCGCTTTTCTACTAGCTGAAGCTTTCCCCCAAATAAACAGAGAAATAAATTAGAAAGTATAGCAATTTCCATATTCAAAGGTCACAGCTGCAACTAAAAATGCAAAACAAAGCCACTGTTCTTATCAGCTGATGTTGCAAAATGCTGTATACCTAATTCTATTGGTTACAAAACCCCCTGAAATTAGGTGCAGACACCCGATCATAGAACCTTAGCGTGGTTATGGCTGGAAGGAGATCTCAAAGTTGGTCCAGTTAAAACTCCCCTGCTATGGGTAAGGAAACATGATGTTAAGAATTATTTTCTCTTTTGAAAATGCACACACTGCTGTACCTTTTCCTGACAGATACAGGTAATTTAAAGGGACAGGAAAAAGAAAAGCCTGAACCAAAACCCACAACAGAATTTATTTTCTTTTTTTTTCTTTTTTTTCCTCTTTTTTTCCCCTTTTTTTTTTTTAAATTTTTGCATTAAAGAAAGGAACTTCATCAACATTGATTGTCATTTACAGAAAACATTCAAAAATCATGTGTGCATTATTATGAAATGCTAACAATGTTTAACTAATAATTTACAGGTCATAAAATAAGACAAAGATCTATTACATTCTAAAGTAATATAGAACTTTTTCATTTAACAAGGATACCGGTCCTACAAGATTAATGATAAAAACCCCTCAAAACCCTCAATGGTCACTTTCTAAATGAATCAGGCTGTCTTTTTACTCACATATACATAAATTAGGTCAATTATATTAAACAAGGGAGAAAGATCAGAAGGTAATTGTAAAAATTCTCAATTAACTCCTTGCACTGTTGAAAGTCTACAAGCCAGTTAAGACACATCACAGTTATTACACAATTAAGCTTATTAAAAAAAAAATCACTGTTGACTCTATGAGGCATTTGATTTTAGAAAGGAACTTTTATTTGTCTTTTGAGAGTGATTTATTTTGAGTGTTACTCATTATTTCATTAGGTTGTTTATTATCATACTTCTTAACAGGCAATGCAACTCTTGTGTGTTACCAACAGTGGTAAACATGCTTACCAAATAAAAAACAACACACCTCTAAAATTCAAATTAAATTGATTTACAACAATGTAACTACAGCCAAGCACCAAATTGCTCAGGGCTTGGATCCTGGGTCTTAACATGTCATTTCACTCTAACAAAATGAACTGGAAATAGGATAAAAACATTAGATATTTGAAAGTGGGAAGTATATGAAAAATCATTTCTTCTCATAATCCTAAAAGCATTTTCAGGGATATTTCAAAAATATTAGAAAGCTTCATTTAAATCTAAATATCTATCTTAATTATGTTTTTTGTTTTTTTTTTTATAAATTGGTAATCACAAAATACTAGCCATTAAAGTCACATTTGGATGCCAGAAAAGCATCTAAATACTTTGTTCATTATTTATGCTCCTGCCTGTATTACATTATAGCTGTTGATAAACTGGACATAGTTTCTTTTTTCCATTATGATGTTTAAAATGTGCATTTGGTGAACATCAATTATGGCTTCAGATTACAGCTAATGAGTGACTTGACCTCAAATTTAATAAGAAATTAAAGGCATACAAAAATATTTTGCTCACTGGAAAGAGAGAAATGTTTCTATTAATATAAGTCATGTCAGAAAAATTCATAAAAGCCATATGCTATAAGGAAACATAATTTGCTTGAATAACTTTTCTTCAAATCTGTCAAATGCAGTCCACAGGAATTATTACAGTACTCATTGTACAGACTTGCTGAGATCATGTTTCACCGACAATCCCATGTTTTTTTCCCAATTGTGAACAGAAGCATACACTAAATATCAACGGCTGGTCAAAAGGCTTTATCTATTATCAGTTTCCATAAAAACTGAAGAATACATTACACTTACAGGAAGCAAGTACATAATTTGCTCTTTGATGTTTTTCCTCTTTAAAAAAAACCAAACCATTACAAAGTCTTATGTTTAAACAGAGACATAGAAAAAATCAGTGTATTCACTGTCCCAAGTTATTTACAGCAAAAATTACAGAGACAGCATACATAGTATTGGACCTTCCACAAGCATATATTAAAAGTAATTACATATGAAAAAATATTTTATTTGTCTTCTACATTTCTACAATACATACTCAGGTTTCTTTCTTCTTGTTTTGTTTGTTTAGTTTTTGAGTAACTTCTTTAGTGTTAATCAAATGAGGCAGAGAGTGAAGCTGTAAAATAAGGGATTTTGTTGCTATTATGATTCTTATATTCTTTAAATTGTCCATTCATTACTACTGAAGTAATTAGTTTAACATGGGAATTATCTCATAGCCATTAGCATACATCTTAAAATACCCAATGTATTTGATTTAGCTGAGTGTTGATAACAGCTTAGAGTTCAGTTGTGCTTTATTTGTTGCCACAAGTACAATCACAGAGCCGCTCCCCCAAGTGTACTAGAGGTCACATGGCAGTCACACAAGAGGCAAAGACTATCATGGCTAGTTCACTGGCTATGCTACTCGGTGGCTTTTTAAAAATAAGTGCACGAATAAATCCCCATTCTGCACGAGAATGTGTGGTCCACACTCCGTAGGGTTAAATGATTATTAGTTTTTTTTTACTAACAACAAAACACCTTTTTTTTGCCTGATTCTGACACTGAAGTGACACATTAAAAAAACCACAAATGTAGTGCATCTGAATCTGAATCCCCAAAGTCAACAGCCTAATGTAGTTACTTTGACTTATTAAGCTGCATGTCTAATCAAGACAAGTATAAGTGCTTTTTTTTTTTTTTTAAATTTTTTTTTAAATAAGCTGGTTTTATCCTAAACAGTTGTCTAGGTAAAGCCTGTTCTTTCCTGTTCTTGGTGGTTAACCATCTGCTCCTGCTTGTGTTTCAATGCAGTTGCATTCCCATATTGCCCAAATAAGGGGCCAATGTTTTCCAAATAGTGAAAACTAGGAGCTATTTTAAAAAATTCTCTCCAGACGGAGTCTTATTCTGAACATACTTTACTGCTGTCAATGTATAGTCATAAACAAGGACCTCAGCATTTTCTTGAAGCACAAACAATTTTCTCAACAGCAGTATCTTAATTCATAAGTTAGCAGCTATATCCAACAAATCAAAAAAAGATGCCAAGTCACTGTGATATCTACATTAGTTGAATTTTTTTCTTTATGTTATTGTACAGAAGACCACGTGCAAAGCAAACAATTTCTGCAAGTACAGTTACAAAGAAACACAATTTACTTATTGCTGCTATATCCAATGCTGTTTTCTTTCACTTTCACTTTATGTGTTGTGTTTGAATTGTGAAGAAGATGAAATTACACCAATGTAGTACATCATGTTACTGAACTCACTGTAAGCAGTATTATCCTCGCTGCCTGTAGTAACACCCAGGAAATACTCCCTTCCCGGAGCATTTTGATGAATGCCCCATCCTCTCAACAGAAATGCAATGCAAGGGTCATTTGGAGGATGCACACAGCTGCAACTTGACATTCAGCCTGCCTTTTTAGGAGTTACGGATCTGTGAGCTACCACTGTTAAAGTTTTTGGCCTCTTCTTTTCACAATAACTCTTATCTGCAGACTACATACACAAGTGGCTTTTAGAGCTGCAAACAATTTCTGGGATGATAACTTACTGGGGTGTTGGACTCATTGTCACACAGTCATGCAGGATCAACACGTGCAGGGACAGTACATGCAGAGACAACACAGCTAAGTGAAAGCATGAAGGAAGAGGAGGAAGGAGCTTGCTTCCTACCATCTGGGTGGAGCCTCCCTTGCAGATTGCAAGTACCAATCAACTTTGAGAAAGAACGAAGATAGGTCATTTACCAAGCCTGATTCACTAGGAGCTAGGAGTAAAAGGAAAAGGAAAGAGAGGCAAGGTCCTCTGACCATGAGACTGAACTTTTCAATATGCCAACAAGAACTTCAATTACTTAGACATGGCTCCTAGCCACCTGAATGATTAAAGTAAAAATTGCAATGCGACTGTTGGCAAAGAATATGATGATGAAAATCCTGATACATCAGGAGGTTGCTGGTCTCTCCACCTCCTGAAGCTGTCCATTAGTCTTCTAGGTGGAGGGAGTTCAGAGGATGAAGGCAGTCAAAAACTACACATACTCACTGTGATAACAGGAGCAATGATCATATTCAGAGCTGAGGAAAACCTCTTGGTTGAAGACATGGAATTAACTTAATGACTGGCAATACAATCCACCACAATTTATCCTTCTGTGTGTGGTCTTGTAAAAAATAGAAAATCTGTGGTGTAAAACTAGGGATAAGCACATTTCAAAACTCTAGGAAGTGGGAGTATTTTTACTAGCACAGTATAAAATGGGTAATGATTTCTTGATGTGAGAAAGGGATTAATTATACCCATGGAGAAGTATTGTTACAGAGTCTTGGGCTAGCTATGATTTTGTGCATCCCTGAGAGAAAATGGTAGCTGTTAGCCACTTGCTCTTGTCTACTGGTTCTTCACAGTCACTTCTCCATGTCCTAGCTCAGTGCTCTTGTCATTGCTGACATACTATCGCTTATTCCATGTCTTAACCTTTCCTCTTACATGTCTGCAGCAAGTCTGAATAAGAGCTCACATTAGTGGTACACAAACTGAGTACTTTGAAACTTTGCCAGTTGTCTATATTCAGTAATTCATACAAAGCTCGCTTGCATTTTGTTCCCAAAAGGACCTTAACATCACAAGCCGATGGGTCAGTAGGACTCTGCTGACTTTGAAACAACAGGCAAAGTCTGATAGATCAAGCTGAGGAAATGCTGACAGTGAATTCAGTTTATACCAATGTTACCTCTAATCATAGGCTTGAAAGCCTTGTCTGGGTCACGTTCACCTGGGCAGCTCAATCCATGCCTTTCAAAGCCTCTAACATTTTCTTCCTTGTCACTGAATTATCACTGTTATATTTATAGAGTCATTTTTAGTAATGAAACATCCCTGAGTGGCATAGAGTGCAACATTTGCATCAAGCAGTGATTGTCATTTACGAAGTGTGAAACTTAACGAGTAAAAAAGAGGACAAGGCCTCCACCACACTGTTCCCAATGGATGTCAGAGATAGGATTTATTTTCTAGAGTGGAGGCAGAAGGCGCTGGCACAGGCTGGTAGGTGTAAATACACTACTATTTTATGGCCAGGGAAAAGTAAGATGTTCAGTCTCAGGGTTACATTTCATACATCCGTAGATATTGGACAAAAAAAAACCCTATCTTCCATATTTCAGTTTGAACTTATGTGCTATATTCCTGGGATGTCCAAAAACAATGACTGAAAATAGGAACCATCTCCCAGGCTGGACCTTAGCTCTTCTGGAAACAGCACAATCAATGCAGAGGCAGGAGGGAGGAGGACTGGAGGAGCCTGACCTTTTTTCAAATTATGTTTGAAGCACAGCTTCAGAGGGGTGGAAAGCCAACAGGGAAAGGAGCCATCAGCTGCACGTCTCTAACTAAGCTGCCTGACCAATTTGTGACCGCTGCAATCTTAGAGAAGCTGGTACAGTCTGGTGGTGAGAGGCCAAGAGGTTAGCACACTTTGCCTCCTCTTTGTGTAGAAGCTGCTACATCAGAAATCCTGCAAACTGTCCCAAAGGGAAACACACACTGTGTAAGCCGCCACTGTGAAACTGAACAAAGAAAATCACATAACAAAGTTCATCTTCATGGGCAGCTCTGGTAGCTGCTGAACCTCAGCACCATAACCTGGCACTGGTATGGGAAAAGGGTTGGTGCCAAGGTGCAACAGGAAGATAAACTGACTCCTGTGAAACTGGGCAGAAATGAACAACATGGAGCATGTAGTCAAAGCATTTATGAGAGTAACATCTACCTTCTGCTCAACAAAGCTCAAGAGGGACCTCTTAATGCCAAGGGCCTCCAATCTTGCAATCAGTTGAGCACCTTCTTTGCTGAAATGCCTCAATTTTTAGCAACTCTCGTTAGAGCTAAGTGTCTGACAGCTTGCAGAATCAACTCCTTAATGCTGTCTATCACAAGCCAATCAAAAAACATATGTTGCTTTTGGAAACAAGTTTTCTCAACTGAGGTGCCTTCTACTACCAGGTTTCTTTTCTAGCAATTTCCATTAGAAGGAAATATGAATCTTGGCATTAATTCTTTATAATAAGAGCAGGCAAGAGTGATATTTACAGCAAAATAAAGTCTTTGTGGTACTATAATGAACACTGTACATCTGCTTCCTCAATGCCAAGAGTAATTTAGCATAATATGGTTGAATTACTGGAGAGCAATGCTAGAAGTAGTCCATTCAATTAGTGCTTTAAATATATGCTTTAAATATGCTTTTGTTAATCAATCATTAAAAAACATGTCTCAATTGATAAGCTTGCCACCAAAAAAATCAACAAACATATCCAGTTACTACAGAAAGAAGATGTGACAAATTTTAGTTTTAGACACTTATTTGAAAAGCTTCAGGTTCTACCGTGGACTACGGAAAGCCAGAACAAACTAAAATGAAGAACTAATATTGTGAATTATGAATTTATTTGCTAAAATTCATACTATTTTATCCTTAAAAGTCCATGGATTATTTGAATATATGAAATCCAGCATTAAGAATTTGAACTTTTGAGTGTAAGTGACTATGTCGGCAAAACCAATCACAAAAATCCAGCCTGGGGTATGTGATCATTTTGTGTTGCTCTACACTCAGTCAGTCCAGGGCAAAAGAGGTACTGCATGAATGTGGCCAAGCCCAAATGAAATGAAATTAAATTAAATCTAACTGCAGTTACCACAGCACAGCTCCATAAATAAATAATGTTGAAAATTTTCATTTTCCAAATAAACAACAATGCTACTTGCTCAAATCCTGTGCTAATAGTAACAAAAATTAGATTGGCAGTATATGAAATTCTTGGTAGACGTCATTGCCTATCAATGACAATGAAGAATATTAGAATGAAGAATATGCCAGAATATTAGAAGTTTTAGGACAAAAGCCAAAAATCCACTTTTATTTCTAAACTGGATACTTCTACTTTTGTGATCTCTCACAAGTCCCTTAACCTTTTTTCTTTAATTTCCACACCTATAAAATGTGACCGTAATAATTACTGATTGAAAAAGTCATGGCATTGTAGTGATATAAGAATAATGCTTTAAGGATTAAAGGCCCTGCAGATAATGATTAGTCTAATTTTCATTGGTGACCTCTATTTAGTTATCTTGCCTGGGAAGTAATTCAAAAATCCCAAGGAGGAATTAGTTTTTTGAGAAGAAAACAACACTTTCACGATGTAACATACAATTCTGAGAAGAAAACAACATTTTCAAGATGTAACACATAATTATGAAGGACTATTTGAAGAAAAACCTCTTTATTATGCAGCACTATGAACAGTAGTATTTGTCACTTATTCTATATTTCTATGGGTTGGCTAAATATATACTTTTAATATACTGAAAAGGAATATATGAAATATTTCAAACAGTATGTGTGTTGGGAAATCAAGGAAAATATGAATCCCCTGTAATTAAAACTGAGCATTTCTAGAGTTCAGTATGACACCATTCCCCCCCATCCAGTAAATCTACATAAATAGTATGCAGACATTAAGTTTTGATATACACATACTTGGAATTTGGGATCAAGAAGGGCTGCAAACAGGTAAATCACCTTATAAAGGAATGACAGTCTAACAGTTAGAGTGCTATAAAGAAGTATCAAGACCAATGCTTTATTATGCTGAAGGCATTTTAAGGTAATCACTAGAGAAATGTGCTCTGAATTTGGAGTAAAAAAAGGTAACTTTAGTAACTGTTGTTCTATAGGATTAAAGCAATTTTGAAGAGATGTCACATTTGCAACAAAATTCTCACAACTAAATTTGCTGAACAGGTTTTTTTTTTCTTTTTTTCTAAGCTGTAATGGACCTGCACACGAACATTTATTAACTGAGAGTTTGTAACTACTTTTGTACCTGTTCTAGCATTGTTAAAACAGAACAAAGAAATGGTGATATTCTTTAGACTTGATTCTGCCACAAAATACATATGCAAACTTGCAAACTGACTGATGGAAGGCAAGGGAGAGCTCCATAAAGTACTTGAAATAGCCTGTGAATTATCTTCTCATGCAGAAAAGGGAAGCTTGAGACCAGAGCTGCATAAGGCATTATCACTACAACAGACTGATTTTCTTCATCCACTCTAGAGCCCTGTGGGCTCCCTGTGACGCTGACCCTCCAAGAGCCTGGACAACGGGCAGCTCCTTTGTGCTTCTCCTTGCCTTGCCTTGCCTCAGATTGCACTGGCTTCTGCATGGTTTGAAATAAACTGCATCTGCTTGTGATCCTGCCTTCATTTCTTTTCTTCCCTGCCCGCTTCTTCTTATTTCTGCTCTATGCCCTCTACTGGCATCCCAGGAGGAGACTGCTCTGAAAAAGTTCACAATGGGTAAAAGTGGGGGTAAAGAGAAATGCAGTGGAAACTGAATCCCTCTTTCAAAGCTAAAACATCTGTGTTTAGTACTACTGGAAGAATGTAGATACATTAATAATGACTGGTGATTAAAATTAATTAATCCACAAGATTAGGTCCATGGCAGCCTTCCACTCCCATCTGTGTTTGCCTTTGGTTTGCAAGCAAATGCATGTAACAGTCAATTCAGAGACAGACAAAAAGAAAGCTCCAATCCTTTGCTCCACTCCTGAAATGCATCCAAAATAAATCCTATATATGCATATATATATATACACACAGTTATATACATACAGATATATACATACATATATGCATGTGTTTGAAACATACACAGATGTACGAGTGTAATGGAAACCATCAGTCCCATCTAGATGATGACAATTATCCTGTCCTTTGTAACCACGGACTTCACTCACTTTTGACCTTCCTCTTCCTTTCCTCCTTTCCTTCCTCTTCAGAGATAACATTTTACCCTTGCTACGGTTTTCACTGAGCCTGCTACCTATCTTTCTAATGAGTTCAGCAAAAAACAAACCAAGACTTGAAGCTACTTTTCAAAGAAGTATCTATAAAACAAAATCATGTGTGAAATCAGAAAAATGTTCATATGAGATTGTCTACATTTTAACTCCATGTTTCAGATACTTTACTGAGATCAGGTCCCACTATGTTCACTTTTATATGTTCTATCCCTGTAACAGTGAGAAAATAAAAAAACACCCCAATCCTATTTCTCTTTTCACTAAAACCATCCAGACAAGGCTTTTGCACCATTGATACATTCCTGATGTTTGATTTACACACAGCACACATGCACTACATTACAGACATCTCAGAAGTGATCCTGTCGTTACACATTGGCAGCTGACAATTTAATGCTGGCAAAGCAAATCTTGATTGCCCAAAATAAATCTAATACATTACTTGGAGAGTAAGAAATACATGACAGCTGGGTTGAGCATCCTTTAAATGTAGGCATGTGATCTTAAGTTACAGCATGTATGCATATAATGCATACATACATATATACATACATATACATGTACGTATATATGTGGATGTGTGTGTCTTCCATATATGCACCATGATTTCCAAGAAAGCTACAAATTTCCACATGCATTAAACTATCTAAAAACATAGAACTAGGCAGTCTAATAAGTGGAATTTTCTTAAATTATATTTGAACAATAAACAGCAAGAGTAATACTGCAAAGTACTGCTCTATTATCATGTATATCTACAATAAAATTCTAGGAACAGTTGTCTCCCAAAACACATCCCCCAAAAAAAGTAAATTAAAAAAAAAAGGTAACACCCAGTGTCCTATATTTGTATATTCATTGTCAGTTCAAAAAAAAAAAAGTAAACAAAAGAGAAAAACGACATCCCCACTCAGAGTTGCATATTTACATTCTTCAAACTGTAGCGGTGAAAAATAATTCTATTAAGTGCAGGACATTCCTAGTGTTGCAGTAGTGACATTTTTAATAATTTTTTCATGAAAACATTTCTTTTTGTCTTACTGGTGATGCATTCCATGACTACATGAAAATTCTATTATCCCCTTCACTTGCAGCCAGTGGTTGAGTCTGGATTGAAAAGCTCCTTGTACAATGGAGGAAACAGTGTGTTCACTATGTCTGGATGAGATTGCTTAAATACCTGCAGTTTCTCTCCGTGCAAGTTGCAAAGTGCAGTAATTGTTGGTATCTTGGCTATTAACTGTAAGACATTGAAACAAAAAAAACAAGGAAGAAGGTGGAAGCATATTCTGTAATAAATTACACTTTCCAAAATTAACTATGTTAGTGTCTTGCTGAGTAACTGAAAGTGATACTCTATGCTCCATCAAAACCTATCCAAAGATCTAGACACTGTTCTTTCTATAAGAGCCTAGAAACAGCTGGCCCCAAAGTTTTAGCCAAGGGCCCAAAATGCATTTAACAAGGAACAGTCTCAATGAGCACTTTTTTAAGGCAGTTGCATTCTTTTCAGGGTATGAATTAAAATTATTAGTAAAATGAACAAAAAAAGGGAGTAAGAGGCAACAGGAACAAGAGTCAAACTTCTACAAAATCTTCTACTCATGGCAAGCACATAGTGCACTTCTTTTAGCTCACATTTATGTGGCAGCACATACAGGAATGGCTGTGGAAAGAGGAGAGTCATGCTTGAGGATTGCTTGGCATTTTGTTTAAAGAACTCACCTTTGTCAATGTCTCTTCATCGAGGTGGTTCTTCTGAATAACATGTTGAAGTGCAAAGTAAATCTTTTCCTGAAGCTTCTGGACTTTCCTTGGCTCTATTAACCAGGCTCGATCTGAGAAAAAGGAAATCAGAAGTTAAAGAGCGCACAGATGTGGGGCATGCTCATGGTGCACACAGATTATTGTGCTGTCAAGTATCCACAGGAATCATAATTCTCACGAGGAAGGACTGTGTGGTAATTAGACATGGTTTCAGAGTCAAAGTGTCTTAATCCATTAAAGGATCACCTGAGCACTTAATTAACACATACAAAACATCCAGGAACACAGTGTTGGCTCTGCATCTCTTTGTTTAAAACAGGATGCTAGGCATAAAGATGGGAACAGAAATGAAACACAGCTCAACATTTTATTATTCTCTGTTGGTACAATCAGTGCTCTAATTTCATACTGGTTAGGTGATAAACATGTCGTTATCTCAGTGTCTTAATACATAAATAATAAACTTACTGATCAAAACAGTTCTTTGAAAATAAGAGAATATAATATTCAAACATTAATATATCTCATTATTTACTAGGCTAACATTTTGAGACAAAATATATTCTGAATTTTAAAAAAGTGCCTTTCTTCAAGAGAATTTCTTCAATAATTCAAAAGAATTGCAAGTTTTTCATTATTTATAAATGTTCTCTTTTGAAACAACACAAAATCGAAGACTATCTGGAAGAGTAACAGCTACGCAGTTGTTTTAAAACCTGTATAGCTTCTACTGGGCTCAACCCCCAGATTCAGGAGATTGCCCTTACGATCTACTTTCTCTCTAGTCATGGGTTCTGGAGACAAACACACAGAAAGATGAGTAGCATGCCCCAAGACAATCCAAATCCATTAATGCCGTGTGCTTGCAGCACCACTGAACCTTCTGTTTTCCTATACTGCAAACTGTTTTTTTTTCCTTTAATCCAGACCAATTCTTTGGTATAGATTTTAGCTTTCATATGGGAAATGAGAAAACTTCTTTTATCACAGGCATGAATCTTCATGTACAAATTGAAAAATTCAAGAAAAACCCCCTTTCACTTTTCTTTCACCCATTCCCCATCTCTAAAATGATTTAAGTTAACAACTTCAACGAGCACATGCCACACAGGTTGGAACTGAGCAATATTTCATCACAGGAGTAGCACAATTCTGCCATTTGTCTGACTGTCTCTGGGGAGGAGTGTATGAAAAGAGTTGATTGTCAAGTACTGTGAAAAGAGACAAAACCAAACCTCAGCTATTTAACAGATTATCAGGAAAACAGTACTTTGTAAATGCTAGAGAACTGTGTTCCCTGAAAGTAAGCCAATGGATCCTGTGCCATCAGTGGCCACAGAAATAAAATTAGCTGAGAACACAGTTGGGAGGTGGAAATCACTGTTTGGAGGGTAGTATGTGCAGTATTTTGGTGTAACCTCATGAGGAGTCACTGGCTCAAGTATTTCAGTTCTGAGCAGACAATAGGAAGAACTGCTCAGAGTGAAGAAAAAGGGAGCAGAGTCCTTTCAGTAGGTGTTGTTAACGATGAGAATGAATGTGCTGACACTATCAGTGATAGTCTAATTCTGACTCACATGATCTCCAACACAGATGTGCAAAAAGCATAAGGTGACCTAGAAGAAGTCTTCAGCAGAAAATATTGTAAAAATAATTAACAGTGTGGATTTTTTGTAAGGCTGTTTAAAAGGTTACCCTGAGATGAAATGGTGTGTCTACATTCCCTGAGGCATATTTAAAAATCCCACACCAAACTGTGAGCTTGTATACTATATCTACCCTCTGAGTCAATCACAAAAGTCTCCTCTGTGATCAGTCAGCCATCACTCCCTTAAATGCATGCTTGCCTGTGTAGAGCTATGATATATGAATACATTAAAAAGAGCATGTTGCACATCTAGTCACTATCTCTCATCTGTAACAAAGTTCAGACAGAACTGCACATGCTTATGTTCTCATTCCCAAGAAAAAAGCCCATCACAGTTATGGACTATATAACCTAGTCACGGTGGTGACCTTTATACTCCCTGAAAAAGCTAGGAGGATCATGAACCTTTTGAATAACATGTTTCTCTTCATGTGGCCTGAAGGATCCTGAATTTCTTGTCTGCACAATCCTGCTCCATATCTGTTGGATCTATCTCCAATATATGTCATTTTTGATGGCATATTTGGGTAATTCAAGTATTCTTCCACTTCTTAATACATTGCTTAAAATTATTCATTTATTTAGATAACATTGCTTAACATTATTATTTATTATTTATTAACAGCTATTTAAGTATGTAGAAACAGATGTGGATAAAGACTGAAAAAAAATCAGTGTTTGCGATGAAAATTTACCTGGTGATATCAAAACAGCAGATGAAAACAAGGCAATCTCCTCCTCAGTCAGCTGTAAGGAACATAAATTCTTTGCAAAGTCAAACGCTTCATTTACCAGATCGTCAGAACCTGCAGACCAAAGAGGACAAAACCAATACTAGAAATCAGCTCTTCAATCTGCAGGGATTGTTTTGGTGTCAGTAAAAGTTGTTCCTGAATTTCTGTGCTGCTAAAGTAAGTGCTTTTTCCACCTAAGCTGAAAATGGCCCTAAAACAAACGCTGAAGTGAAAAAATTATCAAGAATTAGGGTCAAGTACAAAAATTGCACAGACATTTTGGAAGAGAGTACTCTTTTTACCAGTGAGGCAAGAACTGACATTTCTGATCAGATATTAAAACTAAGGAAGAGGAATGACCAGCCCTAAATAACTTTCATATATAATTTTACTAATTAACAGAACAAATGTTTATGAAAATTTGCAAAAGCATCATAAAGATAATAAATCAACCAATACACATTCATAAATTATTTGAACTTGTAATGAAGTAATATGCTTATGATAGACTAAGAAAAAACTATATATATTATAAATATATAATTTGAATGCAATATTCCTGTTTGAGTTTGGTCCTGAATTAATTTCTGATAATATCAGTCTGATGGATGCACAAAACACAAATATTTCACTATTAACATTTCAGGTAGTGCTCAACATTATCAGTTGAGAAACTGATGAAAAATTAATTTTTCAGTACATTAATCTAAATGAGCTCACTTTTAGGCAAAAGAGCAAGTCCTTACCTATATTTTGTACCAGTACATTATTTTAGTATCCTCATTGCTGGGACTAAAAATTGCATTCTGCAGACACAATTAGTGGGAGGGATTTGATTCATCAAGTGTAATTAAACAGTAAAACAGTAAAGATAAACAGCTTGGCTCCTGCCATAAACTCATGGTTCACCAAAATTTCAGAAGACAAGTAATCTATTTAAAAAAACTTTCTTGCTGATCTTTTTTTATTAGATAAAAACACCTGACATTGTTAGCAGCTAATAGAGTCACCTAATTTTTTCTTTTTCTGTTCCAGCCTAGTCATTTGGATGCTTCAGGATTCAACATTTACTGGAAATTTCCACTGCAGGTCACTATTCTCATAAAGACAAATTTCTTGCTATGTGGCTTGATGCAATTGGTTGGAAAAAAGAAGAGCAACATACCCAAAGCTTTAAACATTTGCATCCCTCCATACTTTCCTTCAAACAGAACAGTATTGTTAAGTGGGTTGAAGGCACGGCACATTCTCACCAAAACCACTTCCAAGCAGCCTAGCAGACAGAAAAAAAGAGCAAAGGTACCAGGTATTATTGGCTAACAGCAGAGTACAGGAAATCTCAAGAAGGTATGTACAAAGCCATCAATCCTTAAAAATATCGGAAGGAACAGACACTCTTTGAAGACATCTAGATTATACATCTATGAATGTGAGAAAAAGTATTTCTGTCTGCTTTGAGTATAGAAACGGCTCATTTCTGGTCCAGTCTAACCACCTTTGCTATAGGTTAACTTTTTCACCCTTTGCAGAAAATTAGAAGCCTGGACTGAATCTGAATTGAGATCTCGAGGGAATAATTTCAGTTTAAAATACTTTATCCTGAAAAATAGGCATTTATTGAAACTCCTTTTTAATAATCAAACTTTTTTTTTTTAATAACAAAAAGCAGCTTCATTCAAGGCATATAAAAATCCCAGCTTATTTTGGCTGGAGAGGAAGAATACCACAAAGCATTTTTAGAGAGAAAGTACAGACTGAAGAGCTGCCAAGGGCACCCCTAAAACAGATTTTACTTCTTGTTTGTTTTTCTTTTTCTTTTCTACTGGTTGCTGAATAGAGAAAGAAGCACATCTTTTTTTACTCCTGATCTTTGCATTTTATTTCCTAACTGCAAAAATATGCAGTCAGAAAAGTGGAAGGAAAAATTTAAGATTTCTTTTCTCAATTCAGATCTCCTGTAAGACGAACTTGAATCTGAAGATTCTTCCACAGACATGCTTTTAAAAGAAAAGTCCTCATTTTCTAACTCCTGGTCAGCATTAACAGCAAAAGAGAAAATAAAACCTGACATATTTTTATATGCTATAGCTTAACAACTTTTCCCAACAGTAGAATGAAATAAATCTTTTCCTGAAGGTGCAGTTGTGTTGCTAGCTTTGCCAGTCAAATGAAGTTTCCTAGGGGTGCACTGGTACATGCAGAATTTTCAAAATCAGTATGAGATTAAAAGAATAGTCCTTGTGCTACAACTCCCTTTTTCTAGGCGACTGCCTGTGTGCTCCCTGTGTCTCTGTCTCACTTCCCTTTGCAGCTGTGCCCACCACCAGAGCCCAGTTCCTCACCAAGACAGTCATGGTGCTGCAATGCCAAGGTCATTAGTTTGATTCCCCTACGGGCCACTTCAGAGCTGGACTCGATGATCCTTGTTGGATCTTTCCTCCTTAGAATAGTCTCTGATTCTTGTTTTGCAACGAGCTCAGTTGGTTGGAGTATGGTGCTAATAATACCAGGGTTTTGGGTTTGATCTCTGTTCAGGCCATTCACTGAAAAACTTGACTTGATGATCCCTGTGGGTCCCTTCCAACTCAGAACAGTTTGTGATTTCTGTGTATGGTATGCTGAATCACACAGGATTTCAGCCTTAGTGAAGAAATATCACTTCAAACAGAAGCACTTAAGTTTTAACAAGCTGCATCACACAGCACCCTACCTTTTACACACGGAGGGAGCAAGAAACTGATACGAGAGGGGAAATAATAAAAAGTCGTGGTTCCTGTGTTTCACTTAGTCATGCCATTTTGTCCTTCTGGGCTTGGCAGTGTTACTGCATAGTCATGATAAATCTTGTCAGGATTCTTTCGGAAGACAGAAATTACCGAGTCCCTTGATGAGAAAGGAAAGCCCTTTCCCCCTTGCCTTATGCACACACACGCAAACCTGGCATGCAGAGAGAGCGTGGCTGGAGCACACTGTCATAATCTGCTCTCATTTACTCTGAAACCAACTGGCACCAGCAGGAATTTTCCCTCCTGTGCATTGGCTGTAGAGTATTTCTGTAGTCTCATTAAAAAGATTAAAGATGACCACAGAGGCAGACCCCAGTGAGCCTGCCTTTGTTTCATGAATGACAAGTGGAAATTTTACAGGGTGGCAGATGACTGATTCGACCCGCTCAATTTACAGGCTCCTTCCACCACATGTCAGGTTGGAGACTGCAGCTTTTGCAATAGTTGTTTTTGTGTGTGTGTGTGTATGTGTATGTGTGTACTAAAAACCACAACTGACTGTAGAGGGAAGGAGATCAGAAGGCAGTAACATCATTGATGTGGAAAAATACAGCAAGGTTAATGTACTTAAAGCAACAGACAGAAATTAGAGCTCCTTCAAAATTAAGATGATTTGCAAGAAAAGACAGGAGAGCACATTTCTAGGGTGCTGGGTGCTAAGCCACTCTCAAGCCTCTGGTGCTTACCCACCTGACTTAAGAAGGAGAATTTGGTCATTCTGGCAGAGCTCCATGAAGCCTGTTATGCGCTTTGCAAACTCCACCACATACTGGATAGCATGAGTGATCTGAATGGCACACTGCTGCCACAGAGCTTCTCTTGTCTTCAGGAAAATACACAAGGAAAAGCAAAGCAGTGAGCAAGCAGGTACATCAGTGCAATAAGTTCTTCAGGTGACCTTGCAGACAGCAGCACTCCCCACACTCCAACATACAGGCAGACTTCTTTTTCTCTAGATACCCAACACTCTCACTAGAAGGCTGCCTTACTCATCTGAACTGTGGCACTGCCTCTTCAAAGGAGCACAATGCACTGATCAGTGTTAAAATGTAGTTCTAATGTTGGCTCTTATGCAGGACAGACTAATAGTAGCACAAAAAATGTACACATTCACAGCACTCTTAGGCAAGAAGTGGCACAATGCTATTAATTTATTCAACACAATATTTTTCCTAGTTTGAAACTTAAAATATATGACTGAAGTATCTGAACACAGATTACATAAATGTTTTGACTTCTTGGTAATAATTTTCTTTGCACACACATGTGTGTAAATGTAAACGGATGTTCTTGGTTTCATGTCACAGCTCTGCAAGCTGTGGTGTGTTTTTGTTCCTGCCAATTCTGCATGGCCCCTCAGATTTCAAAGAACAAGCCTGAGTCTCTCCTGTGTCTTACATGACCAGCTAATGTGCCAACTGGAGTTCGACATGAGACTCATTGCTAATGAAGCCAGTGCAAGAGGCACAGAGGTTTCTGTTGACTAGGCGACATCGGAAGAGGTTGCAGTGGAAAACAGACTGAACTTGGCCCGAGAATCACAGAAGCCAAACAAAAATTTAGTGTAATGAGATAATTTTTCTATCCAATACTTAACAGCTTCAATTTAAGGACTACTTTCAGTTTGTTATTATCTAGTGTTCTGAGTGACAGGTGTTTTTTATTCGCATAAAAACCAGATGTGTTTTCAAAATTATAGGGAAACAAATTTATGTTGTGTTATTTTCTTAAAATTTTTACAACGGAGGATCCAATCATTATCACATTGAACTTAACTGAATTTGTGCATGAGGTTTAGATCTGTAATAACAAGCAGAAAAAACTGAATTCTACGACCACACCTAAGCTTTAGCAAACAAACAGCCCAATATGCTTCTGCTTCTTTTTACGATGGTATTGCTTTCAGTGACCAGTAACCAGTTCCCCAAAGATACTGAAAACTGTATTTTGACCTGTACAAAACTCAACAGTGTATTCTCGCCAAATAAATTACTCTGTTAACAATTTCATGTAGAGGAAAAAGCATATTACAGGATTGTACCTTGCTCTGGTAAACCTTTATTTCTTCATATGTGTGGGTCTGCCATGCTAGCTGATGTAATTCCTCCATTGTATATTGACATGTCTCCAAATGAGATTTAATGATATTCTGTGCAATTCGATCTGTGAAAAGGAGAAAAAAATATTGCTTGCATGAAACAGTGAACAGGAACATCTGCAACAGCAAAATGTTGAAAACACTGAAGTTGCTAGAAAATGCACATTTAAGAAAATTAGTATTTTCTTTTCAACGCTACCTTTCTCATTTGTTTTTAATTCTGAAGTTGATTACTGCAAAATGTATCAGTATTCAACCCAAAGCCAAATGATCTTGATAAACAGTGGATCTGCAGAGGAAAATAGCAATGATTTTTGTGAAACTATACAGAACCTTTATTCTGAAAGTGATTTAATATGTTTAAACAAGTGTCATTTGGAGACCCTCTTTACCCAATTTCTTTTGTCTACCCCAAACCTAAGCAGTAACTGGTAGATTCTTCTAGCCTGGAGAAGAGAAGAAACACTGCTGTTGATTATCATCCCAGCAGGGCACCTCCTGCTGTGTGTAGGTGTTTGCTTTCTTTCCTCATTGCCCATTTCTTTCTAGTTCTGGTAAAACAACTAATCTACTGAACTCAGTGGTCGTCAGGTTTCAGAGCTGCCAGGTCTCAGAAACTGACTGCTTGAGCTTGCCATGAACATTTGGATTACTTTGGCGTGACTCATAAAAGAAGAGGAAACAGGTCTCCTTTTTCTCAAGTTAGCTTTAAGCTGGATAATTTTCTGATTGAATTTGATGAGCAAGAACATGGAGACTGGTTTTAGCAAGGGGTGAAAGCTGAAAGTAGTAGAACCAGCATAGCGCAGAAAACATTTGTCAAAAAAGGAAAAAGAACATTGACAAAGCACTAGCAAACATGAGCATGGGAAATGGAAAGAATTAGGTGTATCCAGTGAACACTTGTTCAGATCCTCAAGTTTGCATAGAGTGTAGGGGTCTGGAGCCTGGAGTTCCAAAATAAGTCTGCTTCCTTGGCCAGATACTGACTGAACTTAGAAACACCAGCAAGAAGGGAAGCTAAAAAATGAATATAGAAGTATAATCTCCCTATAACTGTTAGAAGAGTGCTATTAGAAGAACAGATGCCCCGTGCTACACTCAGAGTTGTTAAACTGAGACTCAGTAGAAAGGTGCTACTTTGTATAGAAAGGTGCAAGTTTGCATAGGAAGAAATAAAATACGCTTAATTGATTTGTGCAGCAACCCTTTTATAAGTCAACACTATCTTTAGGTTTCCTGATGGAAGAATTGACTCCAGCCCAAAGATAACTAAGAATCTATATTAATGGAGTGATCTACCCACTGCTCTTTTTTGGGAGGTTAGATGGAAGTCTTAACTTTTGATGCTAAGGTATCGCATTTTATAATAAAAATCTTGGAGATAAGTGGGCATCTTCCTTACAACGAATGTCTCACGTAATTTCATATTACTGCACAGATAGATTTCTAATCAGATAAAGTGACCTAATGTCAACAATCTGAAAACAATGCCTTTTGATTTCACTGACTTCAAAATACATTTGATTAGCAACTCTACACTACTGCAGAGTTTCTTAGCTTTCCTCCTTTTCCTAGCATTTATGTATTTATCTGAGGAATGAAGAGCTGAGAAACTCTCCAGGGCTTTCTAGGGGTGGCATCCTGTGTTTTACCCCATCCATCTTTTCCTTATGTACTTATGCTTATGTTGAGCTGACATTAAAACCAATTTAGATGTGAAAAGGCCACGGGCAATGGCAGCAAGCAGCAGCTCTGAATACTGACATCCAAAGAGGAATCAGGTGCAAGACAGACTTGAAACTCTGGTGCCGCAGGTTAGGCAGGGCTGAGTGTGTGACAGAAAGAGTACACTGGGTCTCTGAGGAGAAGGGAACTGCTCATTCAGCAGAGGAGCACTGCTTACATTCCATGCTGGAGTCCCTGGAAGGAGCTTTATGCAAATACAGCCTACAACCGGGCGGCAGACCTGACAAGATGCAAAAAGTGAAAGAATTATACACCTGTCTTGGCTTCTCAGATGGTCCAGTAACAGAAGATACACAAACTGAGTAAAGAATGACACTCTTAAAAGGGTTTCACATGCTTTTGTTTCTTCCCTGACATTTTCAGATTTTAGCATCTTTTTGCTAATGAACTTGGAGTTGGTACACATCTCGCCAAATCCCAAGGAAAATGACATTCCTAAACCACTGGCAACAATATAAGTGACATCTGAATGTAAACCTGTCCTATCACAGGTGCTGTCCTGGACCCAAAACATATGAATTTCTGTGAGAACTGGCAGCTCTGAAATACGCTGACCACAAGTTCAACAGATTAGCTATTTTAATAAAACTAGAAAGAAATTGACAATGGGGAAATCAAGAGAATATCTACACACAACAGGAAGAGAGAAAACGCCTTGATGCTGAGGCTGAAAGCCTGTGGAGGTACCCAGCAGAGCTGAAAATCTAATAGATCTGTTCCTCCTCTTCTCCAGGCTAGACAGGTCCACTAAAAATATTTCATATATCAAGTCTTGACTTTCAGTTGATTTTGTTTGCAAAAATCTTGGAAAACAGATTTCAAGGGTCCCCTATCTGCTTGTAACTGCATGTACACAACTAGAAATCCTGTTTGAATGGACTCCAAGGACCACAAAAGACAATTATGTCATTGTGACTTCAAACTCAACTGCACTTCTACTTGAAATATTGTCAGCTCCCATTTAGCGCAAGTTACAGCAGGTTTGTTGTATGAAAAGAAAAACAAAAGAGATGATTCTGGCCACATGGGGATGAGAATCAAAGTCTGCAACATTTTATTTTCTAAGGACCAACTGCTTAAACTATTGAGTGAAAATTAGTTATTCTAAAAGAAAGAATTTCTGAGCCTGGATGACAGTACACCACCAGCATGTAAACTGCAGGATTTGTAAAGCTTATCTATCTGCCACAGTACACAAACATAAATGTAGACTAGGTGCTTTATTCCTCCCCTTTTGCCTACATAGTGGGTTTATTACACTGGGGCTAAATCTCCTATCTTAATCACTTGATACATGAAAATCATAGTATATCCTGGCAGATGGACTCTGTCTGGGAAACACAGTCCACAGAAAATAATGTTCCCAGTGTCCAGACTCTGGTATACCCTGGGATGTGGAAGCATTTGAATTTGGCAGCTTCATTCTAAATTTGAGGTTTTCTTAGTGTTGGTAACTTGAAATTTTTTCTTGAAAAATGGACATTTTTTCTACAAATGCTCTGCTTCATTAAAAAAAAAAAATCTAGAAAGAAGTACTTGCTTCCAGAGAGAGAAGCCATAAACAACATGCTCACTTCAAGGAAACTGGCAATAATTGTAACCAATGGGTTACAAAAAACCAGAAACACTTGAACAAAATGTGTCACATAGCGTCCGCTTACATTTCATTACTGTCCTGTATGTCTCTGACTGGTTTTCTATAATGGCCCACTATTTTAGCTGTAGAGTCTCATCTGTCCTTAGGAGACAAGGAAATCCAGATGGCGCTTGTTGGGCTGGCCAAAGAGCAGAATCCTGAGAGTTTCAGCTGGTCCCCACTCCACCCAGCACAGGATGTGCTGCCCTTCCTGTAGCAGGGCCTGGTGAGGCTTTGAGAGATGTCAGATCAAGGGGTAGATAATTTAACTGGAATTTGCAATGCAGCAGTCAAAAAAATATAAAAGTTTAATGTATAGTAGGAAATGTCCAGAAGCTGAAAATTGTACAACAGGAAGCTGAACAGGACCACGAGAGATCAGTGCAGTTTCAGGAAAAGAAATGGGTTTTACATTTGTCCTGGCCCACCTAAAACTGAAGACAGAACCAAGAGACTTGATTCTGTGAGGATTTCCCAGTGAAGTAAGCTGTAGAGTGAAGTAGTGCAACAAACCTGAATCCCTACAGTCACATCAAACATGACTTGCCACTCCCCCTCTGATCTCCCATCCCCAGTGTCTGGGTGGGCATCATGCATGGGCACAAGGGACCAGCCTGCTCAGACTGGTCATCTGCCACTGCCTTCAGGGGCAAACACAGGACCGGGTGGTGGCTTCTGCCTTTCCCTAAAGTTGTCTGTCTCTTTTGCCTATTGAGTAGCCACTTCTCCAAAAATTGTAGGAATTCAAGTGTCTGAGAATGCTGCTTCATCTCCTTGAATCTGGAGAGTAGCTAAAGGATCATTACAGCCCTGACAGAAGGACTGGGGAGACAGAAAGGCTGTAAAAACCCTATTTCATCAACAAAACAGGCCAAAAGCATATATTGCAAGTGAAGAGCAACAACACATAATCTTGGCACAACAGCTCACTGCTTCCAGAATGACCCTTTCTGTTTCTAGTTTTGTTTGCTCTGACAGGATCTTCCCTCTCTCCTCCCCTTCCCTCCCCTCCCTTTCTTTCTCTTCCACTGTACTTTCTAATTTTAGATTTCAAGAGTTACCTCACAAAAGGCACTCTCCAAAGACTACAACTGCTCAAACATTTATTGCATCAGTAGAGAAGAAATTACTTAAATACAAGTACATACAGAAAACTGAACACTGTAACCTAGATAGCAATCAAAATCAGCATTACCACAGACCCACAGGGGTCCACCATCACCTGATAAATCAGTCCTGCCTTTTTTGGGCACCTCCTTGTAATATTCAGAGATCTCCAACTACAATAGTGAGGAAAAACTCCAACTTGAGGTCAAGTAAAATGCTGGTGGGGAAGGACATAATCCACAGAGTGCACACAACATTCATGAGCTGTGAATTTGGCCTGCTAAGTGGAAATTATCCACAGCAGCATTTGTTTCCTAGAGGCTCCTTAGTTCTTCCAGTTGTCTCTCTTTTCTCAGGAGAGACTCTAGTTTTCTTAGCATCCCCTTCTTTTGTATAGGGAAATGAAAAACTTTGAAGAGTGTCTTCTAAAACACTGATAATTTTCTTCAATTAAAATGAATAATGAATCTTTAATTTGCCACTTACCCTTAGGATCCAGCTGGGTAGCTAAGAGCTTATCTCAGCTTATATCCTAAGTTGAGCTCTTGCAGGGATCCACTTTGAATTAATGCTACAGTAACATCACAGCTTTGGCTGGCTGCTGTAAGCATAACAAAACTCCAGCCAGGCATTCTAAATAAAATCTCTCTTCTAGGACCTAAAGACTTGGCAAGATAGCACTGGATCAGCACTTTTTTGTACACTAATTCAAGGGTATTATGATTACAAAATGAAGATTTTGAAAACTGAATCACTGAATTTATTTAATTGAGATTATTCTTAAATTCTTTGATATTTATAGAGACAGTGACACAGTCAATTAAGAAAAAAATACCTCTGTAGTTGCTGTAAAACATGAATAAATAGGACTGTATTTTTAACATTAACTAGACGATGAAAAGACTTTTTTTTTTTTAAGAAGAACAGGAAAAATTTTTCCTGATAGTGGTTACAAAAAAGCTCATTTCATTTTTCACCTCTGTGGCATTCTTAATGCCATAATGCAAAAAGTCTTTTCCTTTTACAAACATGCTAGTTTCATAATGCCTATTAATTTAATAAATTTGTAACACTACACACTATGCAGCCTAGGAAGGTATTATGCACAAAGATATTATAAACTCATATGAGACTAGAAGTGCTAGAATTTAGTTCAGGAATAACTTCTTATGTTTAAGTTACTGAATGCTTAATGTCATGAACAGAGTGCACAAAGGGTAAATGTTACTTGTGTGAATTCTCTGTTTCCTCTCTCTCCCCTTCCAAAGAAATCAGTGCTAAAAAATGCTAATAAATTAATAGAAATGAGAGTACAATGGAATGAAGCACTTATCTTAAGGAACCTAGAGGATGGACCCAGAATTCTGTTAAATTCTAGAGGATTTTTATAAATGCTTAATGGTCTCTACTTAGAAATACTTCCCCTGGGACTCAGCCAATTTAGCAAAAATTAGAATTAATTTAACTGGTAGCAAAAGCACTAGCCAAGGAAATAGCTAGAGTTCAAATGACTCTAAAGACACCATATAAAATTAACACAAATTTATTGAGATGAGCTGTTTCTTAGCTTTCTCCAACATAGATTGCACAAATAGAACTTTACATTAAAATGAGACTGTTCTGAAGCAAGAAAGTGGTTTCAGTTTTTACAATTAAGCATACATTACCTAAAGTGGACATTGTTCTCCATTAAACTGATAAATGTATATGGAATAATTAAAATATTACTGTTTTTAAACCATGTTTGTGAGGGTTTGCCCTGCCATAGCCTGCAAAAAGCTGGGAGAGGTTTAACATATTTTAGCACTTGTTTCACTGTCACAGTTTTCAAATTAGCTTTCTATAAAGATTTTAAGCAATCTATCTACAGAAACAGGTTAAAAAGTGATGACAAAACATTCTACAATGGTTCTATTTTCCTGTAGGGTGGCAAATGAGTTGGATGAAAGTGATGTTAGTGTATAGTGTCAGAAAGTGCAATAACTTGGTTATCATAAGCAATGACAGAATCTTCACTGATCAAAAGAAAAGCCATCCATGCAGTCACAGGAAAAAGGAGCACAAGACAGGGCTCCACGCCTTAATATCTCATATTAACTATTCCCATTTACATGTGACTTTCATTCCTTGAAGATTATTTCACTATAAAATCTGTGTTCTGATAATCAGTTTCAGCATTTGACTCTGAGCCCTATGTCTTGTCACATTGAATCTTTCCACCGTGCACATCTATGTTCCTCTCTCGTGCATTTCACTTGAATTCTTTCTCATATCTTTTCACTCTTGTACAAAAAGAATAGTTGCTGTTCTGTGAAATAAAACATCAAAAGCTGAACGGACTGATGAAAGACATCATTACCTATGAAAGCTGGAAATGGCATCAAAAACGCAAAACAAGCAGAATTACCTTATTCTCAGGAATGAAGTGGAAAGTAGTGAAAGGCATGAAGTGAGTGATGAAAGCTAGCAGACAGAAAGCACACAGTGTGAAAAACTGGACTGTAGCCTTGGAAAGTCAAACTTAGGATGCTGCATTTGTAACCCCAAACTTCCAATTCCTTCCTTGTGCCTTAGGATTAAGGAATGATCATCCAGTGAAGTCCAGGATGACAAAGAAATATAACCGGGACTCCAGGTTAAACTCTCAGAAAATACAATTACCTTGTAATTTTTGGGGCTGACTGCCTAGAAACACCAGACAAAAACACTGATGGGAAAGTTGAACTAAGTCCATGAAGGGGTTATGCAGATGAGGACAAAAGCAACAAGTAACCACTATTTCAAGTCATAGCAATTTTGGCAGATAGTATGCCATTTCCATACACTGCAGTGATTCCTTGAGCATCACTGCCTTGACCTCTTGATTCTTGTCTGCAATTTGCCTCTTTGTGAGCTGTGTGTGAGTCACGACCCTGGAAGACAATATACTTTTTTCACACATCACAAGCCCTCTGTGCTCCAGCACCTGCTTCAGTCTTTCTTTTTTGAGCATTACATGCAGAGCAAGATTTTTTTAGCATTTCTTCTGCTATTGACATTGCGGTTCCAAAGCACATGACAGGGAACCAGCCAAAAGTCAATTCTTACAACTGGCAGCAACACTGTGCCTCAGTACTTACCACACCATTGAATTTACATTAATCTTTCTGTGTGATTTGTAATCTGACAATATTCACAGCACAGTACTATTCCTGAAAAGATTGTCATGATATATGGTAATGTATGGGATATATGATATGGTATTTTACATATTTTGACTGCTGCAAATGGATGGTTGATTTCTAACTGCTTTTATTTGGAATCTCAATAGAATTAACGTATTTTGCCAAGTTTGGTCATGGAAGAAAACATTCTCGTCTTTGGACAAAAGGTGAAATTTTATATTCTTTAAGGGATTAGAAATTTGATCTCTTTAAATAACTATATTATGATGCTTTAAAAATATAGGCTATAGATAAACCTTTTAACACCATTCTCTGTGTATTTTTAGCTCATTTGTAAAATAAGCTGAAGTTCTAAGTGCTGTCACGTGAACTGAAATGAGTACAGAACTGAAACAGGAACGTATTCTAATTGTCATCTTTAAACAGGTAACAAAGATACGGTGCCCTGACGGCATGTGTGTAAAATGCACATCGCATATTTTAAATGCTCACTAGATGGCAACATTGCTTCTTTTAAATACAGGTGCCAGGGTGTAGACAGCAGCCCTGTAAAATTTTAACTGTCGTGTAGGCAGAAGGAATATTAAACCATGGCCTAGGAAAATAAGAGAAGAACATTAGACAGGACTACAAAAACATATTTTCTGTTTCACTGCGGGGTGGGTGGTGCCTTTGTAAAGGGAACATAAACACAGATGCTTTTGCCATCTTAGGTATGAGCTTTAATTAGTGAGCTCACTGCATTTTGAATATGGTTTGGAGTGTCCCTTTAAATAGCATCTAATTGACCAATATATATTCAGTAAGATGTCTGTTAACACTTGATCTGGCACAGGGAAAAAACCCTGGAGATAAAGAGAAGGGTGTTAAGGAATGAGAAATGCTTATCAGATGCTTATTCGAGAAGTGCTTTTGCAAAGAGAATTGCTTATCACATGAAGAAGTGCTTTCAAAACCAAAGGACAGTGGACTTTTTCAGATATCGGTCTGATGCTGATATATATTTACATGTTGCATATCCAACATTAAGTCTTGTGGACATCTACGAAGAGTATAGACATAGAGGAGTAAACGAAATTCTTCTAAAGTTAATGAGAAGATTTCTGCTGAAAGGAGAAAGGTGAGGGACTGGCTTTCAAACAGATCTTCAGCAGAGGAGTTCAGAATATTTACAGGTGAAGATCTTTTCAAGAGGAGAGAGAGAAATAACTCCTGCTTATACAATATTGCAGCAATGGAAATTACAGAACTTTGCAGAATATAAAGTTGTTCACTGTGGCCCTGAGATGTATGTATGAACTCAGCTAAATTATGACTAAGTTACAAAGGCACAGAATGTCATTTGTGGTCACCAAGAGGACTTTTCTTTTACATACCTATCCTAAGTAAGTTTAAAAAAAGAGGTAGAGTTTTCTTTTCCCATCATTTTTCAGTCTATGTGTCTGGGCCATATAAATAAGGCAGGTGATGCCTCCAATCTGTGACGGGCATCTGTCCTAGGGACTTAGTGCCCATCCTAAGATACACATATCAGGGCAGGCTTAGAAGGACTGGGGAAAGGGAAGGTCAAATCTAATCTCACCAACCTTACTTTAATTTTGGTATAAATGTAGGCTCTCTAAGCCATTGGGTACCTTCATAGAGGCCTGATGTTGAAGAGATGCCATGTAAATATATGTAAACAACACTTTCATCTGTAATTATAGAGGCTGGGCTATGTGATCTCCTGTACACTCTAGAGGTGTCTTACTGACAACAGCTACACAGCTACAGGGCACTCTTTAGTCTGACTTGCAGTGAATGCTTAACCAGTCTGTTTTCTCCACCACCATGTTGGCTAACAATTTCATCTTGTCCTTAAGAAATCACAGGCCGGCAATCTCAACTGCAGGTAAGGCAGGGAAGCTTTTCCCTGCCTTTAACTATTACTGACCAAGATTAGAGTCTCATATTTAGTGAGGAAAATGCAATGTTCAGCTCAGTGGCAGATAATATTATGCACATATATTTAAACAAGATAGTATTTTAATTTCACCAAGTCTAAAAATAAGTATTTAATGCCTCCTAATTTAAAACCACACTTGGGACCAAGCTCTGCCATCAAGAACTGGAGCTTCCTTCTCACTTCAGAATTTCCCACCAACCAGAAGATCTCAGTGATTTGCTGTGCAAGGAGAAAGCTATTCTGCAAATGACCAATTTCTTGCTTTTGACATGGCAAGCAGATTTCCCCCTATGGTTTGAGCTCCCACACCATCATTTCTGCCTTCTCAGATGTGTAGATGGCACAATGGTCATGGAGAAACAGGATCACTCTGCCAAGGTCCTGGGACCATGAGTCCTCGGCATATGGGTGTCTCCCATGCTGGCAGCATCATTGGCTGATGGAACACACCTGGATCATGACAACCATGGACAGGCAGTGACAGAGCCTACCTATCTCACCTGGTCACTGCACCTCACCTATTTTGTGTTCTGACCACCCAAATCCATATCAAGTGTCCAACAAGATGCTTTGAGTTAAGGACAAAAATACATCGCTTTAAAGAAAAGGAATCTGGACTGGAAATGCACTTGATGCCAAGTTGAGATTTTGCTCCTGTATATGTATTTATGAGATATGGAGTGATGTCTTTATGCTTTGAGTTTTTTTTTGTAACAGGAAGTGGAATATTGATGAGGGCTGTGCCTAATGGGGAACTAACTGATTTTGTACAACTTCTCTCCATCACAAGCTCTGACAGTTACATGAGAAATTTGGGACTGTATCTGAAAATGCTTTTTGTTGTACTTAACCCTCTCTTCCATAGCAGGCATTTCCTACTCTGCTTCTCCTAGAGATCAGATAATGTGCACTTGTGTCTTTGTATACTTAACTAATCTGGAGAAATATAATAATTCTAAGTATGTGCAACAGAGCCCTATATAACTTCAATCTGTCAGCATTATTTTCTTCTACACCTATTTGCTAACACAGTATATAGATAACAGTAAGCATGCAATACAAGATAAGCTATATTTTCCTTGCCATTTCATTCTAATACTATGTGTCAAAACAGTTGCTGTGTAAAAAAAATTTTGCATTTCAAAACTGTAAAGTTGGACAATTTCCATTTCCACTACAAAGTCTTCTGTAGATGAATGTATGTTCGTGAAAAAGAACACTTTCACATTTAAATGAAAGCATAGAATGGTAAAAGATCAAAGTAACTCTAACCATTTAGATTAGTTTTTGGTGAAACTAGAAAATTAACATGTGAAGAAGAGTATGTAAATGATGCGTAAATTATGTCATAGAGTATCTTAGAAAATACAATTTTTATAACTGAATCAAACTGACAGGGAAAGGAAGACATTTTACTTGGATTTCACAGAGAACTTACTGCTGAATAGCAAGCCAAATGTAAATACTATAGTAATACATGCAATTGCACCAAGTGTTTTAGTCAGGTGCAACAGGGGCCATTATTACTACTTCTTTTACAAGCATTTAACATTTCATAATAATCTGAAAGAGAAGGTTCACAGCATGCTAATTAAGAGAATTCTAAACTAAAAGAAGTCACAAAACATCAATGAAGACTGAGACATAATGTCACAGGACTGCGAAGATCAGAAAAATAAGAAAGAGAAAACGAGATTCAAACTTGGAAATGTACAGTCAACTATATAATAATAAAAAATGCCCTACACATGAGAGAAGCGAGTTTGAAACAAGCAAAAGCATTAACACCAAAGAAGTAAGTGAATTAGATTTTGGTTGACATGTAATGCAGAAACTGCATAGACTACTTTTGTTCTGAGTGCTTGTGAAGAAGTCTGCTCCTTGGAGAGCTTACAGCGACTTCTAGGAACTGAAGGATGAAAGATGTTCCCACACATTCATTCATGAGGGAAAAAAGATGGTTGCACGCAAGCTCAGGCAAGTGGCAGTTGAGGTTGTGCTTATATACATGTATTTGAGGAATGTAAGGGCCAGAAGAAAGCTAAGACTCGAAATTTCTCTCTGGTAGAAAATAATCAGTGCAGAAAAGAGCTATCATGATCTCGGATACTTAGTGGTTCACTGGATCACTAGACATGTTGGTACAAAGACATCTGTATCAGCCACAAGGATCAATGCAGTACAGCTTTTCTATCTCCTATATATTCTGTATGACTTCATCTAACAGTTAAAAGCAGTAATATCTATTTAGCATAAGTTGAGTTTATTCCTAAATGTCACTTGAGTGAGATGCAATTCTGCAATGAAATTTAAGCACACTATAATATGAAATCAGTAAATCCCAGGACTGCAAGACTGCAGGTCTACAGATGGTCCAACAATCCACTGCAGCATTAAGAGGCATTTTTTACTTCTTTTTAAACACTGGAAACATAATTTGCCTGTGCACTAATCCAAGTATATTATGGTGCATCTATTCCAGTTGTGTCAGCTGATTTGTTATACTACATTATCTCTTGCTGTAACCCTTACTCCTCTCCTGTAGGTGCCACAAATGACAGATGGCAGTACTTGTTTAAAATAATCGCAATTTAGGAGCCCTAGTTTCCATTTTGAAAGGAAGAGAGGTAAATCCCAGAGCCTCTGAATTTTGCTGTCAGCTCAGAGACAGGCCATTTGCTATGTAGCACTCCCTCTGCTCTGGATATTTTCCTGCTTTGTGTCAGAAGAAGATGAAAAAACTTGAAATGTGGGGTGGATTTAGGGCTGGATGATTTAGAGCTGGGAGAGAAAAAAATGGGTGAAAAACTAAGAATGATGTATTATTTCTAAGGGAACCTGTAAGAGATAAAACTTAAGTTCAAAAGATAAAACTTTGATTCTCTGAAGTCAAAAATATTACTATGGCCATGAGAGCCATGAAAGAAGTTGGAGCAAATGTTCATCTCCAGGGTACTCAGTAGGTCTGAGCACATGCATACATTTACAGATCTCAGTGTACATCCATGTACGTGAGAGACAGCAAAGTTAGGCCAGAACTATAGAGATGTTTTCATTATTTGAAATGAATGAATTTGTTAGGAGTGCTCTTGAACAAGCTTTATTTTCCTTCTTCTTTATTTTAAATTAAATTCCATTAACGAAGTGTTACCCTTTGATTAAGTTCTCAACCACAACTGATTCAGCATATTTCACTTCTTCAGGTATATCTAGTTAGAATGCCAATCTTTGTTCATGTTATTTCTTCGTAATAGAAGTAGTACTTCCAGTGGCTTTGCTGAAATACAACTAGAAGCACTAGATGAACAGAAATTCTCCTTAGAAAGAAATCACTGCTTGTCACTGCGTTTCTAACAGTCTCACCTCACAGAGGTCTCTGTCACTTGTCAAAACTGAAAGCAAGGGACAGGCTCTCCAAGGCCTTCAGGCAGAGAAACAGGGACACCCACAGAAATATATTCAAAGTTTGTGCACTTCATGAATTTAGTGAACTTGCTGTGCATAGACATCCAAGAGTATGAACTGGTACTTTTTTACAGTAAGTACCCTAGAATTAGCAGCTATGGTGATTCTAGGTGTTGACAAGAATAAGTATGGTTGGCTGAAGAGATCATTTAGCCCTGCCAGTAATGAGCTCATTTGAAACAAGCCCCTTCCTAATTATCACTTGGTTATGATTGATTCATCATCTGCTTTGATGCTCCTATTTAATAAACAGAAATGAACTGCTGGGTTTAAGAACTGCATAATTTTTAGTAAAAACAGAGCTGCCTTAATATTATGTCAATTAGTTCCAGACTAATTTTCTTTCCTTTACTCTCTGTATGTGTGTGCACATACACGTGTGAACACATAACTGTTGCATATGGAATGCCTGTATGACATTTTAATGAAGACAGTACTGGAGCTTAGCTTATATATACACATTGCACAACAGGAATAAGAATTTTCCTTACCGATTTCACTCATGGATATCCCTGGAGCTAATTGCCCATTGTTGAAAGAACTATAGGTAAACAAGTTTGGTACAGAGGTGAGGTCATAGATAGGTTCCTGCTTTATCTGTTTGATTCCAGTCATGTCTAACCCAGACTGGTCTGGGGAGGGCTGGGCAGAATCCACGTTGTAATAGCTCTCAGACTTCGGCAGATCGATGACATGCCCGTTTGAGTAGGTGCTGCCAGTTTCGTTATTCAGATTGTTCAAGCCATTGCTGATGCTGCTGCTGTAAACCCTGGCGAGGGCTTCTGCCTCACCACTCTGCTGCTGCCGCTGTTCCTGCAGTCGCTGCTGGTGCTTTTGCACTTCAGCGTACAAGCTATCCCTCTGCTTTTTGGACATTCTTCCAAATTTCACAGCTGAAAAGCAAAGCACAATGAGAACCATTGTCACCTGAATTTTTTTCAACTCCCCTCAACCCCACCACTCTTTTGATACTAACTTTCAGGATTCATTTTGCTGTGGAAGCACCTTTTTCTGTGGAAATGAGAAAGGACGCAAAGCTTTACATCACATACATCTCATAAAGGAAAAAATATTGCATATTTGAATTTACCAGGTGACAACAGTGACTCCTATTTGACAGGAAGGTCTCAGTCAAGCAATCTGCTTCCCATTCTGAATGTTAAAAAGACGATGCATCCTTTTATATCTCTATGTCCACTGAACAACAACCCAGAGCTGTATGAAATGTACAGTGGGTAAATTCATATCCATTTACTGAATTTTCACAAACCTTTACACAGTACACTAACAAGATTAGTATTCTGGGTGAAAACAAGCCCTAAAGACTTATTATCACATCCTTTCAATGGGGTGTTATCTTCCTACTTAAAAAAAAAAAAAGTCTTACAGGTTAGAACCTAGAGGAAAATAACAGATTTGAAGGCAAACAGCACAAATTAATGCCATCTTTTCCACTGAGCAAAGTCTTAGGGATTTATGCAATCTCCGTTTTAATAATCTCCATGTACAAACCCATTCACTCCTTCTTATGAGAAAGGGAGGAAAATAGAAGAGGGCAAGCCATTTTCCCCAGAAACAGGGTTCACTACACCAAGATTGAAATTTTCAAAGGTGACAGGAACTAGTGGAACTAGATGGAGCAAATTCACAGCCTGCACATACACAGCTGATCACAGTTGATTATCACTCTCCACCCTCATCTCTCTATAAATTCTGGTCTTTTACTGGGCTAGATCTTGGGATCTTAGGGCAGAGGCAGTTGTTGATTTCACTGTAAAACAAATGAGAGATACATTCAGCAAAATTAATCAGAACATGTAAGGTGACATAGCTCCAGAAGTACAGACTTCTATGAATTATGAGGTGTATTTTCCATAATGTGTACTTATAGTCCATCTGAAATTTGGATTAATTCAGAACCATATTTATTATCACAGGACTCTCATTTAGCCCTTGAGAAGAGTTTGAACCTATATGTGGATACATTTGAAAATCTTCAATCAGGAAAAAGAACAGAAAAGTAGAGCATAATATGAAAATACAGTGCCAGAACAGCAAGGTGACAGTTGCTTTTATTTATTTTCCCTTTTTTTTTAACAACAAGGGTTTTCTTCTTATTGCCAACCTCATTTTAGTTGCAGCCCTACACTCAGGCTAAAAACTCAGATTGCCCCTGGAATCAGTGCATGGTATGCTGCATACTCTTATGGACAATATGCAATGTCTGTATTTTAAATAATTTTGAATCATGCAACTGTGTATTATCTTCAAATTTAGGGCCTCGGTAATAAAACCAAATATCCACTGTTTATCCTCATTATATATTCATTAATTGAATTCTCCAGCTGCTATCAATTAGCATCCTGCCTCTGCATGATAAAAATGAATTTATTACATGGCTGAGAGGTAAAAATCAAATTAAAGTTTTTCTGTCAAAATTCACACAGCCAAATTTGAATTTGCAAGAGCTCTTAATATTCTTAATCCTAAACAATAATAAAGACCCCTATATAAACTGTGAGAGGACAAAGTGATACTGTTGGAAGAATCACTAATTTCGTGTCTTTGCAGTGGTCTCTGAATTACTGGTTGGGAAGATGGCACTGTCAGTCACATGAAAATGCTCCTTTGATACCCTAAATCACTGGAAGATACTACTCTAAGGAGGAAAGCATGTACTGTTAAATTGCTGAAATGTTTCTTCTTTAATCACCATGAAGAATTAGGAGGTAGGGTGTCAAGCAAAGTGGGTGCTAGGACCAAAAAGAATTAATGGATTAAAGGCCAGATTGCAAGGTCCTTCCCAGATTGGTAAAACTGGTAAACAAATAATTTCAGTGA
This sequence comes from Turdus rufiventris, assembly GCA_013186435.1. Classification (NCBI taxonomy): domain Eukaryota; kingdom Metazoa; phylum Chordata; class Aves; order Passeriformes; family Turdidae; genus Turdus; species Turdus rufiventris. The sequence continues at coordinate 208,010 of PYHW01009421.1, forward strand.
GACATAGGATACACTGAGGTAGAAGAAGACCCATTATGGCCCAAATTTTAAATAAATTTATAGTGTGTGGACCGTCTAAAGAAATAGCTCTTAAAGTAACTTCTCCATCAATAATTTAATTTCAAAATTCACATTTTGTATAAACCTTTTAAGAGAGAAAAATGTTTCCAGGAAAATGAAATTAATATAAAATGCTCTTAAAAATTGCAACATTTTCTTCTAATACTTTCTCACTATAAAAAACAAGTTTTTGAGCTGGAAACCCTCTGCACAAGATGTGGCACTCAGGGTATGTCAGCTGTGGGCAATTGTGCCCAAGCCTCCCACTGTCTGCAGTTTGGTGTGATGTGTGAAGAATGTTCTCAGCCTGCTGATCTTGGCTGATCACACTACAGTTTGGAAGGTGGACCAGAGCTCTACCACAGGATCCTGAGATGGCATAGACTGTGGAGCCTTCCTCTGGCATAGGATCCATTTTCAGTGCTAAATTAGGAAACGGTTTTCTCTAGACCCACACAGGGACAGGAGGCAATGTGCAAGTAAAAGAAACGGGGTTTCTTCCAGTGCAAAATATCTGGTCAAGTGCTCTGAATAAAACAAACAGAAACTCCTAATACTATGAAGATGTAAGTTTGTGTAGGGTTGTCCCTGCTTACTACTGGACCTTTAGAGATCTCAGGGAAATGGATGCTTTCACACATCAATATTTAATGTTAAGATAAATACTGATACCTAATGTAATGCTTAATATAAACCCACCTCTCCAGAGGTGACCTCTATGCTTTTGATTAGAATAACGTACTTCACTTCTGACTCTTTCTGCTCTAAACTAATGCTGCCCTCCATTTTTGTGATTTTCCCCACCCCCTCCACGAAAATAGCCTTCTCTGTTAACCTGATGGCAAAGACCTTCTCACAGTGCACGCATGACAAAGCACGGAGCTTCTCCTCTTTGTGCAAAAAACTACAGGGAGTTTAGGTAAGTCAGTAGGGAAGAAAAGTTTCAAAGGGCTTAGACATGAAGCATGAATTTGACTCCTTACCATCTCGAGACATTCCCAGGGCAAGACATTTCTGCAGTCGGCAGTGTTGGCAACGATTTCTGTTAGTTCTGTCAATTAAACAGTTTCTCTGTCTTGGACAGGAGTAGGAAGCATTGTTCTGCTGACTCCTCCGAAAGAATCCCTTGGGGCAAGAGAGCAGGAAAGACCAAATATTACCACAAGCGTATTTATGTGCATGGGCACACGAGGACACACACACACAGAGATGTGCATGCAAACAACTACAGTAAACCCTTATTTAGTGCACTGCTACTTATGCTGTGACTCCGCAGATATGGTGGTGGTCTGTGAAAGAACATTTAATTATAATAAAGAGAACTGTATATTATTCTGTAAAGAATATAACTATACTTTGTTAAAATCTAAATAATGTTACAGAATGCATTTTTATTGTGCAGTAATGACCCTGTATCATCTAATACTTGCTCCTAATAGAGGAAAAACTTGTCAGCATTTGTAAGAGATGACTTCAAAGTACTTGTTTTTTGACATTTCTCCCTTTAATGAAGAGACTGGTAACTGTTACTGGGTACACATAGCACGAGAAGCTGAAGTCTGCTGTTCACTTTAACTTGGCAAATGTTGATCTGATCTGGAGAGGCATATGATTCAGGAGTGAAGTAATTAAAATTCAGTCTTCACAAAAGCACTAGGATATAATGACTGTATCAAGTAAAGCCAACACACAAAGGAGAAAGCAACACTTTTAGATACTACCATGAGAATGTAATGACATTTTCCATGGGCTGTTTGTCTGGAGATCTGAGGGCTGGAGGGGAAGTATCTATACCTAAGTCCTTATGAGCTTCCAGCTGCTACGAGGTGGTGCCAAGAGTGGCCCCAAAAGGTACTGTTATGGTAGAAGTGACATGAAGTAGCTGAGGTGACAAGAGGAATGAAAACAGGGGGTGAAGAGAAACAAAAATAAATACATCTATGCTAAATAAATAAGTTAAAAACAAACAAACAAACAAACAAAAAAATACAGTCAGGAGTATCTGGAGTATCTGCATGTCCAGAGAGAAAAAACCAAAAATTAGAAGTTCCCTAACCAATCTGGCAGCTTTAAATGCAAGCAGCTGTACGTTGCAGTGGGAAGGCAGAATGATAGCCTGGCCACCGCAAGAGGCTATGAGTAGTAAAACAGCAAAAATATCTGCAGTTTTGCAGAAATTACAGCAGTTACACCAGTCACCAGCAGTGACACCAAAGTACTTGCGTTTTTCTGGGGTGGCTTGCAAACACCTTGGAAAGAAGCCAGAAAGCAACAGCTGACTTCATTTATCAGGAAAAAATAGTGTATCTCTGCACAGGGTGATGGATGTTAATACTGAGCGATGGATGAAGTCATAAGGTGACAGTGCTACAGGCCTCAACTCATTTGCTACAACTTACACATGAATTCTCTCTCAGGTCCTGGCCAGCTGAGTTAGGTGGTGTGGGGTGTCAGTAACAGTGGCAGTCATGGTGCTCCACCACTGTCAGTGCTAGTTCTTGAAGTCAAGCATAGAGACACACTTGGACTGGCTAGAGATTGCTCTATCAGTGATTAAAGTGTATCTAAAATATAAATTAAATTTTATGAGTTGTACTTTTTAGAGAACAGATGTCATTTGGGGGAGCTCTCAGAAAAATTCTGGTGGAAACTTAACTGATCTTAGCTGACCAAAACTTTCCTGATATGAGGGTAGAGGTGTCTTTAATTTAAGACTAAATGGTTGCTAATAGTAGATGGCTTTGCCAAACTTTATAGCCAGTCTTGGTCTTGACTTCTGAAGGGTTTTCTGTTTTCAGTTTTAGATTTTAGCAGAATCTATGGATTTCAGAGAACAAATTAATTCAGCAGTGTTAAAAAAACACACACAACAATTTAGCACTGACAATGCCTTCTCCTGCAGTACTTTTTTGTTTGCTTTAAGGTTGATCTCATCTCAGAGGAATTAATTTCATCTTTGCCCTCCTTAGGAAAAAAAGGACCATATTATGTATCATGGGTTACATACAAAATTAATTTACAGCAGGTAATTAATTTTTCTGAGAAGAATTTTATGTTCTCATATTTCTGCATAAGATCTAAATGTTGTCTTATAAAGTAGAGATAATTCTTTCATTTTATTTTTATGGTATCTTTATATAGATTTGGCTACATTATTCTACATCAGAATAATTTTATTTTGTGTGAAGAAAGATGTGATTTCATTACTGAGGAGCTAAAGAGTTAAAGACAGATTTCCCAGTACTTCCAACATGGACAACAAGTCTTTCTGCACCTTGAACAAATCACTTCACCCACCACCCACAGCCAGTCTGAGAAAGGAAACTGCTGAATGAACTACTTTCTAATTCATGACAGAACAGTAGTAGACAGTACTTTGCTTTGGGGCAGGCACAAGAAATGATAAAAAGCTTAGTGAAGAAGCAGCCATAGAGATAGATGCGACACAAATTCATCTTCAGGTTTCACCTTTTCTGTAAGAATGATGTGAGAGCTGCAGACTTGCTCAGTGGGTCCAGCAGGTCCACTGCATATGCACACTCAGCATTAGGCAGGCATGCATGCAAACCAACAGTAATATTTCAGATGACCCTTAAGCACTAACAACATGGACTTGCAGCAGCACAGATAATGCAGGGACACTGAATTAAAGGATTTTCTGTTCCTTGAAGTTTGTAGCACTGCCACTGGCACTGTTAATTCTCGGATATTATATCCTAAAATGCTGCCGCTGCCTGGTGCCTGGCTCAACATGTGTGCATGCTTGTGGAGTGATTCTACCCTCTTTCTTCCACACATGGCCTCCATTCTTAATCATTTCAGATTTCCAACAAACTTAGGAAAAAAGAGCCAGAAATGATCAGTGAAAATCTATTTAAATACTGGGCACTTAAATGGATAGCAGAGCTACACTGCCGAAAACAGTGCTTACCTTAACAGGGAGCTCTGACAGACTGAGATGCCTCCCAGTGGAATTGATGTGAAAAACGGACACTTTTTTTACACCAGCTCACAAAACAAGATTAGACTAATTGATCTGATACAGCAAAACTAGCACAAACCCAATAGGTTTAAAACTGTTATAAGTGGAAGAGAATCTCTTTATCAATAAGCACTCACAGAGAACAGTGGTATCATCTCTTGAGGCACAAGGGCCAGCATTAACCCTAAATTACTTCTATGGGAGACAGTCTGTGGGCTCTGAGTACTGAGAGAAGATGCTTTTTCTGCTTAACGTAATTTTCTTCCGTAGCTTTTGTGCCAATTTTGAAGCATCAGATCAATTAGTTTAATCCTGTTTCATGTGATCATCATAAGAAGATGTTTATTTCTAGTCCAGTGCCACAGTAAGACAAAGACACACTGCTTACAATTGTTAACATTCCTGAAAAAGACCCCCATCTTTACCAGCTGATTCTCAGTGTACTGGCATTAAAGTATTTCTCTTGCAAACGGGTGTACGCAAATTTTCAGATTTTTCAGCTGTAAAGTGTTAGGCACAGACTTGTGATTTCACTTTGCAAATAGGCACCTATTTTCAAAAGTCCTAGTTTGTGTGTTTCCACGTACAAGAAATCAGTGATGCTGCCTCTCCATTTTGCAATTTCCTATTTACAGTAATTTCACGACCATAAGGCGCACCGGACTATAAGGCACACCCGCCGGCAGCCAGCAAAATTCACAACATGTAGATCAG